>SJXQ01004694.1:0-368182 GCA_006408695.1 Aepyceros melampus
TCTAGGAATTTACCAGGAGCTTCCTTCTCCTGTTCTGTGTCTGCCAATTTGCTATAGTTTAAAGGCTTAGAATGCGCCTGCCTGAGTCCTTCAAGAATACATCTGACAAAATGACTCTGATCTCATCTTCCTTTAGCTGTGTTGTAGTCCCAGTCTGGTTCTATAGTTGGGACCTCTTGATTCCCGGTGGGGATGGCTGCTATCTCGTCCTCCCTCTTCCCTACTGATTGATTACCAAGCCATTCATCTCCATAAGCAACTGCTTTTCCCAAAACTCGAGTCTTTGAGTCAGGAGTCAGTGTTTGTCCCAAGACATATATCACATCCTTCCAAGTAAGGTCATAAAGCAGAGTAACACCTTTAAAAGCTCTAATATATTTTTCTGGGTCCTCTAAATAGTCTCCCAGATCCTCCTTGATTCTTTGTATTTCTTGATAAGAAAAAGGCTTATTAACTCTCATAGACTGATTATTTCTCCCAGTGGGTGTTTCATGAAGAGGCAACAGCTTGTGTGGCTGTTCCTCACTCTCTCTGGCTGCTCTGCGCATATGATCCCAGGGATAGACTGGAGAAACCTGTTTTTCTTTTTCTCTTTGTCTCCTGTCCTCCATCTCATCTCTTCAAACTTCGATGGTCTGAGTTTCTACTGAAACCAGAGTAGTCTGAGGTCATACTGAGACAGGAGTTGTTTGGACCTCCACGTGTGCAGTTTGAATCTCAGTTTGGATTTCCACTGAGACAAAGGCAACCCTTCTAAGGGGGATTCTCTGGTTTTCCATTTGCTCAGCTTGGAGCCCCGGGTACAGGGGCAAAGTAGGAGGATAGGAGGGAGCTGAAGGTTTCATGCCCAAATCTATACCCTTAGGACATAAGTCTGGCAGATTTTTCAGAGAGAAAAAGGGCAATACATATGCTACTTTTACCCACTTCTCTTGTTCCTTACAGAACCAGTCTAATTGTAAAACAGGATTATACTTAAGAGACCCTCCAACTGGCCACCACTTGCCGTCCTCCAATGGATACCGTGGCCATGCAGTATCACATGGGAAGATCAAGTGTGTCTTTTTTAAGCCCTGGGGATCAAATCTATCCCAGTTTTTTTTTAAATACAGCTCAAAGGAGTGAGGCTGGATTTGTTAGCTCCCATCTGTAAGAGAGAAGAAAAGCAACCAGGGCCATTTTTCTACTGGAGGCATCCCTCCCTGCTCTAGATGGGGGTGTAGACAGACTTTACACCAAAAGCTTTTCCTTCCGGTTGGACTTAGTCTGTCCCTTACCGACACAGGCGCCGTCTCGACCCTCCCGGTTCTACCACCTAGATGGGGTGGGGATGTACCAGGGGTAGACCTGATAGCATCTCTACCTGATGTCCAGCTCTTCACCTTTAACCTTGCTTGCCTCTGATGCCCCATGGGGTGCAATCAGAGTAACCTTCCGGAATGCCTCCCAAGCGAAGACCCCTTGGGGAAACATTCGTCACCTGAGTGCCTTTGCACGACCCTGAGTATATTCCTGACCACAATAAGACCGATACCAACATAGAGCTGAGATGTTCTTTTCAAGCATCACCACACACCCGGTTCTACCACCTAGATGGGGTGGGGATGTACCAGGGGTAGACCTGATAACATCTCTACCTGATGTCCAGCTCTTCACCTTTAACCTTGCTTGCCTCTGATGCCCCACGGGGTGCAATCAGAGTAACCTTCCGGAATGCCTCCCAAGCGAAGACCCCTGGGGGAAACATTCGTCACCTGAGTGCCTTTGCACGACCCTGAGTATATTCCTGACCACAATAAGACCGATACCAACATAGAGCTGAGATGTTCTTTTCAAGCATCACCACACCAGTATGAGAGCCCCCTCTGGTCCACCAAGAGCCAGCGTTACCAAAGGAAAAGAACCCATTGCAGTCCCAATCTGAGTAATCTTTAACCTCAGAGATATTCTTAGAGCTAGAACTCCATCTAGTTTCCGAACTTCTGATTCCTAGCTAGGCTAGGCATTTTTTTGACTACCAATCCAAGTTTGGGACCTAAGCCACAGTACACCGTAACAGTAGAGATCACAAGTCCCTTGAAAGTCTAAAATCCGATAGATTAGGTTAGTACTTCTAATTCCCAAGGAGTTATGAAGTGGTCAAAGAGACCGAAAAATTTGACCGAGAAAGGAGAGTTTGATCCACACACTTTGCCCATTTCTGGTCAGTTCCCAAAGGAGACACTGGGTGCCTCCACTGGCAGGTCGGTATAAACCCCCGACAGGTTTCTGCCCAAAGCCATATGAGATCACCATGGAACCGCAGAGCAGGACCTTGAAAGTCTATGATCTGATAGATTAGGTTAGTACTTCTAATTCCCAAGAAGTTATGAAATGGTCAAAGAGACCGAAAAGTTTGACCGAGAAAAGAGAGTTCGGTCCACACGCTTTGCCCATTTCTGGTCGGTTTCCAAAGGAGACATTGGGTGCCTCTTGGCATTGGCAGGTCGGTAGAAACCCCCGACAGGTTTCTGCCATAAGCCGTATGAGATTACCGTGGAACCGCAGAGCAGGGCTCCTCACTTGCTTCGCGCAGGGCATGTCATTCATTCACACAAGCACACCATAGAGTTAGTAAAGCACAGCAGAAAACGTGTTCACTAAGAGAACAAAGAACTAGAGCTCCAAGCATCCTTACCTTGTCCTGAAGGATCCCGGACGAGCCCCCAAGATGAAAGGTTGTTGTTGAATTACGACGCCGGGATTCTTGGCCTCCAGAGGAGAAGAATTCAATCCGGGGCCAGAGACGAGGCTTGATCGCTCAGAGCTTTTGTGTAGCAAAGTTTTATTAAAGTATAAAGGAGATAGAAAAAGCTTCTGACATAGGCATCAGAAGGGGGTAGAAAGAGTACCCCTCAAGTTCTTTATCAGATTTATGATTTGCAAATGATCTCTTCCATTCTGTGAGCTGCCTTTTCAGTTTCTTGATGGATCCTTTGAAGCACAGAAAAGTTTTAAGCTTGGTGAAATCCACTTAGTTTTTTGTTTTCCATTGCCTGTGCTTTTATTGTCATACCTAAGAAGGCTTTGCTTAACCCAAAGTTGTGGAGATTTACTTTTACATTTTCTTTGGGGAGTTTTATAGTTTTAGCTTTTACATTGAAGTCTATTTATTACCTGTTTTGAGTTGACTTTTATATATAGTATGAGAAAGGGGTCAAAGTTCATTTTTTCACATGTGTATATCCAGCTTCATTTGTTAAGAGATTATTCTTTCATTTGAATTGTCTTGACATCTTTTTTGAAAATCAACTGATTATAATTGCGAGGGCTTATACTGAGGTCTCAAGTCTATTCCATTGATCTATCTGTCTATTCTTATCCCAGTGCCACACTGTCTTGATTATTATACTCCAAGTTTGTTCTTTTTTTTTTTTTTTTTGAGACTGTTTTATTCTTCTGGGTCCCTTGAATTTCCATTTGATTTTTAGGATCAGCTTGTCAGTTTCTGCAGAGAAATCAGCTGGGATTTTGGTAAACGTTGTGTTAAATCCAAAGATCAATTTGTGGAGAAAACTCTCATTCTTAACCAGGACATCATGCCATCTATCAATTCCAATGCAAAAGGAGACAAAAAATACCTACAAGAGGAGGGAGACAGGAAGAAAAAGAGAGAGAGAGGGAAAGAGAGAAAATGATCATCTACATGGCGCAAGCAGAAATGAATCCAGATGTGGTGAGGTCCTAAGAGGCAGAATATGGGAATACTGAATTCTTCCTTACCAGATACATGTTCCATTTATCTGATTTCAGTGCATAGATGGAAGATGTTATGGCTTCTTGCTTCCCAAGATCATTCATTCCTTTTCTCTAACCTCTCTTCCAAATACCTGGAGGTTATGAGAATGCCTTATATGTCTTGATTGGTGGGATTTAATCAAAACTTCTTGTTGAAAAGGCCCAAGTCTCAATAATGGAAATAAATTAATCTCACCCTACCCTTCTTTTTGCAGAAGGAAGTGTTACAGCCCCTTCTTTGTGAGTTTTGGAGAAGTTTGCCTTCCCTGGGGTCTCTGTTCTAGGGAGACCAGCATATGGAGAGTGTGCCTGAATTTCCACTGGTGGTCTGGGGAGTGCAGGGGTGGGGAATGGGGCTGCAACTCTCTTACAGCTTCCTCATTTGGTGAACTTAAACATCTTACTGCAATCTGTACCTTCTATTCTCCAACCAGACCATCTTTCTTTCTTGCTAATTGCTGGTGAGGGAATGAGGATGTGAGAGGTGGGGGTATAGGCTGGACGAGAAGTGAGTTTAATTCCCTCCTCGTGGATGGGAAAGGATGATTGAAATTGCTCATTTAGCAAGCGATTTAGTCTGCTGTAGAAAATCCTATTAAACGACAATCCTTATCTTAGTCCGTGGCTCCTGGGAAGAGCAGCTTTGGGCTTGTAAAGACCAGGGCACACAGTCTCTTCTGAATTCAGTCAAACAATCATCACCAATAAGACACTAAAAGCCAGATGCAGGGAAACTTCACATTTCCATGCCTCTTCCCACTCCTTCACCCTAGTCCCTCATATCATCAGTCAATTATCTGCTTAGTTGAGCCTTTTCTCTGCCCATTGTAATATAAATAGCAAGCATTTTATAGGTCCCCATTAAGCAATGTGATCAGCATCAATTACCTAATGAGACTCTGGAAAGTCGTGATTTAAAATCCCATCCTCAGTTGTGATTTGGCTTTGTCTGGAGCCAACGTGAAAATTGCAGTGACACCCAAATTAATGGTACTTCAGATGTGGGGCCTTTGCTCCCAGCTTGGGTGTACCCCTGGGGAAAATTCACCCTCCACCAAAGGGGCTGATCATTGTACTTAGTTCTGAAAAGGAGAGTTTTATGTCTTACCAGGGCTCATGGAGTGATGGCTAGATCTGCCTAGTTCTGCCCTATAGCCTCAGGTTCTCTGGGCTTGTAATTAAGAGGGTGCTTGCTTAGTTGCTCAGTTGTGTCCGACTCTTTGCAACTCCATGGACTGTAGCCTGCCAGGCTCCTCCATTCATTGGGATTCTCCAGGCAAGAATAACTGGAGTGGGTAGCTATGCCCTCCTCCAGGACATCTTCCTGACCCAGCGATCGAACTGGAGTCTCCTGCATTGCAGGCAGATTCTTTACCAGCTGAACTAGCATGGAAGCCCAATAAAGAGGGTGAGACTATAGCAAAGTACAGGGAGGAGACTGTCAGCTCCTGAGGGCAAGGAGTTTGGTCTGTTTTATTCTTTGCTGTTTCCATAGAGCCTATAGACTACCTGGCACATAATAGGGGCTCCATAAATATTTCATGAACAAAGGACTAGAATCCTAGGGTGGTCCCTCAGCCAGCAAACCCTTCTGTTTCCAAGTTTAGGTGTAGTTCACTGGAAGACAAGGAGAGATTTTTGTGTTTAGTGATGATCCTTCTAGCCTGAAGATTAGTAAATACTCCATTTGGGCTGGTGGTCTGAAATGCAAGCACTTGATGTTGACAGTCGAGTGGGTTTAATCTTTGTAATTATCCCCACCTCACCCCCAGATATCTTGGTTAAGGATTTTTTTTTCCAGAGAAACATAGGTGCTCCCTTTTCTTCCTCACTTTTCTTAGTTTCTCTCTTGGATAAGAAGCAACTTAAAGGCACTTGCCAAATCTACTTATCAATTTTCAGTTGTCATTTAGTCTGTGTCTCACTAATATTTGACTTAGTTCATGACACAGTTCTTTTGGAACACTTTCTTCACTTGGCTTTCTGGGCACTAACATGCTCATGGTTTTCCTGGCAGATCCTTACCTCACCCTCTTTTGTTTTTCTGGCCCTGCTACATGGCATGTGGGATCTTAGTTCTTTGACCAGGGATCGAACCTGCGCCACTTGCAGTGCAAACATGGAGTTCTAACCACTGGATCATCAAGGAATTCCCCTTAACTCATCTATTTTAAACTTAAGAGTCAGAGAAATCTTTTAAGAATATTGTCATGTGTCCCTTCTGCTCAAAGGCATCCAATGAAAAGATGATCAGTATTATTATTAACCAGGGAAAATGCAAATTTAAACCAAACTGAGAAGCCATTACATTCAAACCAGAATGCTAAAATTCTGACACCAAGTGTAGGCAAAGATGTGGAGCAAGAACTCTCATTCGTCGGTGGTGGGAATGTAAACTGGGAAATGCCTTTTGGTAAACTGTCACTGTCTACTAAAGTTAAACCTTTACTTTCCCTATTATCCAACAATTCCACTTGTAAGTATATACCCAAGTTAAAGGAGTGCATGTGTAGACATCTATAAGAATGTTCTTAACAACCTTATTCATAATAACCCTGAACTGGAAACAACCAAAATGTGCATCAACAGGAGAATGGCTAAATAAATTGTGGTACATTCATTTATGAAATACTACACAACAATGAAAGAGAATGAACTATAGTATATGTAAACTAATGTTGAACTTTTGACAGGAAAAGAAATTTTTGTGGTTTTAAATCACCAAGGTATAGAAATTTGTTACGGCAGTCATAAGAAACTAATTTATTTATTATATTTCCTTATGATGAGTATTGAGTTTCAGTTTTATAAGATGAAAAGAGTTCTGGAGACTGCACAAAAACAATGTGAATGAATTGTGCATTTGAAGATGGTTAAGGTGTTGAATTTTGTTATGTGTGTTTTAACACATTTTTAAAAAGTCATAAGGTGAGATGAAATACAAAATAAATAAATAAGGCTCCACATAATCTCACTCTGCCTACCTCTCCAAGTAGCTTTGTCATTCACATTGTTCTTGGCTCAATGATCTTGAGCGTATCAAATGTGCCCTAATGTCAGGATCTTTACATTTGCTGACCCCACCCCACTGCCTGATTTACTCTATTCTCTAATATCTCTGCAGGCTCTCCCTCCACCTCATTTAGGCTCTTTTTTTTTTCCTTGGCTGTACTGCACAGCTTATAAGATCTTAATTCCCTGACCAGGGATGGAACCTGGGCCCTCGCCAATGGAAGCATGGCATCCTACCTAACCACTGGACTGTCAGAATTGCCCAGATTCTGTTTTAATGTCACCTTAAGAAGGACTTTCTGGACTAGCCCATCTAAGAAATGCACCATTCTATTACTGAATATCCTGTATCTTGTTCTATTTTTCTAAAATAACTTTTTAAAAAATACCGTTTTAATCTTAAAACCAGTCAGTTCAGTTCAGTTCTGTCACTGAGTTGTGTCCGACTCTTTGCGACCCCATGGACTGCAGCATGCCAGGCCTCCCTGTCCATCACCAACTCCCGGAGTTTACTCAAACTCATGTCCATTGAGTTGGTGATGTCATCTAACCATATCCTCTGTCATCCCCTTTTCCTCCCACCTTCAATCTTTCCCAGCATCAAGGTCTTTTTATATGAGTCAGTTCTTCACATCAGGTGGCCAAAGTATTGGAGTTTCAGCTTCAACATCAGTCCTTTCAATGAATACTCAGGACTGATTTCCTTAGGATAGACTGGTTGGATCTCCTTACACTCCAAGGGACTCTCAAGAGTCTTCTCCAACACTACAGTTCAAAAGCATCAATTCTTCAACGCTCAGCTTTCTTTATAGTCCAAATCTCACATTCATACATGACTACTGAAAAAACTATAGCTTTGACTAGGTGTACCTTTGTTGGCAAAGTAATGTCTCTGCTTTTTAATATGCTGTCTAGGTTGGTCACAGCTTTTCTTTCAAGGAGCAAGGATCTTTTAATTTGATGGCTGCAGTCACCATCTGCAGTGATTTTGGAGCCCCCCCCCCCAAAAAGTCTCTCACTGTTTCCATTGTTTCCCTATCTATTTGCCATGAAGTGATGGGACTGAATGCCATGATCTTAGTTTTCTGAATGTTGACTTTTAAGCCAACTTTTTCACTCTCCTCTTTCACTTTCATCAAGAGGCTCTTTAGTTTTTCTTTGCTTTTTTGCCATAAGGGTTGTATCATCTGCGTATCTGAGGTTATTGATATTTCTCTCGAAAATCTTCATTCCATCTTGTACTTCATCTAGCCTGGCATTTTGCATGATATATTCTGCATATAAGTTAAGTAAGCAGGGTGACAATATACAGCCTTATGTACTCCTTTCCTGATTTGGAACCAGTCTGTTGTTCCATGTCCAGTTCTAACTGTTGCTTCTTTCCTGCATACAGATTTCTCAGGAGGCAGGTCAGGTGGTCTGATATTCCCATCTCTTTAAGAATTTATTACTTAAAATAAATAAATTCTTACTTAAGTAATAAATACTTAAAATTTAAGTATTTATTAAAATGTATTTAAAGTAATAAACTAAAAATTTATTACTTAAAGTAAATAAGCATGACTTATTACTGTTGATGTTATTGTTTATCACCTGGCTGAGTTTAGGTTTGCTAGGTTTCTGTACTGTTAAGTTATTCCTCCTCCCTTTCCTTTCTGTTCTCTTTGGAATGAAGTCACTATGTTCAACCCACACTTAAGGAGTAGATAGTTGTGTTCCACCTCCTTAAGGTGGAGTAGCTGCATAAATTACTTGAAATTCTGCAAGAGAGAATTGTCTCCTCTCCCTTGTTTGTTTATTCAATAAATTCTTTTATTTTTTATTATTTTTTAATAAATTCTTTTAAATCAGTATTCATGAATACTTATTTTTTACGAGGTTATAATCTAGTAATACTTTATTTTGTTGCTCAGATTATTCCAGTTTGTTTACTGTGAGCACTTTCACGTTGGCCCTTTGTCCCTTTGATATATTGCCATCATTGTGTTTTTGAGTCCTTCCTTTGTTTCTGCACTGCAAGATGCTCCAGGCTCACATTGTATATTTCCTGCCCCATCTCTAGAGTCAGCCCTTTCTCCAAGGAACTCTGGTTTCTTTTATTACAAAGAAGTTTGATTGCCTGAAATTTTATTATTTCTTAGTGTTCTATTTGTATCTCCCACTAGAATGTTAGGTCCTTAAGCAGGACCTCTTTTGCTTTTTCACTACTCTGTCTCCACACTTGATCTTAGCCAAAAGGCACTGCTCCATCTCCATTACCTAGAATATTATCTGGCACATAGAAGGATATCAATAAACATTTAGAGAATGGATGAATAAATAAGGCCAAGTAGTGTATCATTTTATACCCATATTCTTCATGGTGCTTTGACACTTATAAAAATTTGACTGAAGGATAGATGTATAGATGGATGGATTTATAGATGTATGAGTAAAAAATGTATGAATAAATGACTAAAAAGATGAATAGATTATTGGATGTATGCATGAATCAAGAACGAGTCAGAAGTTGATATTACTACCCTGCACTCCAGTTATTCATGATAGACACTGGGTGGTGAGGGGCCTCATTCTTTATTCCTTTCACACCTGTTTCTCCCACATTTAATCAACCACTAAGTCCTGCCAATTTTACATCTCAAATACTTCTTAAATCCGTTTCCTATTTCTTATTCCAACTGCTAGTGCCCTAGAGCAGGCTCTCTCTCTCTTGCCTTGATGCTGCTATGTCCTTCTAAGTCATCTCTCTCCTTCAGCCTTGTTCCAGCCCCCACCACCATCCTCATTCCAGCCAGAGGGCTCATTCTAAACTATGACTTTGCCTGTGTCACCCCTTTGGTTAACCCTTCAAGGTAAAGTCAAAACTCCTTAGCACCTACCCTACAATGACAAGAACCTTGGGCACCTCTCTAGCCTCTCCTCTGCCATTCTCTGCCTTGCACTGATTTGTATGCCTCTGAAATACCAAACAGCAGTTAGTTCCCACCAGGGATCATGGTGCTTCCCTGTTCCATCCTTTGCTGATATTAGTCCGCCCTGCCTGGAATGGAATCTTAGCTCCCTAGCCAGGGATCAAACCCAGATGCCCTGCCTGGAGGCAGAGTCCTAACCACTAGACCACCAGGGAATTCTGAGAACTTTGTCTTTTATTCCTGTAATCCCTAGCACAATGGCAGGTACTCAGTAAATGTGGGAGGGAAGAAGGGTGAATTAGAGGTCCACTGCTTGGGCCTTCAAATCCAGACTCTGTCTCTTACTAGTATGGGGAATTTGAATAATTTCTTCTTTGATCCTCAGTTTCCTTATTTGTTGAAAAGAAATATAATATCTCCATTATAGGATTGTTTCTCCATGTTAAGGGAAATTATTCATCTCATTAAAATTTTAAAAGTTATTGACCTAAAAGTTCTTTACAGAATTCTGTTTTGACTTAAAAATTTCTACTATATCTGCTGATATGTCCTCTTCAAAAATTTTTCATATTGTTTATTTATGCCTATCTTTTTCTAGATTGAGTTTATCAAAAGGTTTTCTTGATCCTCTATAGTGCCTTTGTTTTCTAATTCATTAAGATTTGGGTTTGTCTTGTGATTTCTTCTTCCTGCCCTCTTTTGGATTAGTCGGTTCTTTTTTAATTTCTTGAGTTGGATGCTTTTTTACAGGTTTTTATAAATCCACACATTTCCCTTTAAGTATTACTTTATCTACCTCCCACAGCTAATTTTAATTTCTAAATATCTTCATTTTGATTTATTTTTTTTGTCCCACGAGCTAGTAGCGTTTCCAAATGCATAGTATCCTTATTATCTTTTTGTTGTTAAGTTCTATTCTTATTAAAGAAAGTAGTTTATTGATTTTTTTAAATATCTGAAGAGATGTGCTTTTCTGTCTAGTATGTGATCAGTTTTTTAGCTGTTCCGTGGGTACTTGAAAGAATAATCATTGGTTGCATCATAGGTTTATTGTGAAGATAAATATTAGATAATACCTATAAAGCACTTACAATAATGCTTAGTACTTAAATCTCAAGAAGTGGTGGTTCTCATTGTTATTTTGGTGTTATTGTTGATGGGTGACAGTCAGTCATTATCGTGTGTGTCACTATGTGCCCTGGAAATTACGGAAATTGAGCCCTCTCCTGCAAGTCAGTGTTCTACAGTTAAGTGTCTACAGTGGGTACAGGGTCAGTTGACACATTCAGAAAACACCACTTAGCTCATTACAATAGAAACAGTTCAGAGTTTGAGTCAGACTGACCTGCACTGGGATCCCAGCATGACCCCTCACTAACTATATGACGCTTCCCCTCCCTCAAACTCAAACTCCTCTTTCCTTACTTAGGTATGATCTTGGACTTGCAGGGTTGTTAGGAAAATGAGTTTAAATGCCTTCAGCATACGGCTGAATACAAAGTAAACGTTTGATCGTGTTGGTTTCTTTTCCCTTTCCTTCCACCGATCTTGCAAGGAGAAAGAGGAAGGGCAGTTAGAGCTCTAAGGTTACAGCCATCTCCACATCTCCACACCTTTCCAGGACTCCTTAGAGAGCCTCATTTTCATCCATGCAAGGCTGCACTTCTCTGATGCTCTTCCCCAGGGAGCAGCTTGAAACCAGCCTGACTGAGGGAGAGGGAAGATGGGAAGAGGATGTTGACATATGCAAATCAGCACCCAGCCTTCTGCCAAATTAGTGTGACACCTGCTTGGACAGAATTTTCCTTTTATCTCCTGTCTGGAGCAGGTCAATTAATTTTTCAGGCTACCAGTTATCTCATAGATGACAGCTCCTCAGAACTCAGTGAGAGCAGGGTCAACCTCTTTGGCTGCCACACAAACTCCAGATTTGCCTCTGCCCTTTCTGGGGTACCCGCTAGACTGAACATCTCAGGGGCATCTCTGCCTTGTCCTCAGCTTTTGCTCGACTTTCCTCAACACTGACATTGACCTTTCCTACTTTCTCTCCTCTAAGCCTCAATCCCAGTGTGCAAAGTGAGTTGTCTGCTTTTCCTGCTTTTGATTCCAAGGAAGAAGAGGCAGGAAATGCACAGAGGGCAGGCTACAGGGGACAGAATAAGGGAAGCCTGGACAGGGGTGTTTCATAAGCAGTTTCATACAGGGAATTCCCTGGTGGTCCAGTAGTTAGGACTCATGCTTTCATTGTCAAGGGCATGGGTTCAATCCCTGCTTGAGGAACTAAGTTCCTATAAGCAGAGAAGTGTGGAAAAAAAAAAAAATACATTGTTACACAAAGATGAGTCACTTTTCCTACATTCTCACCACTGCCTCTAGTTCCTTTGCCTCCTGAAATTTTGCCCCTACCATTTTAATTTCAATACATAGTTTGGACAACATTCATTTTTTTCTGCTCCTGCCTCCAGGCTACTAAAAAAACCCACAGAACCGTGCTCATCGGCTCCAGTGTCTGATTTTCAGGTGTGGTCAGGCCTCCAATGTCCCTTGGTTATCTTTGTAATCATCCTCAGCCCTTGATCCCTTTCATTCCCTTGCTATGGGTATTTGGGTGTTTCCAGTTTCATCTATTATGAATAAGGTCGCTGTGGATATTCTCATACACATCTTTTTGTGGACATATATCTTTCTTTTTCCTAGGTAAATATGTAGGAGTGGAATTGTAGGTTATAGGATATGTATATATGTGTGTGTTTAACTTTATAAAAAAGTGCCAACAACTTTCCAAAATGGTATACCAGTTGGGGCTCTTATCAAAAAGCAAGAAGCCTGAGCTCTGTGCTGAATTTACTTAATCAGAGCATTCCAGGAATAAGGGACAGAAAACTGTATTTTTAGAAATCTCCTCTGTAATTTTAATGCAGCCAGTTCATTAATTGGCATTTGGAAACCACTGGACAACACTAAACTAATCTTTAGTTTCTTGTTTTCCATTCCCTCCTCAGTAAATGTAATTCTGGCTGCCATGTTCACAATATATCGTGATTGTAAATAATGAAATAGTTGACTAACAGTGATTTAAGCAGGAAGAACATTTATTTATCTCACATAACAAGAAATCCAGAGATAAGTAGCTTTAGGTTTGGGTAACTTAGCCACTCAATAATGTCATGAAGGATCCAAACCTTGGAGAGTTCTGTGGTGGTCCAGCGGTTAGGATTTGGTGCTTTCACTTCTGTGGCACCGGTTCATCAGCCCCCCACCTCCCAAAAAAAAAAAAAGAAAAAATATCCAGACTGTTTTCATTTGCCTTCCTCAGGGTGTTTGTCTCATTCTTGTGCTTGGCCTCTCATAGTCCTAAGATGGCAACCACAGCGCTGAACAACATGAGCTCATATACAACTTTCTTTTTTTTTTTTCATATACAACTTTCAAAGAAAGAAAGGAAGGATTTGAAGATATCTATTGTATTGAAAAGGCTAATCTTTTCCATAAGCTTCAAGGCTCATTCTCAAGTCCCAGTGCCCAGAACTAGGTCACTTGTCTATCCTTAGGTTTAAAGGAGTAGAAGAAGATGTCCTGAGAAATTATCCAGTATTTTTTGAGTCCCTATAGTGGGAGATGGAGAAGGCAATGGCATTCCACTCCAGTACTCTTGCCTGGGAAATCCCATGGATGGAGGAGCCTGGTAGGCTACAGTCCATGAGGTCGCTAAGAGTTGGACTCGACTGAGCGACTTCACTTTCACCTTTCACTTTCATGCATTGGAGCAGGAAATGGCAACCCACTCCAGTGGTCTTGCCTGGAGAATCCCAGGGACAGGGGAGCCTGGTTGGCTGCCGTCTATGAGGTTGCACAGAGTTGGACACAACTGACGTGACTTAGCAGCAGCAGCATATAGTGGGAGTTAGTCCTTGTCAGTAAGGAAAAAGATGGGAAAATAGCTTTGAGGTGAGTAATTGACAGTGTTTCCCACAAAAGTGCTCCTTTGGTCACCTTAATTGCTAGATCCAATGACTTTTCTCCAGTTTTCTTTATACTTGACCTCTCTGTTATGTTCTACATTGCTGGCTCCCTCTTTCTTTTGTTTTCTGCTATGTACTTCTTCTTGGGCTCCTGTCCATTACCTTTCTCCTCTTTTTGGTTGGCATTACACTAGATTGTTTCTTTTTTTTTTTGGCTGAGCTGTGGGGCATGTGGGATCTTAGTTCCCCAAATAAAGATCGAACCTGAGCCCCCTGCTTTAGCAGCATGGAGTCTTAATCACTGGATTGCCAGGTAAGTCCTTACTTTGTGTAAAGTACAAAAATTCAACAGGTAGGCCATGAACAGCTCTCTTTAGGTCTTGGTCACATGGTTAGGGTGGATTGTTTGATTTAGAAGCTCAGATATATCTAAACAGGGTCTGATTAAAAACCCAGAGTGGTCTTCCCTTGTGGCTCTGCTGGTAAGGAAACCACCTGCAATGCGGGAGACCTAGGTGTGATCCCTGGGTTGAGAGGATCCCCTGGAGAAGGGAAAGGCTACCCACTCCAGTATTCTGGCCTGGAGAATTCCATGGACTGTATAGGCCATGGGGGTCACAAAGAGTCAGATATGACTGAGCAACTTTCATTTTCACTTTCATGGGCTTCCTTTTCTCCCTATAGTCCTGATTCTCCTTCTGCTCTCTGTCTCTTCTATTACAGAGCTATTACTCTTGATAAGGTTCTTACTAGATTTTTCTTTAAAAAAAATTTATTTATTTTAATTGGAGCCTAATTATTTTACAATATTGTAGTGGTTTTTGCCAAACATCAACATGAATCAGGCATGGGTGCACATGTGTTCCCCACCCAGAAACCCCTTCCACCTCCCTCCCCATCTTATCCCCCAGGGTTATCCCAGTGCACCAGACCTGAGCACCCTGTCTCATACATCAAACCTGGACTGGCAATCTGTTTCACATATATAATATGTATGTTTCAATGCTACCCTCTGAAATCATCCCACCCTCGCCTTCTCCCAGAGTCCAGAAGACTGTTCTTTACATCTGTGTCTCTTTTGCTGTCTTGCATATAGGGTCATCGTTACCATCTTTCTAAATTCCATATATATATGTGTTAGTATACTGTATTGGTGTTTTTCTTTCTGACTTACTTTACTCTGTATAGTAGGCTCCAGTTTCATCCACTCATTAGAACTGATTCAAATGCATTCTTTTTAATGACTGAGTAATATTCTACCATGTATATGTACCACAGCTTTCTTATCCGTTCGTCTGCTGATGGACATCTAGGTTGCTTCCATGTCCTGGCTATTATAAACAGTGCTGCGATGAACATTGTGGGTACACATGTCTTTCAATTCTGGTTTCCTTGGTGTATATGCCCAGCAGTGGGATTGCTGGGCTGTATGGCAGTTCTATTTCCAGTTTTTTAAGGAATCTCCACACTGTTCTCCATAGTGAGTGTACTAGTTTGCATTCCCACCAACAGTGTAAGAGGGTTCCCTTTTCTCTGCACCCTTGCCAGCACTTATTGTTTGTAGACTTTTGGATAGCAGCCATTCTGACTGGCATGAAATGGTACCTCATTGTGGTTTTGATTTGCATTTATCTGATAATGAGTGATGTTGAGCATCTTTTCATGTGTTTGTTAGCCATCTGTATGTCTTCTTTGGAGAAATGTCTGTTTAGTTCTTTGGCCCATTTTTTGATTGGGTCATTTATTTTTCTGGAGTTGAGCTGCATGAGCTACTTGTATATTTTTGAGATTAATTCTTTGTTATTTGCTTCATTTGCTATTATTTTCTCCCATTCAGAAGGCTGTCTTTTCACCTTGCTTATAGTTTCCTTCATTGTGCAAAAGGTTTTAAGTTTAATTGGTCCAATTTGTTTATTTTTGCTTTTATTCCCATTACTCTGGGAGGTGGGTCATAGAGGATCCTGCTGTGATTTATGTCAGAGAGTGTTTTGCCTATGTTTTACTCTAGGAGTTTTATAGTTTCTGGTCTTACATTTAGATCTTTAATCCATTTTGAGTTTATTATTGTGTGTGGTATTAGAAAGTGTTCTAGTTTCATTCTTTTACAAGTGGTTGACCAGGTTTCCCAGCACCACTTGTTAAAGAGATTGTCTTTTCTCCATTGTTTATTCTTGCCTCCTTTGTCAAAGATAAAGTGTCCATAGGTGCATGGATTTATCTCTGGGCTTTCTATTTTGTTCCACTGATCTATATTTCTGTCTTTGTGCCAGTACCATACTGTCTTGATAACTGTGGCTTTGTAGTAGAGCCTGAAGTCAGGCAGGTTGATTCCTCCAGTTCCATTCTTCTTCTTCTTCTTTTCTTTTTTTTGAATTTTACAGTTGTTTTATTTAACAAAAGTTATGCCAACGTCTCTATCTATATACATAACGTGTTTCAAAGTCAGAGGAGCAGACACACAGACTGTTAATGCAGGACATATAATAATGCTTACAACATGTTATGTGATGTTTTGTTTTCTGCTCAATTGGACACTGACAGATTCAAAAAACATCCCAAAGGCTGAGCAGCATCACATCTTCATTTTCTGGATGGCTTACATCATTATGTCCTAAAAAAAAAAAAAAAAAAAAAGAGGGATGGAAGTTTGGAGGGTTAATACATTGCATTCAGTTTAGTTCAACCAACAGCTCTTGCCCGTAAGAGGGACTCACAAAGTGTTTTGGACTGGGGAAAAAAATTTGAGTAAAACAGCCTCTGCTGCTACTCCTGCTAAGTCACTTCAGTCGTGTCCGACTCTGTGTGACCCCATAGACAGCAGTCCATCAGGCTCCCCCATCTTTGGGATTCTCCAGGCAAGAACACTGGAGTGGGTTGCCATTTCCTTCTCCCCATTCTTCTTTCTCAATTGCTTTGGCTATTCGAGGTTTTTTTGTATTTCCATACAAATTGTGAAATTATTTGTTCTAGTTCTGTGAAAAATACCATTGGTAGCTTGATAGGGATTGCATTGAATCTAGAGATTGCTTTGGGTAATATACTCATTTTCACTATATTGATTCCCCCGATCCATGAACATGGTATATTTCTCCATCTATTTGTGTCCTCTTTGATTTCTTTCATCAGGGTTTTATAGTTTTCTATATATAGGTCTTATTTCCTTCTCCCCATTCTTCTTTCTCAATTGCTTTGGCTATTCGAGGTTTTTTTGTATTTCCATACAAATTGTGAAATTATTTGTTCTAGTTCTGTGAAAAATACCATTGGTAGCTTGATAGGGATTGCATTGAATCTAGAGATTGCTTTGGGTAATATACTCATTTTCACTATATTGATTCCCCCGATCCATGAACATGGTATATTTCTCCATCTATTTGTGTCCTCTTTGATTTCTTTCATCAGGGTTTTATAGTTTTCTATATATAGGTCTTCTTTTCTTTAGGTAGGTTTATTCCTAAGTATTTTATTCTTTTCATCATAATGGTGAATGGAGTTGTTTCCTTAATTTCTCTTTCTGTTTTCTCATTGTTAGTGTATAGGAATGCAAGGGATTTCTGTGTATTAATTTTATATCCTGCAACTTTACTATATTCATTGATTAGCTCTAGTAATTTTCTGGTGGCGTCTTTAGGGTTTTCTATGTAGAGGATCATGTCACCTGCAAACAGAGTTTTACTTCTTTTCCAGTCTGGATTCCTTTTATTTCTTTTTCTTCTCTGATTTCTATGGCTAAAACTTCCAAAACTATGTTGAATAGTAGTGGTGAGAGTGGGCACCCTTATCTTGTTCCTGACTTTAGGGGAAATGCTTTCAATTTTTCACCTTTGAGAGCTGTGGGTTTATCATATATGGCTTTTATTATGTTGAGGTATATTCCTTCTATTCCTGCTTTCTGGAGGGTTTTTTTTTTTTAATCATAAATGGATGTTGAATTTTGTCAAAGGCCTTCTCTGCATCTATTGAGATAATCATATGGTTTTTATCTTTCAATTTGTTAGTGTGGTATATCACATTGATTGATTTGTGGATATCAAAGAATCCTTGCATCCCTGGGATAAAGCCCACTTGGTTATGATGTATGATCTTTTTAATATGTTGTTGGATTCTGTTTGCTAGAATTTTGTTAAGGATTTTTTCATCTATGTTCATCAGTGATATTGGCCTATAGTTTTCTTTTTTTGTGGCATCTTTTTCTGGTTTTGGTATTAGGGTGATGGTGGACTCATAGAATGAGTTTGGAAGTTCACCTTCCTCTTCAATTTTCTGGAAGAGTTTGAGTAGGATAGGTGTTAGCTTTTTAAATTTTTGGTAGAATTCAGCTGTGAAGCCGTGTTGTTCTGAGCTTTTGTTTGCTGGAAGATTTCTGATTAAAGTTTAAGTTTGTGTGCTTGTGATGTTACTAGATTTTTCTTAAGGGCAGATTTTCTTTTCTAATTTATTTATTATCTTCCATAGATAGGTTCTAAAACTGAAGGGCCCTTTGTTTTCAAACACTCCATTTTGAGATAGAAGTTGAATTGCTCCACAAAATTAGAGCATGATGTATTTGGAGTCCCAGAGTTTAAAAGATGGAGAGAGACACTAGAGTCAGTTGAGAGCTGGGTAATGGAAGAGTTGAGAAGAATCTTCCACTTAGAGTATGGCTACCTATGAGAATTTGGATAGAGATGTCTAGAGCTGACTTTTCAAGTAAATGATGTATGTTTTGACCCCTTTCTGAGACTGCATGAATTCTTATGTAAAACTTCTGAAGCCATGATGTAAGTGGTGTGACTTAATTTCAGACAGATGCCATTGAGGGATCCAGGGTTCATGAGGCTTGCAGTATGGACAGTGCCACATCTGAGTCACACTCAGGCTATTGAAATGTTTCACTGATCTTTCAGCCTCTAACCTGAAACTGCTTCCAGCCCCTCTATCTGCCATGTAGTTGCCAGAATGATCTAAAACACAAACCCAAGTCATTTCCTTGTTTGAATCTATTAATGATGGATCAATGTGTCTCAAACCTGGGATTCATGGATCACTGGGGATGTATTCTCTAGGGTTTTCAGTACCCTTTAAGAAATTTATTATTTAATTTCAGAATTAATTAAAAAATGTAAGCATAGGCTGTAATACCCAGATGACCTTTTAACCAAGCACTTGGAGATTTTAGCGTTTGTTTGCACTTATTGATTGGGTTCATGCCAAGTGATCTTCTGAAATGACAGCATTTAACTTTTAATGTTGTAATTATTTTTATCTCATTGTTCATAGATATATCCCCAACACCCACTGCAGTGTCTGGTACGTCATAGGTGTTGAGTAACAGTTTGTTGTGAATCAACGAATGAATGAAGCATGTCAAACTGGTTTCTGATATCCTTGGGGATTCATTAAATTTGAGATCTCCTTAGCATCGCATGTGAGGCTTTTCACAATCAAGCTAGGAATACTCAATTTATTATTTTACCAGACAGTCTGGGCAGGATGTGAGGCGTAGTCCTTTTTAGAAAATAAAAAAGCAGAAGTATAAAGGATTTATGTGCATTTTGACAGGGCAGACATGATATGCAAATTACTTGCAAATATAGTGCAAATGACATGCAACTCCTCATGCAAATGAGCATCCTGTCTTTGGAAACAACTGCCCAGGCATTCACTAATTTGTCTGTAGTACTGGCAGTAAATCTTTCAAGGGCTTAGGATGCAAGTTGCTTCGGTGAGGGTGTGTGTGTACTGGGGAGGAGGAAGTGGTGGGAAGAGGTCTCTTAAGATGTCAGTGTGGTGCTGTAAGCCTGCAACTTAGTATGAATCTTATACAATTTGCAGCTTAATATGAAGTTATTTTGCCTTGCTATTCCAAAGACTGGCCTTTTGGATTTGGCGGTGGTTGTGGGAGCAGTGAAATGCAGCTCCTTATATCCCTTCAACTCTTCAGCTAGCTCACATCTTCTGTCCCACCCATCTCACACTATTCAAGCTCTGGTCTAGTGGAGCAGAAAGTGCGGAGTCAAAGATGCCTGGCCTCAGGTCCTCACCATGAGGATGGCAGAACAGCCTGTGATAAGAACTCTTATAAATCATGTCTGAAAGAGATTAAGAGCATGATGTGGAGTTCTGCATTTCCTAATCTCATGACAAGAAAAATTTAGCTGAATTTCTGCTAGACCAATTTGAAAAAGGTGGTTGGTTACAAGAAGCATGGGGCCTTTCTGAGAAATATAACTGCTTAATTTCAATTCCAATGATGCAGTATCTGACTAAATTAGAAGCTTACTTGGAAATCTGAAGAAAAAAATTGTCAACTGTGATTTTTTTTTCATTATAAAACCTGTTCTTCCTTGTTCTTGATGTAAAAGGAAATTTTTGGTTACACAGACTATTCTACAATGATTATAAAAATGTTGAGCAAATGAAGTAAAAGAGCCTTGAGTAGATGCATTTTAAAATAACGAAAACCCCCTTTTTTTCCCCCTCTGACACTTTGCTTTACAATCAGACCTGGGTTCAAATTCCACCTCCCAGATACCCAAACTTGGGCAACTTACTTGACTTTTCTGAGACTCAGTTTCCTCATGTGTGAAAGAAGAATAATAGTAGAGCCCTCATGAAGCTGCTGTCAAGGATAAAGGAGATAATGCATGTACTTAGCACAGTGCCTGGTTCATAGTAAGCTTTCCAAAAAGTAGTTAGGTACAGGGGTCATATGTAGACTTGCTGCCTAGAGCCCATTCACCCTCCATCTGCTAGCTGTTCCACATTTCCTTCTGGTGAAACATCATTCTCTCTTCAGTCCATGCTGTTCTAGTGAAGCTGACTCCAACCTCAGCACAAGGATTAGAGCCCGTGACACAGGTTTAAACCAATCAGACCATTCCATTCTCCAGGCCACAGTCCAGTTCAGTTGCTCAGTCGTGTCTGACTCTGCGATCCCGTGGACTGCAGCACGCCAGGCGTCCCCGTCCATCACCAACTGCAGAAGCTTGCTCAAACTCATGTGCATTGAGTCAGTGATGCCATCCAACCATCTCATCCTCTGTCGTCTCCTTCTCCTCCCACTTTCAATCTTTCCCAGCATCAAGGTCTTTTCAAATGAGTCAGCTATTTGCATGAGGTGGCCAAAGTATTGGAGTTTCAGCTTCAACATCAGTGCTTCCAATGAACACCCAGGACTGATTTCCTTTAGGATGGACTGGTTGGATCTCCTTGGAGTCCAAGGGACCCTCAAGAGTCTTCTCCAACACCACAGTTCAAAAGTATCAATTCTTCGGTGCTCAGGTTTCTGTATAGTCCAACACTCACATCCATACATGACCACTGGAAAAACCATAGCTTTGACTAGACGGCCCTTTGTTGGCAAAGTAATGTCTCTACTTTTTAATATGCTATCTAGGTTGGTCATAACTTTTCTTCCAAGGAGTAAGCATCTTTTAATTTCATGGCTGCAGTCACCATCTGCAGTGATTTTGGAACCCCTCAAAGTAAAGTCTGCTACTGTTTCCCCTGTTTCCCCATCTATTTGCCATGAAGTGATGGGCCAGATGCCATGAACTTAGTTTTCTGAATGTTGAGCTTTAAGCCAACTTTTTCACTCTCCTCTTTCACTTTCATCAAGAGGTTCTTTAGTTCTTCTTCACTTTCTGCCATAAGGGTGGTGTCATCTGCGTATCTGAGGTTATTGATATTTCTCCTGGCAATCTTGATTCCGGCTTGTGCTTCTTCCAGCCCAGAGTTTCTCATGATGTACTCTGCACATACGTTAAATAAGCAGGCTGACAATATACAGCCTTGACATACTCCTTTTCTTTTTTTTTCTTTTTTTTATTATTTTCCCATCTATTTGCCATTAATTGATTTTTATTTTTTAGTTTGTTTTGCTTTACAATACTGTATTCATTTTGCTATACATTGACATGAATCAGCCATGAGTGTACATGAACTCCGATCCTGACCCCCACCTCCCCTCTCCCGCCCCACACCTTCTCTCTGGTTTATCCCCGTGCATCAGTCCCAAGCATCCTGCATCCTGCATCAAACCTCGACTGGCGATTCGTTTCACTTATGATATCATACATGTTACATTGTTGTTCCATGTCCAGTTCAAACTGTTGCTTCCTGACCTGCATACAGGTTTCTCAAGAGGCAGGTCAGGTGGTTGGTATTCCCATCTCTTTCAGAATTTTTCACAGTTTGTTGTGATCCACACAGTCAAAGTCTTTGGCATAGTCAATAAAACAGAAATAGATGTTTTCCTGGAGCTCTCTTGCTTTTTCGATGATCCAACAGATGTTGGCAATTTGATCTCTGGTTCCTCTGCCTTTTCTAAATCCAGCTTGAACATCTGGAAGTTCATGGTTCATGTACTGTTGAAGCCTGGCTTGGAGAATTTTAAGCATTACTTTACTAGCATGTGAAATGAGTGCAATTGTGCAGTAGTTTGAGCATTCTTTGGCATTGCCTTTCTTGAGATTGGAATGAAAACTGACCTTTTCCAGTCCTGTGGCCACTGCTGAGTTTTCCAAATTTGCTGGCATATTGAGTGCATCACTTTCACACATATCTTTTACGATTTGAAATAGCTCAACTGGAATTCCATCATCTCCACTAGCTTTGTTCATAGTGATGCTTCCTAAGGCGCACTTGACTTCACATTCCAGGATGTCT
This sequence comes from Aepyceros melampus, assembly GCA_006408695.1. Taxonomy (NCBI): domain Eukaryota; kingdom Metazoa; phylum Chordata; class Mammalia; order Artiodactyla; family Bovidae; genus Aepyceros; species Aepyceros melampus. The sequence continues at coordinate 22,313 of SJXQ01004694.1, forward strand.
GGCTCTAGGTGAGTGATCACACCATCGTGATTATCTTGATTGTAAAGATCTTTTTTGTACAGTTCTTTTGTGTATTCTTGCCATCTCTTCTTAATATCTTCTGCTTCTGTTAGGTCCATACCATTTCTGTCCTTCATTGAGCCCATCTTTGCATGAAATGTTCCCTTGGTATCTCTAATTTTCTTGAAGACAGCTCTAGTCTTTCCCATTTCCTCTATTTATTTGCACTGATCAGTGAGGAAGGCTTTCTTATCTCTCCTTTCTATTCTTCGGAACTCTCTATTCAAATGGATATATCTTTCCTTTTCTCCTTTGCTTTTAGCTTCTCTTCTTTTCACAGCTATTTATAAGGCCTCCTCAGATAGGCCTTTTGCTTTTTTGCATTTCCTTTTCTTGGGGATGGTCTTGATCCCTGGCTCTTGTACAATGTCATGAACCTCTGTCCTTAGTTCATCAGGCACTCTGTCTATCAGATCTAGACTCTTAAATCTATTTCTCACTTCCACTGTATAATTGTAAGGGATTTGATTTAGGTCATACCTGAATGACCTAGTGGTTTTCCTTACTTTCCTTACTTTCAAAGTCTGAATTTGGCAATAAGGAGTTCATGATCTGAGCCACAGCCAGCTCCTGGTATTGTTTTTGCTGACTGTATAGAGCTTTTCCATCTTTGGCTGCAAAGAATATAATCAGTCTGATTTTGGTGTTGACCATTTGGTGATGTCCATGTGTAGAGTCTTCTCTTGTGTTGTTGGAAGAGAGTATTTGCTATAACCAGGCAACAGTGATTGATTAAAAAATGGGGACATGGATAGTTACCATATGACCCAGCAATTATACTCCTAGGTATATACCTAAGAGAATTGAAAACAGGTCTTCAAATAAAAACTTGTATGTGAATGTTCATAGCAGCATTTTCGTAACAATAAAAAGATGGAAACAACCCAAATGTCCATCATCTGATGAGAGGATAAACAAAATGTTGGTATATTCATATAAAGATAATATTATTCAGCCACAAAAAGGAATGAAGCAGTAGTTCATGCTACAATGTGGATGAAACTTGTAAACACTGTGCAAAATGAAAGAAGACAGGCCATATATTATATGATTACATTTATATGAATTATCCAGAATAGGTAAATCTATAGAGATCAAAAGTATATTCATCACTGCCAGAGATTGGAGGGAGGGAGGATGGGGAATGATTGCTAATGTGTGTGGGGTTTCTCTTTGAGGTACTGAAGATATTTTGGAATTAGATAATGGTGATAAGTGTACAACATTCAGTTCAATTCAGTAACTCAGTCGTGTCTGACTCTTTGCAACCCCATAGACTGAAGCACACCAGACTTCCCTGTCCATCACTCACTCCTGGAGCTTGCTCAAACTCATGTCCATCGCGTTGGTGATGCCATCCAACCATCTCATTCTCTGTGGTCCCCTTCTCCTCCTGCCTTCAATCTTTCCCAGTCTCAGGGTCTTTTCCAATGAGTCAGTTCTTCGCATCAGGTGGCCAAAGTATTAGAGCTTCAACTTTAGCATCAGTCCTTCCAGTGAATATTCAGGACTGATTTTCTTTAGGATTGACTGGTTTGATCTCCTTGCAGGTGGATTCTTAACCACTGGACTATCAGGGAAGTCCTTAAGACCTGGTTATACACTGGAGTCTGTGTGTGATTTTCCTGGTTTTAGGACTAAAAATCCTTTGCTCCACATTCGTCACCCTAGTTGGAGCTCTAAGTCTACCTCTGTTGAAACTCAGGAGTATACTTGTGGACTCTCCACTTACAGGAGTCAATAAATTCCCTTTTTGTTTTAGCAAGTGTCATGGGTTGGATTATCCGGAGAAAGGAACTGAGATAGAGTTCAGGGTTCCAGATGTTTATTAGGAAACAATATTTATGAATGAAAGAAGGCAGAAGAAGATTGGATGGAGAAGAAGTTTTTGGTCAATCCAAGAGAGGGCTCTGAAATTAGCACTGCCCTTCAGAGAGTCCCACACTGATCCAAAATGGTGGGCCCAGTATATTCTCCTTTGTTTATTTTCACCTGCAAACTTCTAGTCATCCTTCAAGTCTCAGTATAAATGTTGCTTTTGTGGGGAGCCATTGATGCTTTTGAACTGTGGTGCTGGAGAAGACTCTTGAGAGTACCCTGGACTCCAAGGAGATCCAACCAGTCCATCCTAAAGGAGATCAGTCCTGGGTGTTCATTGGAAGGACTGATGTTTAAGCTGAAACTCCAGTACTTTGGCCACCTGATGTGAAGGGCTGACTCATTTGAAAAGGCTCTGATGTTGGGAAAGATTGAAGGCAGGAGGAGAAAGGGACAACAGATGATGAGATGGTTGGATGGCATCACCACCTCAATGGACATGAGTTTGGGTAAACTCCGGGGGTTGGTGATGGACAGGGAGGCCTGGCGTGCTGAGGTTCATGGTGTCGCAGAGTCAGACATGACTGAGCAACTGAACTGAACTGAACTGATCAGTGATGTTAAAGTCCCACAGCACCTGGAGCATGTGTAGCAATTTGATTAACTAGTAATTACTGGTTTTTTTTTAATGTTGTCTTCCTTGAAGTCTTTTAGCTTCATAAAGGAATGGACTATTCTAGTTAGCTATTTCTAAGTAACAAACTACTCTGAACCTTAGTGGCCTACAGCAGAGGCTGGCTTAGTAGGACCCTGGTGCCAGATCTAGCCTACCACCTGTTTTTGTATAACTGAAAAACTAAGAATTTTTTTTCCCACAGTTTTAAGGGGTTATAAAAGAAACCCCCCAAAAAGAATAATATGCAACAGGGATAGTACACGGTTCACAAAGCCGAAAGTACTTACTATCTGGCCCTTTATAGAAAAGGTTTGCCAAAACACCCATTTTGTTACATCTCATGATTTTATGTATCAGGACTTCAGGAGAGGTTTGGTTGGATGATTCTTCCATGTGATATTAACTGCACTGCTCAGTGGCACTCAGCTAGAAGCTAGTCTGGTCAAGAGGGTCCAATAAAGCTTCATTCATACACCTGGTACCTTGATAAGATGGCTGGAAGCCTGGGTTCAGCTGTCTATCCCTCAGGGTGATTGGATTTTAATAAAAGGTGGCTCAGATATCCAAAAAACCAAAATGGAAACTCTCAAAAAGGGCTTATAATTGGATAGTGTCAACTTTTGTATGCCCCATTGGTCAAAGCAGTCACAGGCCAAGCCAGATTAAAAGGGAGGGGAAATATAACCCACCACTGAATGACAGGAATGCAAAAACATTGAGACTTTCCTTAATTAACTTGAGGACTAAGTCAGCTCACTCACTATTATATTGCCAACCCTTAGCACACCACCTGGCATTTGAACTCAATAAGTTTGTTAACTAATGGATATACTCTGGTAGATAAAATCTGAGCTGTTTGTAATAAAAAAATATTAGATTTGCAGCTTGATCAAGGCTAAGGTCTAATTGAACTCTTAGAAGCACTCCTTTCCATTTGTCCCATTTTGGGACTACCTTGGGTCTTCTCTACTGTGTCGTATCTCTCAGAGTGTTTGAACTTGAGTTTCCTTTTTGGTTAATGAGGGACAATGTATCCTGTATCTCACAGGATTCCTGTGAGAATTAAATGGTATAGTGAATCTGAGAAAGTGTTACACACTGTAAAGTCCTATTTAACTTTAGGTTGTCATTATTGTCATTGTTCCTTAGGATGAGGAGTGGACAAGGCCAGAACCCCTAGATCCCCAGGAGATGGGGAAGGACCCCTCAACCTTACCCCAGTCCTCAGCTCAGTTCCTGAGGAACAGATATTAGAAGGGTGCACCATGGCCATGTAGTGAAATTCTAGCCAGGGAAGATTTATTTCTCCATAGTGGCTCTAATGGTGGGTCTCATAATTCCATAATGATCTTGGTGCCAATTCCTCCCACCCTGGGCGTCTCTGCAGAGGCCGTCGGGAAATGAGAAACCACACTGGGTAAACAAATAGAGTGATTAGTTGCATGCGACTGGCCCCTTGTCACCTGAGCTGGCCCGTTGTGTGGTCCAACATATGGAGTAATAAAAACACTGCTGAGAGAAACCACATTCAACTTGTCTTACCCAACTCAGAAAATGCCGTATCCTTTTCCGTGGAAGAGCCCCCTTGAAACCTTCTGTCCCAGAGGCATTCCCATACCTTTCATTTTTTGTGTGTCTCATTTTTGACTGGAGGGAGGATTTGTCTGCCTGAGTAATACCTCTTCTTCCAACCTTTCCACAAAAGCTCCTGTACATTCTGAGCATGATGTATAATGCATGTGTAGTGTGTGTACATCTGGGAGTGGGATAATTACTTAGAATATGAGTAGGATATAAAGCAGGATCCCTGTGTGAGTCTGTAAGTACCCACGGGTATATATTTGTGTCATTTAACTTTGCCCAGCCTCTAGCACAATGTTTATGTAGCCAACAGGCATGGAAAAGAATAGTACAAATAGCTAAGAACTACTCAGCAATTACTTTGCTAAGCACCAGACTGAATGCTTTATATATATATTATACTATTTAATCCCCATAACAATTATTGAGGTGAGTACTAATATTATGTCCTTTTTACAAATAAGGAAACACACCTCTGATGTTGGTTAAGTTTAAAGCAACTTGCTGAGCTAGTGAGGAGCAGTCAGGGCTTACAATGTCTGTCTGATTTCAAAGTCTATTCTTAAATTACTCCACAACCCCAAATCTAGGCTCTCTGCTAAAAATGATATTGGATTTAATGATCCGGTGTTCTGTGACATGCCACATGGCAGGCCTTATTCTCCACATGTGATCTCCCAAAGCTTTGGTGCTTGGAAACCTTTACTGGGGCCAATGTCAGAGGAGGGAAGTGTTCTTCCATCATTGGCTTGCTGATCCAGGTCTGTGTTGGTGTGGTCAGTTACTGTACTCATCATGCCCAGGATTCCCTTGTAGCATACACCATCCCTCCTGCAGCTCCTGTGTGGCCCTTGTATAAGGGTAGGCACGACTGGACCAGGAGCAGGTCCACATGGGCTCCCTGCCCTACAGTGGACCTGCAGTGGCCTGATGCTTAGGGCTCTTCCAGAGGTGGGGCGTGGAGATTGCAATGAACTATTACAGTCAACCAGGATTGCCCCAAATTTGAAATGTACAGTTAAACTGTCTTGGCCAGTTAGACATCTCAGTGTGATGCAGATGTCAAGAGTAAGAGAACAAGTGGTCCGTGAGGAGAGATGAAAGAGTAGCCTGTTTTCAGACCACTTTGTTCCAGTTCCAGTCCTGCCTGTTTGTCTTTACATCAGTCCTTTACTATGGGCCTGGGCAAACCTAAACTGTATGGTTAAGGGGTGGGTGAGGAATTTGGAAGCTTGAGGGAAAAATCTAGGAGACAGATGTGAACTAGATGACTGGGTACTGTGCAAAGGAAAGAAAATCGTAAAATGTGATCCATGGAGGTGACATAGGTGAGGCATGTACATGAAGGTGGGGGAGGAATGGCTCAGGTAGGCTGTCAGGCTGTCTGCTGCAGGGTGTGTGGTATTAATGTCCTCCCCCATCACCCTACAATGCCTTCACTATATCCTGCATTTCACCCTGATGCTTTTGCAGTATGACTTCTTGGGGGAGAAATGGAGCAGAATGAGGGGACAGCTGACATCTAGGTTATACTCCATCTGTCACCAGTCTGGTTTTCCTAGAGTCTCCAATTGGCTTTCAAGGCTACTTTTTACTTATCTTTGCATGTTTCACTAGATATGTCTAATTGTATAATTATAGAGAAATGTGTCTGTGGCAATGTACATATCAATATGTAACAGAGTTCATATATGTAAATGCAGGATGTTTTAATTTATCTATACATGTAAACATGTATGTGTGCAGTGTGTATTATGAATCTGGATGCGTAATCTGGGTGCGTGAGTGTGAGTGTTTGTGCCAGGGTATGGGGCTTGTGGCCAACTGTATTCTCCAGAGGTGGCTGCCATGATATATCCCATCCCACGTTCTCTTTACAAGATGATGGTGAAGTCCTCTCATCGAGAGGTGGGCTCCCCTTCCTTCTCTTCAAATGTAGGCAGACCTCTGTGACTCCCTCAACCAATGGAGTGTGGCAGAAATGATGCTACATGACTTCTGAGGCTAGATCATAAAAATACCAGGCACCTTAATGCTTGGTTCTCTTGGGATGCTCTTTCTTGGAAACCAGCCACTAAGTTGTGAGGAGGCCAAGCAGCTACAGGGAGAGGCCACTCATCAGTGTCTTGACTGACACCCCCAGCTGAGGTCCTACCTGCCAGCCATGTGAGTGAGCACCGTGCCTCAGTGGAGCCACCCCCAGGGGACAGTGCACAGAACAGAGTCTGTTCTTCCCTACCAAGCCCTGCCCAAATTGTTAAATAAATGTGGATGCTTTGTTATGCAACTATAGTTGTGTCTGCCCTAACTCTGTGTGTGTTCCTGTGATCTGATGCCTTTGTGAGTGACTGTAGGTGGTTTGGTTTATTTGTGTCAGATGTCTGTGTACTTCAGTAGGTGTGTGGTTGAAGGTGTTCCTTGTGGTTCTTGGGGTTTAAGTTTGACCTCAGTGGAAGTTGTTTGCTGAGAACCCTTTGAAATCTTGTCTATCTTCTAAGTCTCTTCTTTTGCATGTTTTCCCTTTGAGCCAGAGAGGCCTGTTCAGCTGAAAGCAAATGCAGCTTAAATTTACTGACCTTTTTTCTGGTTAACCTCCCCTGGAGATGCCAAAGCCTTCTAGCAGGTGGGAGGTTGCTATCCAGAGGCCTCACAAGCCTTTCACAGGGGCTGAAAACAGTTTTTAAAATTTTCCTTTCCAGAAATGCATCAGAGACAGAGCAAAGCACAGACACTGGGGTCCTTGATGTCTCCCGGGATAGAGAGATCTAAAATTTCTGACTGCCACCAAGGAAGCTGTTTATGGGCTCAGCTGTGCCAGGTCTCAGGGCAGAGGTCATCTGGTCTTTGCCCTGCCTTGCCTGTGCCATCTACTGCAGTTGAGTGAAGCCCAGGAAGTAGAGAACCCTGGCTCTGTGTCCAGTTACTCTTGGTCTCCTTGGAAGTACCCCATCAGCTTTTTGCTTCTTCCATGTTGGCTCTTGATTTACTTTTCCAGGAATGCAGAGAGCTCTCTCTGTTTCACACTCCTGCCCTTGCATTGCCTCTCAGGCTCTCGGGACCGCTAAAGCACCGTTGTCCAATAGCACTTTTAGCAATAATGAAATGTTTCATAATCTGCACTGTCCAATATGGTAGACATTAGCCACATGTGGTTCTTGAGCACTTGAAATGTTACCAATGTGACTAAGAAACCGAGTTTTAAATTTTATTTAATTTTAATTAATTTAAATCTAAATAGTACACATGGCTGTTGGCTGCTGTGTTAGACAGCACAGCTCAGAAGAGTTCAGAGAGAAGAGTTTTTCTTTTATTTGTAAAATGGGGATAAAAACCAGCCCCATCTGCCTCATAGGGCTGTCTGAAAGAAACAAGATGACAAATGTGAAAGAATTTTATTTACATAAGGGATCTGGAAAGATAGCAGTGTGAACAGAGTGGGCTTATTCTTATAGCTCTTTGTTAATATTTCTGTTTTATGGCCCTTGCTGGACTGGGTTGATTTGATCTGTTTACATTTCTGAATCTCTCATCTGACCTTGAGCTCTCTGAGGGTAAGAACAGGTGGGATAATCTCATAGCTGTATGAAAGTGAAAGAAAGTGAAGTCGCTCAGCTGTATCCGACTCTTTGCAACCCCATGGACTGTAGCCTACCAGGCTCCTCCGCTCATGGGATTCTCCAGGCAAGAGTGCTGGAGTGGGGTGCCATTTCCTTCTCCAGGAGATCTTCCCAACCCAGGGATTGAACCCGGGTCTCCCGCATTGTAGGCAGACGCTTTACCATCTAAGCCCCCAGGGAAGTCATAGCTGTATTCTCACAGCCAATTGCTGGCGTGTACTCAAGTTCAAGTAAATAAAATGTCTAGAGTCCAGAAGTGATTGCTGGCAGCAGTATTTAAAGCGTATGGTGAGAGCTGGGATTGGGGGGCACACAGAGGGAGGGGAGCAGGAAAATAGGGTCGTGAGACTGAGAGCTAGGGCTCCAACTCCTGACACAACATTACAGGGCCACCCAGAGAGACCAGTGAGCCATTCTTGGTGCCAGGAAGCTTTCACACAGCTAGGTATCAGGCTTGTGCGAGACCGAAAAAGGTTGGTCAGAGGAGAAATGATCCACTCATGCATTTTGCTTGTTAAGGAAGGCAGTTGAACATATAAATCTCTGCCTAGCTAGGGCCCTGGGGTGGGTGCTGTGGTTTTCTTTCTTTTCCTGAGGGTTCCTCAAGCCCTTTACCTTTCGAAAGTGTTGCTCTTCTGGGGAGCAGAAGAGGGAACCTGGAAACTCTCCAACAGAGCTTTAAGGGACAGAAGGCATTTTTAGTCATTGTTTACTTATTTAAAAGGAAATTTAAAATTTACTTCTGCTCAATTCCAAGAGTAATATAGGGAAACAAAGAGAAGAGCCCAGTGGGATCCTACTACCAAATCTGATTCCTAGATTTCAAACTTTCTGCCTTTACAGTGGTCCTCCTTGTTTTGGGACCATGAGAATAAAGACAGTCTGCTTAGGCCCAGCCCTGCACACTGATTTTAGCAGCTCTATAGGCTTGAGCTCAGAGGTAATTCCCCTGGGAAGGTGGCTCTCAAACAGGGCTTTTAAAGGTTTGGAGGTTAGGGACATGGAATTTCCCTTCAGTACATACTTGACCTGGTTAGATCTGTCCCAAGAAGGAAGCCAGGCTCCTGTGAGTGCTGGCTGCTCTCTGTCCAGCTGGACTCTTTTCTTGGCTCATGCATTTATGTATGAATTCTGAGATTTGAGCTTATTCTATTTTTAAGCTTCTTACTCTTGTAGTACTTTATTAATATCTTTTTTATAACTTGTGTCAGGCTCAATTGTAATTTATATGTTCATTCTGCAATGTATCCCAGATGCAATAAATATTTGTTGAACATTTATTACCTGTCTTCATGGTACTAGGCAGTGACACAAACTAGAATTATTTCTGGGTCCAGCTATCTCACTGGTCTCCTGAGTGTTCCGTGGGAAAAGCGAGCAGTTCTCTGTCCTTTCCCACCCAGTCCCAGTGAAGTGCCTTACACAGGTCTTTCTAATAAACTGGCAGTACTCACTGAAGCCTAGATCCCCTGAAGAAGGGAATGACTACCTATCTTGCCTGGAGAATTTCATGGACAGAGGAGCTTGGGCGGCTACAGTCCACGGGGTCTCAAAAAGTCAGATAGGACTAAGGAAATAACACTAAGCCCTTCCAGGCAAGAAGGTACTATGGAAAGAGAACAGGACTTTTGCAGGCATCCAAATCAGACTTAAAATCCCATCTCTAGCACTTTGTGACTGTATGACTTTGCATAAGTCCTTCAACCTCTTTGAGCCATAGCTTCCCCATCTATGAAAAGGGGTGCGTGACAATTCTGATCTTAAAAAGTTATGAGAAGTAAATATAATGTATATGCGACACTTGGCATATATAAATAAGACGTTTGGTGGTAGAACAGAATTAGAGCTGCAGGTAACTTTTATTTTTAAAATAATTGGTCACTGTCAATTCACACAATATAAGTATATAAAGTAGGTGACTTGCAGGTGCCCATTCTGTATGAATTTTCTAAAATGACTGTCTATTGTTTGAGACTGAAAAGAGAGCGAAGTCGCTCAGTCGTGTCCAACTCTTTGGGACCCTATGTACTGTAGCCTACCGGCTCCTCTGTCCCTGGGGATTCTCCAGGCAAGAATACTGGAGTGGGTTTCCATTTCCTTCACCAGGGGATCTTCCGGACCCAGGGATAGAACCCGGGTCTCTCACATTGCAGGCAGACTCTTTACTCTCTGAGCCACCAGATAAGTCCATTTACTGCTCTATCCCAGCTGAGTCACACCAGTTTGATTTTTTTCACTCCCTCCCTACCCCTCTGGTTTCTTTCTTTCTTTTGTCTGAGTCACGAGGCTTGGAGTCTCCTCGACCAGGCACTGAACCCATGCCCCTATAAGTGGAAGCACTGAGTCTTAACCACTGGACTTCGCTGCAGTGCCACCTCTAGTTTCTTTCTGATGATTTTTCCGCGAAGAAGAAGCTGTTGGGAAACCAGAGACGAAACTTCAGTTTTATTTTTCTCTGACTTAGAAGCAAACTGGACCCGTAAGTGTCTCACACCGGCGGAAGGATACTGTGCTAAACAAGCACCAGGAGGTTCGCTCAGGTAGACGCAAGGGGGCGGGACTTAACAGAAGCGAGGGGGCGGGGCTAACAACTCCGTGTGCGGGAAAGGCAATGGGACGCCGGTCGGCTGTTCTGGAAGGCGACAATTGGGTGAGGAGGCAAGTGACATAATAGCCGCGCGCTCACGGGTTCTGACGGTGGCCGTCGCGTCTGCGTACGGGGAGCTGGTTGCCGCAGCGGCCGCCTGGAATTGTGGGGATTGTGTCTGCCCCTGGGCTGCCGGGCGGGAAGCCGAAGGTAGGGGCAGTAAGGCCACCCGGCCCTGGGCCTGGGCTGGAGGCTCAGGGCCCTGCTCCGGTCTCTACCCGCCAGCGGCCCTGGCGCCTTCCCAGCACTGTTCGGGGTCCCTACACATCCCACCAGTGTCTCTGAGGCGGGACGTGTAAGTGGGCTCTGGACTCCTCACTAGTTTCTGCAGACTTGGCCTCTCAGCCCAACGCTGCCTTCCCTATCTTTCCCACTCAGAACGTCTCCAGGATACCTGCTTGAATGCCAGGAGATGCGGCAGTGGGGGTCCGAAACAGGCTTTTGGCTTCTCATTTGTTTTAGTTTCCTTCCCTATTCTCTTCTCCCGGTCTCAGTTTCTTCATTTGTCCAGATGCTCCAGGGTTGACATTCTGGTGTCTCTTCACCATATGGAATTGAACGCTAGCCGCCTTGTACTTCCACTTGGATCTTGTGTTTTCCTTTGCCTGTAAAGTCAGAGTTAGAGACTTTGGTGTGTTTCAAATCACCAGAAGGTTGTGCCTATCCCTGGTGTGTTTCAAATCACCCAGAAGGTTGTGTTTATCTCTGGGCATTATTTTCAGGCATTTTGGATAAAGGAGGCATGGTTACCTGCAGCTCTCCCCAGGTGGTTCTGATTCAGGTGGTCCCGAAATCCTCGCTTTGAAATTCTCTGCTGCAGAAACCAATAGAAAATCATTTGAACTATGAGCCACATGTGGGAAAAACAAGGTAATCAGGAAATACCCAGCACCTGCGAGGTTAGTGTGTGTGTGTGTGTGTGTGTGTGTGTGTGTGAGGGGTTCCTTTGCTCTAGACGAGCTAGAGGGCTGTTTGATACCTTAAAATAACTTAAAATATATGATTCATATGTAAGATTAGTTTTTTAAATAAATATTTTTAAATACTTGGCCTCGAATTCAGGTCCAGCTTGCTTTCTGACCTAAATAAAACAGCAAACTTGTTTTGGGAATTTAGGAAGTTAGATTAAACCTAGACTAGGTAAGCAGGAAAAGAATGAATCCTTCATGTTTGCCAAGAGAAGAAATTGATATTTAAAACACAATGTTTGTTTAGACAGTGTGGAAGATGTGTTTTGTATCTGTGTGTCTTTTTAGCTCTCAACCCACCCAAATTTCTTTTCTGATAAAATTATAGCCAGATTTGGAGATTGGATAGGATTTTGATGGGAGCTAGGACAGGAGGATATCAGGATTGATATTTGTGTGGAATGGATCAGGATTTGGTCTGTGGCTTCAGTTGAGAACTTGGTCCTTGGGCTTTTTTCTAAATGGAATTAAAATTTTTTTTTTACTTATTTTTGACTGCTTGGCTTTCATTACTGCATGGGCTTTTTCTCTAGTTATGGAGAGTGGGGGCTGCTTTCTAGTTGTGGTGCGCTGGCTTCCCATTGCTGTGGCTTTTCTTGTTGTGGAGCAGGGACTCTAGGGGCTTGGACTTTAGTGGTTGAGGCATGTGGGTCTAGAACACAACCTCAGTAGTTAGGGTGCACTTGGGCTTAGTTGCCCTGCAGCAGGTAGGATCTTCCTGGACCGGGGATGGAACTCATATCTCCTGCACTAGCTGGTGGATTCTTTACCACTGAGCCACTAGAGAAGCCCACCCTTGGGTTTTTAAGGTGTTACCATATCAGACTTATTTTTACTATTCTTTTGGGTGTTTAGTGGATTTAATTTGCAGATTAATACATGTGCTGTTCAGATGAAACTGACAACAGACAAGACTTACTGCCCCCATTTTACAGATGGTGAGAGTGGGTAGTATGTTAGAGATGTGGTAGCGCAGGAATGAGCTTTGTCCTCTGATTCTTGCTCTCTTCCTCTTGCCTGATGTCTTTGAATGCCAGCTATTACTTTTCTGCAGAGGCCAATTTTGAGCCTCTGTGTTTCATTGACAGGAGAAAAGAATAATTAAAAAACTGCAAAGTAACAAAATGGCTTTAAAATAAGCATGCCAGAACTTAATTCTCAGTGAGTAGTGTTCTCTTTTAGAATGGCATGTGTAAATGGTGGGGGTTGAGGGTAACATCCTGATAATGACCTTTTGTTTTTTTCTTTTTTGCCTCCATACTCAGCTTGTGGGATCTTAGTTTCCCAATCAGGAATCAAACCTGCATCGGAAGTGTAGAGTCTTAATCACTGGAGCTCCAGGGAAGTCCCATTAAAAAGGATTTTTTTTTTGATATGGCCTTTGTACAAAATAGTTTTGAAAATCCATCTTGAAATTGTCAGAGGTGTTTCTGAACCATATGAGAGGTCAGTTTCATTAATACATGACTCCATACAGTTGCTGCTGTTCTTTTTTTTATTTAAACTACAAATGGCATGGTTAAGCAACCTGTCACGTGACCTCAGATGAATTAACAGTTCATTTGAAGTGGACCTAGTGGAAATGTGAGTTTTTTTTCTTTTTCGATGGGGGTAAGCATGTTGCATGGATTATGGGATCTTAGTTCCCCATGAGGGATTGAACCTGGGCCCTTGGCCGTGAAATCATGGGAGTCTTCCCCACTGGACTGTTAGGGAATTCACTGAACATGACTTTTGATTCTATCACTTATTAGCAATACTCTAACAAGTTATTTCACTTCTAAGGCTTGGTTTTCTAGTGGATAAAATTGGGATAATACTTTGAAGAGTGGTTAAATGAGGTAGTACATATGAAGCTTTTGGGACACAGGAATGCAGTAACTGCATCCTCAATAAAGATTTGCTATTAATGAAAATATTCAAAAAGACAAGAGAGTTTGTAAAGGCAAGTTTACCTTTTTCCAAATAGGCGGATGCCTTCTAATTGTCATCTCATTATGTTCGTAGATTCATGCTCTGACCTTCTCATCCTGCCTCCTGTCTTTTTTTTTTTTCATTGTTTTTCTATCCTTTCCTGAGTGACACTGTGCGGTGGAGGCTGTCTGCCAGTCTCTTGGAGTAAGCCTCTTTTCACGAGAGCTAATCTGAACATTCTTACAGTGCCAGCCCCTTGGTTGTGGATTCCTGGGGATTTTTTTTATAGAGCCTCAGCTGGTGTTTGGATCACGCTCTATAGCACAGTCATCTCTAACTCCTGGATTTGGAGTCAGTTTGGAGACCTGTTCTTGTGAGCTAATCTTTTCTCTTTCTGAGTGAAGATGAATGCTTTATCCTTCTCTGAGTGGGCTTTAGGCTGCAAGTCTTAGTCTTCTGCAATATAGAGCTTCTTACTTTAATTGTATGTGGTGTAAGGAAGGAATATCCTTCCCTTTTCTTCATTTACTTCCACCAAGGGTTTTACTGCCAAGTAGGGGAGGAGGATGGCTGGTTGTCATTCAGGTGAGGTGGTGAGTGACCCCTGATGACCAGCTTCAACAATAATTGAATTTGTCTTTGGAATAAAAACCTCATAAAAGAGGGAAGCTACTCAGGACACATGTGGAGAACCTGCCAGAATTTTCCTGATTTGTGAAGAGTTTACACCTGACATCCTCACTTGTGTAATTTTCTACCTTGGAGACAGAATCCAGGAGCAACTGAACTATATTTAGCCCAGACTGATGGACAAGGGTGTGATTGTGTTGGCTGGTCATGTCTGCCCTCATTCTCCTGATAGGATCCTAGGAACAATTTGAGGCCTTGAGAAGTAACTTAGTCCATTATGGGCTGCTATAAAGAACACTGTAGATTGGGTGGTTTAAATAACACACACTTATTTCCTGCAGTTCTGGAGGCTGGAAGTGAAAGGTTAGGGTGCCAATATGATCAGGTTCTTTTGGAAACTGGGTTGTCCCTTTGGACATCTAATCCGATGTCTCTCAACTCTTTGTTCATGAGTACCTTTTGAGACATTTTTCCCCTTAATTGCCCCTTTGCCTCTAATCAATGGAATTTTAATACAACAAATATACTCTGTATCTGTTTATGTACTGTGGTCCAAAGGGCCACAAACTGTTGTAATATCCAAGATTTTTTTTCTTCCTCAGGAATCAATTTTCACCCCTTGGGGGGTGATTTTGCCTCATTGAGAATGCATGATCTTATCCTATATTGTCTCACTAATATAGTCATCAAGGCTCATTGTTTTAACTGTTTATTTTTTATTGGGATATAGCCAATTAATGGAGAAGGCAGTAGCAACCCACACCAGTACTTTTGCCTGGAAAATCCCATGGATGGAGGAGCCTGGTGGGCTGCAGTCCATGGGGTCACTAAGAGTTAGACTGAGCAACTTCACTCTCACTTTTCACTTTCATGCACTGGGAAAGGAAATGGCAACCCACTCCAGTATTCTTGCCTGGAAAATCCCATGGACGGAGGAGCCTGGTGGGCTGCAGTCCATGGGGTTGCTAAGAGTTGGACATGACTGAGCGACTTCACTCTCACTTTTCACTTTCATGCATTGAGAAAGGAAATGGCAACCCACTCCAGTGTTCTTGCCTGGAGAATCCCAGGGACGGGGGAGCCTGGTGGGCTGCCGTCTATGGGGGTCGCATAGAGTCGGACACGACTGAAGTGACTTAGCAGCAGTAGCATGTTTATTTTTTGCTTATTGCTATTCTTAATAATTCAGAGCAGAAGTTGTTTGTCCCTTTCTGAAGTTATTCTGTATTGTCTGCTTCAAAGCCTAATGATGTTAAGGGAGTTGGAGAAGAAATGGAATATGATTGGAGGTAGGGATATTTTTATCTGGACTTTCCAAATAGGCTGGAATTGAGTATATTCTCTACTGTTTTTATTTTCTTCCAAATCTTTAAGAGTTTTCAGGCACTTGCCATTTGTTTCTCTAGTGTCTCCTTGGCCTTTATTTATCACAGCTGAGTGCACATGTTCTTGGAATGAAAATTGAGTAGTGCCTGTTCAGCCCATGTCACCTGTCAAATTCACAGAGAAATGGGAAGGGGTACGTTTCTGAGGTCTGCTTGCTGGCTATGTTTTGACTGAAAGCATTCTTGATTATGCCTTTTAATTACCACTTACTGTCATCACAGGTAGAAGAACATACAGCAGTCAGTGAATTGATCCATGTCTTGCCACTTCCCTTCTGCAAGTTGTCTGCCCTTTCTGTCTTGTGAAAGAGAGGAGTTCTAGAAACTGGAAGATGAGAAATGCATCCCAAAGGTCTGATGAGGAAGGCTGATGCCAGTGGACTTTTAAATGGATATTTCTTTATATAACTTTCATGCTTATGCCTCTTATCTCTGTGAGGCTCCCAAGGAGGTAGCATCCATCTGATCAAACTGTGGAAAACTAGCAGGCTTCAGTTCAGAGGAAGAAACATAAAGTAGGACAATCAATACAAACATTGATTGATCATGCTTTGAACCCAGGGAGTAGTAGACATTGGAAGCATAAGAGGCCAACTCCTTAGCAAGGAGTTTAATATTGATTTTGTGACCCTCTGCATGTCAGACTCATGGGATTTTGATTTAGATTATGTTCACTCATGGGATTTGATTTCAGTTATAGTCAGTCTAAATTCACATCATTTCTGTGCTGGAAGAGATCATCCTAGGAGGTCTTTATATCAATTTCATTGCAAACATCAGGATTGAGTCTGGTTCAAATTCAAGGGATGGCTCTTTGTGGTTCCTTGGGTGAGTAAAGAGTCAGAAGGTACCCTTCTAGTTCTGACATCACCCAGTGCTTCAGTTTTACTTTTGATGGGTTCCTACTTTACTGATGAAATGAGCTTCAGGCACATGAAATGGGCCATATACTTTTTTAGGGCCACCAGCATATTAATGGCAGAGCTGAGACTCAAGCCAGAGGGCTTGCAGAAGATGGCCATAGAAGTTGTTGGGATTATTTAGAAACTTGTAAAGATGCAAGATGTAATTGCAGTTAAAAATCCCTATGGAATGAGAAGGCCCTGCCTCCATTGACTGCCTTGTTCATTATCTTACAACTCTCACAGGTGAGGTTTTTGGGTGTCATGCCGATTTTTCTCCTGTAAGTATTTCCTTTCCCTCTTACTCAAAGGAAATAGATTTGAAGTTTCCACTTGTTTTAGAAACAATAAAGTAGTGCCCAGGCCAGACTGCTGTGTGTTCTATAAAGAATGGAGCCATTGAAGCAGTGGACCTTATTTTGTGACCCAAGCAAACCTTTAAAACATTTCTATAAGAAAAAGTGAAGGAATGGATGGTATGTCACAGTGGTTTAAACCACTCAGTGTTCATAGGGGTCCAGTGTTCATAGGAGCATTATTTACAATAGCCAAGACATGGAAGCAACCTAAGTGTCCCAATAATAGATGAATGGATAAAGTAGAAGTGTTATATATATTCAATGGAATACTATTCAGCCATAAAAAAGAATTAAATAATGGCATTTGCAGCAATATGGATGGATCTAGAGATTATCATACTAAATAAAGGAAATCAGATAAAGACAAATACCATATAATATCACCTATATGTGGAGTCTAAAAGAAGTGATACAAATGAACTTATTTACAAAATGAAAACACAGAAATAGAAAATTATGTTTATCGAAGGGGAAAGAAGGGGAGGGATAAATTAGTTTGAAATTAACAGGTATGCACTACTGTATAAATAGATGAACAACAAGGACCTACTGTATAGTACAGGGATCTATATTCAATATCTTGTAATAACCTATTAATATAATGGAGGGACTTCCTTGGCTGTCCATTGGTTAAGACTGTGCTTTCACTGTGAGGGGGCTTGGGTTCTATCCCTGGTTGGGGAACTAAGATGTTGCATGCCTTGCATATATTATGCAATATATATTCTTTGTGCTTAGTCTCTCAGTCATGCCCGACTCTTAGTGATCCCATGGACTGTAGCCCACCAGGCTTCTCCGTCCACGGGGATTCTCCCCGTCAAGACTACTGGAGCGTGTTGCCATGCCCTCCTCCAGGGGATCTTCCCAATCCTGGGATTGAACTTAGCTCTCCCACGTTGCTGGCGAAATCTTTATCTGAGCTACCAGGGAAGCCCATATTCTTTATATATATATCTTTATAGTATATATATATTCTTTATATATACTCTAACATATATAAATTATATATAAACTATATAAAGTACATATATACACTATATATTCTTTATACGATATAGAATATATATAATGAATGTACTTTATATGTTATATATTTATATGTATAATGTAAATATAAATTCTTTATTCTTTATCTGAATCACTGCTATATACCTGCAACTAACACAGCATTGTAAATTAACTATTGTTGTTGCTTGTTTAGTCACTAAGTAGTGTCTGACTCTTTGCAACTCCATGGATTTCTGCATGCCAGGCTTCCCTGTCCTTCACTATCTATCTCCCAGAGTTTGCTCAATTTCATGTCCATTGAGTCAGTGATGCTATCTATTTCATCCTGTGATGTGCTCTTCTCCTTTTGCCTTCAGTCTTTCCCAGCATCAAGGTCTTTTCCAGTGAGTCAGCTCTTTACATCAGGTGGCCAAAGTCCTTCCAATGAATATTCAGGGTTGATTTCCTTTAGGATTGACTAGTTGCACCCTACTCCAGTACTCTTGCCTGGAAAATCTCATGGATGGAGGAGCCTGGTGGGCTGAAGTCCATGGGGTCGCTAAGAGTCGGATACGACTGAGCGACTTCACTTTCACTTTTCATTTTCACGCATTGGAGAAGGAAATGGCAACCCACTCCACTGTTCTTGCCGGGAGAATCCCAGGGACAGGGAGCCTGGTGGGCTGCCGTCTATGCGGTCGCACAGAGTCGGACATGACTGAAGCGACTTAGCGGTAGCAGCAGCATTTGATCTTGCTGTCCAAGGGACTCTCAGGAGTCTACTCCAATACCACAATTCAAAAACATCAATCCTTAAGCACTCAGCCTTCTTCATGTCCCAACTGTCAAATCCGTACCTGACAACTGGAAAAACCATAGCTTTGACTAGACAGACTTTTGTTGGCAAAGTGATGTCCCTGCTTTTTAATATGCTGTCTGGGTTTGTTATAGTTTTTCTTCCAAGGAGCAAGTGTCTTTTAATTTCTTAGCTGCAGTCATCGTAAGCAGTGATTTTGGAACCCAAGAAAATAATATGTCACTGCTTCCACTTTTTCCCCTTCTATTGGCCATGAATTAATGGGACTAGATGCCATGATCTTAGTTTTTTGAATACTGAGTTTTAAGCCAGCTTTTTCACTCTCCTCTTTGACCTTCATCGAGAGGCTCTTTAGTTCCTCTTCACTTTCTGCCATTAGAGTGGTATCATTTGCATATCTGAAGTTGTTGATATTTCTCCTGGCAATCTTGATTCCAGCTTGTGATTCATCCAGCCTGGCATTTCATATGATGTACTCTGCATATAAGTTAAATAAACAGAGTGACAGTATACAGCCTTATCATATTCCTTTCTCAATTGTGAACCAGTCAGTAGTTCCATGTAAGGTTCTAACTTTGGCTTCTTGGCCTGCATACAGATTTCTCAGTCTGATAGTCCCACCTCTTTAAGAATTTTCCACACTTTTTTGGGATCCACACAGTCAAAGGCTTTAGCATAGTCAATGAAGCAGAAGCAGATATTTTTCTGCAATTCTTTTGCTTTTTCTATGGTCCAGCGAATGCTGGCCATTTGATCTCTGGTTCCTCTGCCTTTTCTAAATCCAGCTTGTACATCTGGAGCTTCTTGGTTCACGTACTGCTGAAGCCTAGCTTGAAGGATTTTGAGCATTACCTTGCTAGCATGTGAAATGAGCACAATTATACAGTAATTTGAACCTTCTTTGACATTGCCTTTCTTTGGAATTGGAATGAAAACTGACCTTTTCCGGTCTGTGGCCAGTGCTGAGTTTTCCGAATTTGCTAACATACTGAGTGCAGCATTTTAACAGCAGCATCATTTAGGATTTGAAGTATCTCAGCTGGAATTCCATCACCTCCACTATCTTTGTTTGTAGTAGTGCTTTCTAAGGTCCACTTGACTTTACACTCCAGAATGCCTGGCTCTAGGTGAGTGATCATACTACTGTGGTTATCCAGATCATTAAGACCTTTTTATGTAGTTTTTCTGTATATTCTTGCCATGTCTTCTTAATCTCTTCTGCTTCTGTTAGGTCCTTACCATTTCTTTTATTATGCCAGTCCTTGCATGAAATGTTCCCTTGATATCTCCAATTTTCTTGAAGAGATCACTAGTCTTTCCTATTCTGATGTTTTCCTTTGCTTCTTTGCATTGTTCACTTAAGAAGGCCTTCTTATCTCTTCTTGCTATTCTCTGGAACTCTGCATTCAGTTGGGTTTGGTTTATCTTTCCCTTTCTCCCTTGCTTTTCACTTCTCTTCTTTCGTCAGCTGTTTGTAAAGCCTCCTCAGTCAACCCTTCATAGATCACAGCGTTGTCATGGTGAAGGGACTTGCATAAGGCAATGAAACTATATGACATGCTGTGCAAGGCCACCCAAGATGGACAGGTCATAGTGGAGAGTTCTGACAAAACGTAATCTTCTGGAGGTGGGAATGGCAAACCAGTCCAGTATTCTTGGAAAAAGCAAAGATAGAAGACACCAGAAGATGATCTCCCCCGACTCAGGTCAGAAGGTGTCCAATATGCTACTGGGGAACTACAATTTAATAAAAGCCCCACTCATGGATCAGCTCACTTGGTTTCTTAATCTTCTATTGTTAGATTTCAGATTGTTAACAAGATGCTTACTTTCTCTAAGCCTTGATTTTATGATCTATAGAATGGGAATAGTAATAGCTACTTTAGCTGTCTTGAGAATTGAGAATTGTAGAAAGTGCGTTCACTGGCACAGTGTAAGTGCTCTGTATATTATTATCAATAATGACAGCAACACAGTTTCCAGTTCCTGACCCGGTTAGAGGATAAATGATGCTGACTGTTCAAGTGTGATCTTAACCATCACATCATTGTCTTTGTTGGCTGGTTTATTATTCCTGTCAGTCACATTGATCACGCTCATGCTAAATAACTACAAGTTGTGAACAGCAAAGGACTTTGCAGCTTCTTTGCCACCTCTATCCTTATTTGGCTTAGTTCTCACCTTTCTGAGGCTCTCTCTACTGGCTACCCCAGTCAAGGGGCATCTGACATGGTGATTTTAATGAAGCAGGGCTGGCTGGTCCAGAGCCTGCCTGCAGCCCTCTGAGACGATGTGTTCTCCTGGTCTCTGACCTTCTCCTTTTCAGCCACACATGAAGCAATTAGCTCATTAAGGGAACGTTGACTTCTGTCACGGCTTTTTTTTTATTTGTGTGCCCATTTCTGGCCTGGTCAGAGAGGCATAGTCAATTACACTGACCTGGATTTTGTGCTCAGGTTGGCTCTCTTTTGCTTTGAGATTTGCAACTGGTTCAGTATAGCAGTGGGAGAGGAAGTGAGGGAAAAGCCCCTGAAGGTACTAACCAGCCCCACCCCCATTTTAATGATTTCAAGCTGAGTTTTAAAGAATTCTGACATGATCATAACTATTGCCTGTGCCTTACTTCTGAATGAAGCAAAGAGGGTTAAATCTCATTATTTAGGGGCAAGACCAGTCTGCATAGGTAGAAAAACAGAAATCGAGTATTTTCATGAATTGCTGTGTGGCAAAAACTATCATATTATAAAGTAATTATCTTCCAATTAAAGCAGATAAATAATCCTGACTACCACACCCACACCCACACCCACAGAATTTTTTCAGAGATGCCATTGTCTTAAAATTTGGGGCAGGCTTCTGCTGTGTCTTTCTCATCCTGTCTTACTGCTTCCTCTGTTTCCTGGAACTGCACCTGAGTTTGTTTTTTTAAACTTTTTATTTTATATTGAGGTATAGCTGATTAACAATGATATGATAGTTTCAGGTGAACAGTGGAGTATTCAGCGATACATATACGTGTATCCATTTCCCCCCATGCACCTGGGTTTTTATAGGCGTCTCCGCTTATCTCCTCCTTTGGCTCCCTCCAGGACATTGTGTACCACTGCTGTTAGGATCTTCCTAAATACATTTCTGATTGGAGAACACTCATGTTTAGAAGATTTCAGTGGTACCTACTGGCTGCTAAATAAATTCCCTATGTATCAGTTGTCCTGGTGTTCATGCCCGTCGCGGTGTATCCCTGTCCTACCACTTTAGTGATATCCTCTGTCATTACATATGAGTACTGTTTGCTCCTGATACACTGATCCGTGTGGTCCTCGAAGCATTCTGCATGTTTCTCTCACCCAGTTCTTTGTCTGGAGTACTCTCTCCTTAGTTTCCTACTTTATTCTGCAGAGCCACCTTCTTCATTGGGCCTTGCCTAATACCTCCTCATCTGTATCTCCATAGCAACACTTTGACTATAGAGTTCAGCATACTTTATCCTGGTTTGTTGTTTTGTCTCTTATTGTATGAGCTTCCCAAGGACATGTGCATATACTTTATTTTGTCTCCAGTCTAATGCTATGTAACATGGACACTATAAATGCTTATTGTATGAGTGAATACATGAATGCCTGAGAAATGATTAGCAGTTCTGTTCAAATCCCAGTTCTTCCCAGAAACATTCCTTGATCCCTAATCACAGTGAGTCTGGCATACTCAACTCCCAGAGCCCTTTGTGTCTGAAACAATCTGATTCTTTTTTTTTCTTTCATTAATTTTTTTTTTTTTAGTTTGTTTTGCTTTACAATACTGTATTCGTTTTGCTACACATTGACATGAATCAGCCACGAGTGTACATGAATTCCCAATCCCGACCCCCACCTCCCCCCTCCCGCCCCACACCCTCTCTCTGGATTATCCCCGTGCATCAGTCCCAAGCATCCTGCATCCTGCATCAAACCGGGACTGGCGATTCGTTTCACTTATGATATCACACATGTTACACTGCCACTCTGCCAACCCATCCCACCTCTCCCTCTCCCACAGAGTCCAAAAGGCCGTTCTATACATCTGTGTCTCTTTTGCTGTCTTGCGTACAGGTTTATCATTACCATCATTCTAAATTCCATATATATGTGTAAGTATACTGTATTGGTGTTTTTCTTTCTGGCTTACTTCACTCTGTATAATCGGCTCCAGCGTCATCCACCTCATTAGAACTGATTCAAATGTATTCTTTTTAATAGCTGAGTAATACTCCATTGTGTATATGTACCACAGCTTTCTTATCCATTCCTCTGCTGATGGACATCTAGGTTGCTTCCATGTCCTGGCTATTACAAACAGTGCCGCAATGAACATTGGGGTACATGTGTCTCTTTCAATTCTGGTTTCCTCGGTGTGTATGCCCAGCAGTGGGATCGCTGGATCAACAATCTGATTCTTTAGAGTCAGTCTTCCCACCTTGATTAGAAATTCTTGGAGGCCACAAATTGTATCCCTCATTTTTCTTTGTGTACTCAGCCCCCAGCACAATTCCTGGCATACAGAGGGTGTTTAATACATGCTTTTGAATCTAAGAGTCCAGCCATTTGGTTAGTTGCTGTGCCTACCAGTTGATCAGCCTTCTGTTACTCACTGGCTAGGGGTCTCCAACTTAGAGATGTTCCCAGGGCCAGGTTGGAAACTGTGAGGCAACAAGAAATGCTGGGCTGTCAAATTGGGGTGCTTATGTACTCTGTGGGGAAGAGCTACTTCTCAGTCCATTTTTGCCACAGGTGTGTATGGCTTTAGTGGCCTCCTCAGCTCATATTACAAGAGAAGCTAGAAATTCAGATTCTAATGTGATATCTGCAAGGACTACTAAAGTGCACGTGTGGTCCAGATTTGACCTGTTCCTATCCTTTTGTGGCCTTTGGGTTGAGGCTGAAATTTCCCAGCCACAAATTTTCTTTGTGGAAGAAGAAAGGGAAGGGAGGACATAAACTGAGGGAGCTTTTTAGGGAGTTTTGGTGAAAGCCTAGCTTTGATTGAGAGTATCCTGTAATTTTTATGGGTAGTGACTTACTCTCTTGGGCTGAGTGCTATAGAGACCATGTATGGTTTGGGCTTCATCCTCTCGTATTCCCCAGAAAGATGGTGTCCGAGGGACTTTTGTGATTTTTGCTCTTTTTGTCCAGCCTCAGCTCAGACAGATTTGATGGTGGTTCTTGCCTCTGTTGACTTCTGAGGGCCTGGTGGTCAGGCTGATACAGAGACCATTCCTGTTAAAGGTTTCCCTGAGAAGAGATTCTGGATGAGTAAGTACAACCAAAAGTGAAATATACTGAACAAAATCAATGCCTAAATGTCAGCCAAGGGGCAAAGCAGTGTAATAGCCGGAAGGAAATCTATACCTCTGTGGAACCTCTTGCAGGGCCGTATTGTATCCCCTGGCTGTCCTGTTCTTCGCATAGTCTCTAAGGGCACCTGACAGTGCTCACTGCTTGGTATTACTTCTGGGTCTGAAAGCGTTGCCACCAGTGGTCTCCTCATCTGTGGCAGAAAGTAGGTGATGGAATATCTGGAAGAATACATGGGGAACGGAAAAGAGTGGTTGTCTTTGGTGAGAGCCCCTGCGTGGCTGGAGAGTGGGAGAAGAAGGGAGGCTGACTTTTCACTGTGTACTTTCGTGTGCTTTCGTGTGCTTTCTCTGATCTGAACTGTGCACGTGTATTGTTATTTTTTAGTGTACTTGAGCAAACCCAAGTGTGAGCTCTTTTCAGATTCTCTGCCTTCACTTTCTTCTTGAAGCATGTGTTTCTCTGTAAACACCTGGACCCAGTCCTTGTAGATTGTCTCTCAGAGGTGGCAGCCTCACCTTTCTGTTCTCTAGAAGTCTTTTAGGGTTTTTCACTTAGGGGTCTTTAGAATGACAGAGTTAAAGTACGTTCAACATTTTACTATTTTTAAAGGGCTTTCAGATAACATTATTTTATCTGATCCTTAAAACATTCCTGCTTTCTAGAGGTGAAAAATTGAGGTTTAGAGAATCTAAGTGACTTACTTGGGGACATACAGCTGGTCAGGATAGACTGTGGCTGATCTGGGTAGCCATACTTCACATTCATGCACCTTGCTCTAAGTTCTTATGGCAGTGAAGTTGTCTTCTCTTTTTGGAATTCCATTAGCGGTTTCCAGAGATGTTTCAGTTAGGGCAGGGGTGGAGCTGTGGTGTTTTCTCTTTCCTCTTTCTAGTCTTTCCCTCTTCAGGACTCTCAGTTACATAGACCTGTCTTTTCTGGGAAAAAAGGGGTCAGAAGTAGGTCTCTCCATTTTCTACATAGGGTAAATTAAGGCTCTGTACGGGCAGTACTTTTTAGAGAAGCTTGAATTGACAGTCTGGTTTCCTATTCTTTGCTGAATATTATTGCTGCTATTAGACAGAGGGCTGTGTTTCCAGGTTGCAAATCTTTTTAGCAAAGAAGTAAATGTGGAATAGAATTGAAAGGACCCATGTAGTTCTTGGATATAATTTAATGCTCCATATCCCACAGAGAGTAAACATTGTAAATTGTGTAAGATGGGTTTGGATAAATATCCTGACAACATATGGTTTGGCATGTAGGGCACTCCTGGGAGACCCTCCTCACTGTACACAGCCCGCCTTTGCTGGGTGGCCCCTTTCCACAGGTCTTCCCAGCAGCTGTTATGTACCTGGGTAAATTGTCAGCTTCCCTAAGCACTGAAAAAAATTTTTTTAGCTGATGAAAGCCCTCCTACAGGAGGCAAAATAAACAGACAACCCTGAGAGACAGTGTGTTCTATACTTCTTAGTTTCTCCTGAGTTTGTCCAGGGTATTCACTTCCTTTAGAAACACTGGCTGATCATCATCACTGGGCTCTTCAGAATACAGTATTGAAAATCATCTTACCCTTTCCACTCTAGTTCCCCTGGAGTCATGGTGTGGAAAGTCTCTGGAAGCTCCAGAGAGGCAGTGAGCACCATGGAAGGAAGTCTCAACTATTCATAAGCATTAAGTAGAAATCTTTGACATTTTTCTTTTTCTATTCTTACTTAAATCAGAATTAGGTTGCCATCAAAGAGGATTCTGTCAGTAATGACACCACTCAGAGTGGGAGAGGCTCCTGGTACCTCCTTTGCAGTATCTGAAGAGAACTTGCTGGGGGCATGCAGAGATCACGCTCAGGTTATCTTCTCCTCACCTAGCCCTAACCTATGCTGTGCCAAAGAGAGTTGTCATAGAGATCTATACCAGCTGATGGCTTAGTCAAGGCCTCACTGGTTGGCAGCTTTGTAGGTCTGGAAACTCAGCTAGTTATCCAGGTTTAAGTCCCGGTGGGGACTTAAAGCATGTGAAATTCTTAAGCATGTGAAATTCATGAGACCATTGAGCTACAGTCCCAGTTAACTAATTAACTCTAAGAAACATGATTACCAAGTTGATTTGTGAGGACAGGTAGGAGCATTGTCTCCAGTACAGGAAAGGTGAGCTGGGAGCCAAGTCAGCTCTGGAGGAAGTCAAGGTGAAGTATGGTGGAAAGCTCTTGTCTGTAGATCAATATACCCAAATTCAAACCATATACTATCTGTGAGACATCTGAAATGAGTTATTTAATCTCTGCTCCTATTTCTTCATTTGTAACCAACCCCTGGTGGCCATTCCCGCTCCCTGCCGACTTCCCCCAGATTTTCAGATATGTATGTAGTAAGCACTCAGTGAAGACTGTCTTATTTATTTCTCTGTCTCCTTCCCTCTACTCTTTTTTCCTTCTAGCCTTGTTCTTCTAGGGCTATGTCTATCAGTTCAGTTCAGTTGCTCAGTCGTGTCCGACTCTTTGCGACCCCATGAATCGCAGCACGCCAGGCCTCCCTGTCCATCACCGACTCCCGGAGTTCACTCAGACTCACGTCCATTGAGTCCGTGATGCCATCCAGCCATCTCATCCTTGGTCGTCCCCTTCTCCTCCTGCCCCCCAATCTCTCCCACCATCAGGGTCTTTTCCAAGGGCTATGTCTATATTCTGACCAAAATACACTTGTCAGTCTGTTAGGGCACCAGGGATGCACTGGAGAGAGATTTACTTTCATTCTCTAGCTTCCCTTTTATGTATCCTTGCAGATCAGTCTTTCTTTTACCACAGGTTACAGTAGGAACAACTAGATTCTAACTCTTTGGTCTGTTTCAATCTAATAAGTCTTTCTAGTTACCATTGAATCTATAGTTCTTTGCCAGGCACCCACTATGGGTTAGGTACTGCTTGGCCATGAGAATATAGTGGTGAGTGAGACAGAAACACCTTTCCAAACCCCCTCCTCAGAGGGGTTACTTCTGTGGATGACTGGTCTTGTGCATATTTTTGTTGCTTCATCCTAACTTCCTTTTGGGAGGGCAGTCTTCTCCCTCGGCCTAGGAGACAGTGCCCCTTTGTGTTGCCTGGGCCTTGCCTGCTGGCTTGCTTGCTCCTAAGGGATGAGAGTAGCAAGCTGAGGCTGAAGGAGAAAGCCCTGTGGGCTATTACTGCGTCGGCCACACATGTCCCAAAGGCTTGCCTTGGCACTGCTGAATGTTCCTTTTCTCCCTGCACACAGATTATAGTGTTCATGGGTAATTTAAATTCAAATAACCTTCCTCCTCTTCTCCTCCTTAAAAAAAAAAAAAACCCTGTGTATTACAGGTTAGAGAACAAAGAGAGGCAGCCTGGGTCTCCTGGTAGGGTTTGTTATATCATGTTTTTTATGCAGCCTGGCTATGGGTTGCCTTTTCTTTAATAAGGCTAATGTGTAATTCAGGCATACTGATATTCTGCAGTCATAGAATCTCACATCTTTCTCTACCTTGTTTGTCATATATAGTGTGACATATAGTCATGTATATACATACACACGCATACACGGTGTGTTAGGGGCTTTGACTGACAGCTGACAGGAAGTGGAACTTGGTTCTTTACTTTGGACTATATGCTGCATCCTGGCCCTTAGTGGTTCCTGCATAAAGAAATAAAGAATGCCCAGTAGCCAGGTTGATGGACTTCTTAGCTTCAAAATAGGGGCCTGAAGATAGCTCTCTATTCCGTCTTCCTCTTTCTGTTGCCAATATACCAGCAGTTGCCAGGAAGTGTATACAGGGAGCAGGCAAATGGCTCTCTGGGAACCGTTTATTTGAGAGCCCCCAGTGGAGATGTGCATTTTCCTCTCCTCCTCCTCTTGCTGTAGTGGGTAGCATTGTGACTTGGTACTGCTTGTCCCTCTGCTATACTGAGGCCTGTTTGTGACTCCTCTGGCCCTGTAGGGATTTTCAGCAATAAACTGCTTGCTGCTTGGTGTTTCCCCCAAACTCAATCACCTTTCCAGGGATGGGGGAGTGTGTCAACAATTAGGGACCTAACAGAGCCTCTGTTTCTTACACTGTGACCACTGGAAATATAGTGGTTGAGCCCACATGAGCCATGCTTCCCACTGCTTCTGGGGTTGGGCATTTGCTGCAGTTGGATTTAGCTTTAAGAGTCACGCTAGAGGCTTGCTTGGAAAGAGGGAGCACTGAATAATTATTGCTTTGTACCAGTTAAACCTATCAGCCAACAGATGTCAAGTGCAGGAAAAAAGTGCAATAATTTTATTGTGATGGTATAATAGTTATCATAATAATCAGCTGGCATAGCATTTGATAGAGGTAGATCCTGTAATGAGTTCAAGGGAAGGGTTAACCTTCAACTACAGCACAGTGAATTGGTGCTTAACCTTGTAAGAGATGCCTTGTTGATGCAAGTGATTCAGGTACTGATTTGTTCCCCCCTCTCTCAGTAGCTAGAGCAGCTATGGAAACTTCAGCTGGGGTTGTCTGCCCTGCAGGTACTGTCTTTTTCATGGTGTGATGGAGCATACACCATCCTTTTAATTAAGTTTTTCCATCCTAGCACCCAGCAGCAATGGGTTTATTTCTATAGGTTCATTTGGAATTTTCAGAAAATCCAGCCTTATTTTCCTAGCTACAGTTGATGAACTCTACTCTCTGCAGTGAACTGTGCTCCATACCTAGGGGTGGTGGTGGACCTCTTTTATGGGTACATGCTAATTGTGGTGGGCTGTGCTTGCAGAAGATGGCCTCTTCTCACCCAGAGAGCTTGCTGGAACTGCATTGCCACATGGTTAGAAAGGTGTGGTGAAGGGGTGAGGAGCAGAACTGGTCTCATAGAGGACCCACAAAGGCAGCACTGGGGGAGGAGAAAAGAGTGTTTGGATTCAGGCAGACCTGGGTTTGCTCCTGACCTTGCCACTCACTAGCTGTTGGAGAAGTTATTTAACTTTGCTGAACCTGCATCCCTGTCTTTGTGCTCATCTGTGTCTCATTCGTTCTTCACTAAGAACCCTGTCTCTGAAGTAATTATCACTATGCCTGCCACTAAGTAGAGCTCAGTGAATGCTTCTGCTTCCCCCAGCCCACTCCCACCTGCCTGTCCTAAAGAGTAGAAGGGCAGGGACAATACCCTTCTGCTTCCAAAGGGAATTTTGGCCACAATTGGAGATTAATAGGTGAGCTTCTTCAGGCCCTGGTGTTGCTTCTCTGAACCACAACCTGTAGACCTCCTTTGGAGCTGACTCACGGGGAAGACTTTTGATATTTAATGTTTGGGCGCATCTCTGCTTTATCCAGGGAGTAAAACATGGGGTTTAAAAATCACTTCGGGGAACAGTAGCCCTACTCCTGCCTCAGTCCCCTGCCGCTGTGCTCCTTTCCCCTCTTTTGTTTGTGTGGGTCACTTGGGAGCACTGCCTGCCTTGGGAAGTGCTTGTTTCTTACAGAAGCTGCTTGTTCAGTCTCTTTACTGGGTAAAGGTTATTGTGTGTCTGTTTTGGCTGCATCATATGGCACGGGGGATCTTAGTTCCCTGAGGGAGGATCGAACCTGTGCCCCCAGCAGAGAAAGCGAGGAGTTTTAATCACTGGACCACCAGAGAAGTCCCAGGGTTATTGTATTTCTATATGCCTGGGCCTTTGCTGTGGACTTTTATTTTGGAAACCTGGAGTACTCAGACAAGGTGATATCTTTTTAGACTATTTTTGGCTGTAGGCCAGCTTATCACTATGGCTACCACTCATTTGGAGAAAGGCAGGATACAGAAAGTAACTTTTGGAAGAAATTTGGGAAAGAGGAGGGGGAAGGGGAAGAATAGTTTGTTTTAGGTCACAAGAGGAGAAGAGCTTCTCTAAGCAGAACCATTTTGTTTTGGTCAGAGCTTCATTTTCCTTCTCTCTGAATTTTTCTTTCAGTCAATAGACACACTAATAGCCTCTATTACATTCCAGACACTGTGGTTATCCCTTTTGTATACTTATCAACAAGTCAGATACAGTTCCTGTTCAGAGTGTTGATGAATATAGACATTAATCAAATTATAATCTCATACATAAATGTGAAATTATGATTATAATAAGTGTGTGAAAAGAAAGGAATGTGGTACCATGAGAATATTTGACAGAGATTTGACTTGATCCTGGGTTTAAGAGGGTATCAGGGAAAGCTTTGTTAAGAGAGTGATTTTTGAGTTGTGAAGAACAAACGGATGTTTACTAAGCGAAGTGACATGTGGTTGATGGGCATTTCCGGCTGCGGGCCTAACTTTTACAAAGCCTCCTGGGGGCATGGTGGGGAGGAAAGAAACGTGACTTCTGTGGGGAGCTGAAACAAAATGTGGCCAGAGGACAGAGAGTGAGAGGAGATAGGCACAGGGTCAGGCTGGAGGGGGTGGCAAGGACAGGCCTGTTCAGCATGGCAAGGCATTTTGATTGTACTAGAAGAACTGGGAGATCTTTGGAGGGTTGTTAGTTGTGGTGGTGAGATGATTGAATTTGCAGTATGAACAGATCACTCTGTTAGATGGTACATTAGATGCATTTTGATGAGAGTGAGAATGAAAATTAGAGAAGGAACATTACTATTATGGGTTGCTTTTTTCCTTCAGTCAACTGGTAATGTTGATATCCACCCTATGACACGTTGCCTTATTCCTCCTGAGTCAAGTCTTCTCTTTGTGCCTACTGTCAGTGTGTTGTTAATCACTCAGCAGACATGGTGGCTCAGAATGTTGGCATTTGGCATTTTGTCATAGTCCCAGAAAAGGACCTGGAGGTTTCATGCCTGTCACTTATTAACATGTGACAGCAATAACGCACGTTGTAGCCTGTTGACTCGCCATCTCTGTTGCTGTCACTAACTGGAAGGGCTACACCTTTCACCTTGGGCCGCTTAAGCCACTGACATGGGTACCTTCCTGAAATGTGATGTGCCAAGTTAGCAGAGCCATCACCTACGGTTTGTGTGCTGCTCAATTCTGGGTGATGCTGATGTGCACATGTTCTCTCTTGGCAGCAGCCAGTGTCTGCAGGGCTGAAAGTGGGTTGTTGTCCTTCTTCCCACTGTGTCGCCAGGAAGACTGAGTGGCAGGAGGGACCCATAGTATAAAGAAGCCTGGGTCGGTTTCACATGCTGTCAGACCAAGTGTTAGATGCGTGGTAGGTGGTTCCAGACCCTAAATCAGAGCCTGTCCTCAGCAGTACTGTGGCCTTGGCCACTGCTCCTCACTGACTCAGCTGGAAGGCCATGCTCATATAGTGGTTAGGAGCATGACCCTTGGAACTGAGCAGACGTTAGTTGGAATCTCTGCTTAACTACTTATAAGGTGTGTGATCTTGGACAAGTTACTTCACTTCCCTGACTCATAGTTTTCTTATCTCTAACTGGGAGATGATGATAGATTTCCATCTCATGGGGGAGTTGTTGTGAAATATCAGTGAGAATGTATGAAAGGTGGTTAGCTTCTTCACAGCCTAAATGATGAATAAACGGTGGTTATGATTGTTGTCATGGTTTATTTGGCTGATTTTGTTAGTTTTGCATGTCTGGTATATGCTGGACTGCTTGCTGGGTGTGGCATAAAGATGTCCTGCCTTTGAGGTACTTAGTTTTGTGGTAACTTCTTCTGCTATTTGTCACCTTCTGTATGTCATGCTTCAATAAAACAAAGAGTCCCCTGGAGAGGATCCTGGTCAGATGCCCAGTTGGTGATGCTTTGTCTTCCTTTGGGCCTCTTCCTCCTCCTGTGGTCCCTGGCCTCCAACATGCCTTGACTCCTGTTTGCTCCTGGCTTGCGGGTAGGAGCGATCCGCTCTTGGTGAGGTGTAGCCCTGCTTCTTGCTGAGACTGCACCATCTGGAGCAGCCCTCTCTTTTGTTGCCTTGTGAGTTTCCATTTCTGGTAGTGAACACTTCCTTGGGCTCTTTTGTTTGTTTCTTAAAACAGTCCATTGTTGTTGCTACTCTTCCTTTGTGAAATGCCGTGTAAGGTGGTTGACATAAAAAAGACCATGAAAAATAACCTGGGTTGTATTTTCTGTAAAGGTTTGTTCAGTACCAAATTGGGTAAAATAAAATACTCCCCAGTGGTCTTGGGGCTGGGGAGGGGAATGATCTTTGTAATGGGATTGTATTTGGTGGAGGTGTTAGGGAAAGTTAATTTGATTTATTTGATTTCCTGCGGGGGTGAAAGTGAGGGTAAGGGAAGGTCAGAGCCTTTCACATTCTCTGAATTGGAGCCGTTGTTGGCTGAGGAGGTGAGGTATGTTGGTCTAGAGTGTCTAGAGCTGGAGTGCAGGCCCTGACCTGTGCCCATGCTTTCTTCCTCATTCATGGGAGTAGGGGGTGCCATAATGAGTTTGTATGCCCCTTCATTCACTCATCATTTAGTAAGCTGCATGCACTGTGTTCTCTAGGAAGAAAGAGAATTCCACTTCTGCTGATTGATAATTCTTTGCCCCTGTCCTGGTACTTCTGTGACAGTTTCCTCATCTGAATAAGGTATACTGATATCCACCTGCTGGGACAGTTAGGGTGAAATGAGATAATGTATATCATCGCCTGATGTGTGGTAGGTGCCCAGTGAGTGATGAGGATTATAGTACCTTCAAAGAACTCAAACCCCATCAAGTGGAGAAGCCATAGGTTCTGAGAAAGGCTGGCCAAGGGCATAGACCAGTGAGAATGGATTTGGTTTGTTAGGGAAGGTTCCTGGGGAAGATACTTGGAGTCAGCCCCCAATCTTTCCTCATTGGGGAATATGAGAAACTGCTTCAGTTTGAAGAGAAGCAATGGTCAGAAGGTTTGTGTGGTTACTTGAAAGAACTGTTGTTTTTCCACCTACTCCCAAACAGAAAGGGGTTGGAATCATTAGAGCAAAGTGGCTGGGGGCCTTGCTCTTTCTAGTCAGATTGACCTGGGTTCCAGCTGTGGCTCTGTTGTGTACATGCTGTATGGTTTTGGGCAAGTCACTTCCCCTTTCTGAACTTTGGTGCCCTCATCTGTAAAGTGGAAATGACGATATCCACTACTCATAGTGTTGGTTGAGGATTGAATAAAAATAATGCATGTAAAGCAGTTAGCAAAGTGCCCATGAGATAGTGCATATTCAGTGACTTGTATATCTCTTGGGAAATGAAACTCTTCAAAATTTCTGGGGCCAGGTAAACTTTTTGTAAAGTCAGTCTACATCCTGGAATAAGTTACCGGCTTTCGGCAGTAAGTTCTTAAGGAGAACGTAGCTCCCCTGCCTTTAGTTTCTGTTGGCTTACCATCATACTGAGAATTATATACAGACTCCTACCCTACTTATTGGCCTTTGTGGAGCAGATCTCCCTCTGCCTGAATTGGCGGCCACATTTCGTGCACTCTCTCCCTCATTCTCTGTGTTCTGGCCACTCTAACATTTCTGCTCCTCACATAGAGGACCTTTGCTCCCATTGTACCCTCTGGCTGGAATACTCTTCCCTCATGTTCTCTCCATTGACTCTTTGTCATTCAGATTCTGCCATTACTTGAGAGAGAGGCCCTTCCACTTGTCTGGTATTGAGTAACTTCTCACATCATGGTAACATATTTCTCTCGTTTTCTTCTTGTTGACTGTCTGTTTTCCCTCCACCAGAATGTAAGTTTGTTGTTGTTGTTCAGTTGCTCAGTTGTCTGACTCTGAGACCCCATGGACAGCAGCACGCCAGGCTTTCCTGTCCTTCACCGTCTTCTGGAGCTTGCTCAAACTCATGTCCGTTGAGTAAGTGCTGCTATCCAACCATCTTGTCCTCTGTCATCCCTTCTCCTCCTGCCTTCAATCTTTCTCAGAATCAGGGTCTTTTCTAATGAGCTGGCTCTTCACGTCAGGTGGCCAAAGTATTGGAGCTTCAGTTTCAGCGTCAGTCCTTCCAATGAATATTCTGGATTGATTCCTTTAGGATGGACTTGTTGGATCTCCTTGCAGTCCAAGGGACTCTCAAGAGTCTTCTCCAGCACCACAGTTCAAAAGCATCAATTCTTTGATGCTCAGCCTTCTTTATTGTTCAACTCTTATATCCATACATGACTACTGGAAAAACCATAGCTTTGACTATATGGACCTTTGTGAGCAAAGTAATGTCTCTGCTTTTTAATACACTGTCTAGGTTGGTCATAGCTTTTTTTTACAAGGAGCAAGCATCTTTTAATTTCATGGCTGCAGTCACCATCTGCAGTGATTTTGGAACCCAAGAAAATAAAGTCTGTCGTTGTTTCCATTGTTTCCCCACCTGTTTGCCATGAAGTAATGGGACTCGATGCCATGATCTTCGTTTTTTGAATGTAGAGTTTTAAGCCAGCTTTTTCACTCTCTTCTTTCACCTTCATCAAGAGGCTCTTTAGTTCCTCTTCACTTTGTGCCATAAGGGTGGTGTCATCTGCATATCAGAGGTTGTTGATATTTCTCCCAGCAGTCTTGATTCCGGCTTGTGCTTCATCCCTCCCATCATTTTGCATTATGTACTCTGGATATAAGTTAAATAAGCAGGGTGACAGTATACACCCTTGACATTCCCCTTTCCCAGTTTTGAACCAGTCTTTTGTTCCACGTCTGGTTCTAACTGTTGCTTCTTGACCTGCATACTGGTTTCTCAGGAGGTGGTTTGGTATTCCCATCTCTTTCAGAATTTTCCACAGTTTATTGTGATCCACACAGTCAAAGGCTTTGGCATAGTCCAGAAAGCAGAAATAGATGTTTTTCTGGAACTCTCTTGCTTTTTCCATGATCCAGCAGATGTTGGCAATTTGATCTCTGGTTCCTCTACCTTTTCTAAATCTAGCTTGAACATCTGGAAGTTCTCGGTTCACATACTGTTGAAGCCTGGCTTGGAGAATTTTGAGCATTATTTTGCTAGCGTGTGAAATGAGTGCAGTTGGGTGGTAGTTTGAGCATTCTTTGGCATTGCCTTTCTTTGAATTGATTTCCTTTAGGATGGACTTGTTGGATCTCCTTGCAGTCCAAGGGACTCTCAAGAGTCTTCTCCAGCACCACAGTTCAAAAGCATCAATTCTTTGATGCTCAGCCTTCTTTATTGTTCAACTCTTATTCCATACATGACTACTGGAAAAACCATAGCTTTGACTATATGGACCTTTGTGAGCAAAGTAATGTCTCTGCTTTTTAATACACTGTCTAGGTTGGTCATAGCTTTTTTTTACAAGGAGCAAGCATCTTTTAATTTCATGGCTGCAGTCACCATCTGCAGTGATTTTGGAACCCAAGAAAATAAAGTCTGTCGTTGTTTCCATTGTTTCCCCACCTGTTTGCCATGAAGTAATGGGACTCGATGCCATGATCTTCGTTTTTTGAATGTAGAGTTTTAAGCCAGCTTTTTCACTCTCTTCTTTCACCTTCATCAAGAGGCTCTTTAGTTCCTCTTCACTTTGTGCCATAAGGGTGGTGTCATCTGCATATCAGAGGTTGTTGATATTTCTCCCAGCAGTCTTGATTCCGGCTTGTGCTTCATCCCTCCCATCATTTTGCATTATGTACTCTGGATATAAGTTAAATAAGCAGGGTGACAGTATACACCCTTGACATTCCCCTTTCCCAGTTTTGAACCAGTCTTTTGTTCCACGTCTGGTTCTAACTGTTGCTTCTTGACCTGCATACTGGTTTCTCAGGAGGTGGTTTGGTATTCCCATCTCTTTCAGAATTTTCCACAGTTTATTGTGATCCACACAGTCAAAGGCTTTGGCATAGTCCAGAAAGCAGAAATAGATGTTTTTCTGGAACTCTCTTGCTTTTTCCATGATCCAGCAGATGTTGGCAATTTGATCTCTGGTTCCTCTACCTTTTCTAAATCTAGCTTGAACATCTGGAAGTTCTCGGTTCACATACTGTTGAAGCCTGGCTTGGAGAATTTTGAGCATTATTTTGCTAGCGTGTGAAATGAGTGCAGTTGGGTGGTAGTTTGAGCATTCTTTGGCATTGCCTTTCTTTGGGATTGGAATGAAAACTGACATTTTCCAGTCCTGTGGCCACTGCTGAGCTTTCCAAATTTGCTGGCATATTATGTGCAGCACTTTCACAGCATCATCTTTTAGGATTTGAAATAGGTTAGCTGGATTCCATCATCTCCACTAGCTTTGTTCTTAGTGATGCTTCCTAAGGCCCACTTGACTTTACACTCCAGGATGTCTGGCTCTAGGTGAGTGATCACACCATCGTGGTTATCTGGGTCATTAAGATCTTTTTTGTATAGTTCTTCATGTATTCTTGCCACCTTTTCTTAATCTCTTCTGCTTCTGTTAGGTCCATACCATTTCTGTCGTTTATTGTGTCCATCTTTGCCTGAAATGTTCCCTTGGTATCTCTGATTTTCTTGAAGAGATCTCTAGTCTTTCCTATTCTGTTGTTTTCCTCTATGTCTTTGCATTGATCACTGAGGAAGGCTTTATTATCTCTCCTTGCTATTCTTTGGAACTCTGCATTCAGATGAGAACAGCTGCTGTCAGTCATGTGCACAGTTGTATTTCTAGTGGTAAGAACAGTTCCTGGCATATAGTAATAGATGATCAAACAGCATTTATTGAACAAATGAGCTTGTGAATGAGAATGGATTTTGTTATTACGCTGACTGGGTACACAGGTGCTCGTGTTCATACCGCTTTGTTTCCAAAGTAAATGTAATCAAGGTGATTTTCTTTCTTGTTCATTACTTATTAACTGTCTTCCCACTTCCCCTCAACCATTAATTGGAACCTTCTAGAGGGAGGCTGTTTTTCTTTGGCTTCATTTTCTGTGGCTTTGTTTCTTCCTGGCATTTTGTTATTGGAAAGAGGAGTTTGTAGTTACTGGGCTTTGGGCATTGATTTTTAGGTTTTCTGTTACAAGGAAGCAGGCTTTAGTGCATTTGCTTGGAATAAAAACAAACACAGAAGCTTGCCAGGATGGCGACTTTATCTCACTCTGATTTTCTACTGAGAATTTTTGCAATACTACCTAAGTACTTAGCCAGGGGTATTAGATAAGAATTGACAAATCGACAATGGCCAGATAGATACAGATTCACAGATGTGAGTAAGTAGCAGGTGGAACAGTCAGGGAATATTGCTTTTTTTCTTTCTGACAGTGTCCTGTTTTTATTTTTTGTGGGAGGCAATTATTAGTGATATGAGAGAGACCTGTACCAGTTAACTGTTTCCCTTGTAGATGGCCTGTAGCCTGCGGAGCTGCAGGGACTGTGGGCTCAGTGCTGGTGTGCCCACCTGGTAAGTCCTAGGCAGTCCTGCTTTGCTTTGCTAAGAATGCTCTCCAAGCTCCTAGAGTAAGAAAGGAGCAGGAATCCAGTCATCTTTGTAAATGTTTGGGTCCTAAATGTTACTAGTGCTCAAAGATTTAGAGTGCTCCTGGACTTAGGGCTTAAATCCCAGAAAGGTTCTGTGTTTATTGAGAATGGTAGCCCTACAAGTACTGGTCTCTACTCATTTCTAAGACTCCCTTTCTCCCAGCTAAAGCTGCCTTTTCTTTCTCCTTGTCTCTAAATACATGGTTATCTTACCTTGCTTTAGATATTGTTAACTCTTCACTATTTATAAAGTTCAGAAAAGGAAGACATTGGATAGCTCTTTGTTGTTCTCTCCTTTGCTTATTTTCCTTCTTTGAAGGACTTAGACTTGTGGTTAATTTGGGGTATTTGGTCACACTTGTTACTACTAAGTCAGTATCTTAACTTGCTATCATTACTGACCATCCTCTATCCATCTGGGGTAATCTTTATCTTTAAATTTATTTAGAAGTCCACTTTTAGTGAATTCCTCTTTACTTTTTTATTTTGTTGTTGTTATTTTAATGCAAGAATTCAGCTATATGTCAGCAAGACAAGTATTTGAAGATTCTAGTACCAAAAGGTAGTTTTTCTCTGGGCTGAGAAATCATTATTACTCCTCACTTCTTTGACCTCTCCCTTCAGTCTTTTCTGAGCTAAATGACGATCTCTGTTCCTTTAATCTTCTCTCACTTGCTCTATCTATATCCTGGTCCTCCTGTTTCCACAATTCTTGTTCAAAGGAGTATTTTCTTTCAGAATTTTAACAGCTTTCTTCTGGCCAGTATGGTAGGTAACACGTTAGGCTCCGTCTCCTTTTCCCCCAGGCTATATAAGGATTGTTGTGTGCATGTGATTGTAGAAATGTGGTTGGGATGGGCAAAATGCACTGATACCCTCTCCCACCCCGGGTTCCCTGTCACCCATAGTCCTGAATCATTTAAAGGTGCATCAGCCAGTGAGTCCCCAGGCTAGGGGTGATGATGATGGCCTGTATCAGATAGCTTATCAGGCTACCTATTTCTTTCTTTTTTTTTTTTTTTAAGATTGAGGTTTTTTATTGTTGTTGTTATTGTTTGATTAAAAAGTAAACCAACTCATATCTCTTTTTATTTTGATTTGCATTGATTGTCTGTCCTTAAATCCCAAGTGAGAACTTCTTTAAAACTAGTTGCCAGTCTTTGTGTTCACAAGGATTTGGAGGGTCAGGCCTCCAGTCCTTCATCACCTGTGTATCTGATAGAATGATCAACCGCTGTGTACACTGCTGTCAAATGTCTCTCCTCTCTTACACATGCATGCATGCACACACGTGAACACATTCTTTTTTCTGAGGAATGGACACTTCTCTAAGAGGAATCCATCTTGTTTCATGCAAATATCCTCCATTACAGCAAAATTCAGGAGACAGACTTTGAGAAAGGTAGAATTAGCAAGTTTTTCTTTTTTCCCCAGAAGACTTCAAAACTCTTAAAATAAACCTTAAAAAACCTGCTACTCACAGCCTCAGCTCTGAGAAAAGACAAATTGCAAACTTGGTGCAGTGAGACTCTGCTTTTCTCCTCTGATCTTTTTTTTTTCCCTCTCTCAATTTATTTTAACATTGTCTTTCATGGTCTTACCTAGAAAGTTGATTCAGTCCTTCATTGCCAGCTCTTAGCTGGAGAAGCAGCAGGGTTTCTGGCCCTAATTTATGGTTTATATTCCTTCTCCATTCTCTTTCTTGGCCACCCCAGTTCCTCATCTCCCAACACCTTACTGATCCCTCCCCCATTAGAATGACAGTGACATGTAGCTTTGGAATTTGATGTTGTCAGTACTCGCCTAATGATTTGGGTAGAATTTGGCAGCCTGTTTTGTGCATGGCTGCTAGATAAGGAAATGGAGCTTTTCTCTCTTGGTACCTTCATTCTTTCCCCTTGCCTGCCTCATCCTGGTGAGCCTTGTAGCCAGGGGGAAGGGAGAACCCTTTACCTGATTAAATAGTGTATTAGCTTATGAAGCTACAAAATAGCATTTCAAAGCAAGAAGTCAGGGAGTTTCCTTGCAGTTCCCTTGGAAGGAGGTGACCTTTCAGTTACTTTTTTCAACATCTTCGGGGCCCATTTGAAGAGAGCTGAAGCAATAATTAGGACTAACCAAAGAAAATGAATCTGGAGCCAGAATAGTTTAAAAAGAAGCTTAGAAACCCAGAACCTGCTGAGACATAATGAATAGGTGTTTGAGTTTTGTTCTTTTCTTACTTATTCCATTCCTTTTTGCCTTTGTTTTTGGTTTCCTTCCCAAGAGTTAGACACTCTCTGTTATTCCCTTGATAGTGGAATGAGGATCCTACTGGTGACAGCTTGCTGATATTCAGGCAGGTAGAAGGAGCTGAGGTGGGCTCCCTTCAGGTACTGCTAAATCCAGAAGTTTTGGGTTGTCCCGAGATGAGGGAAGGGTCAACTTTCCATTTTTATATTCCTTTGCATTCTCCCTAGGATCTTTTGGGACTGACTGTATTTTCTGGATGATTCTCTCTGAGAAATGGAGAAAGAGGAAATTTTCTGGACAGTTTTTGCCAGGCTTTCTGAACAGTTGGAGCATCATGCCAAAGATACATGGTCTTATCTCCTTAAGATCATCTCTGGGCCCCCAGTTTGTTTGGGGAGGTTGGCAGTTTGGTATAGGTAAGAGCTTGGATTTTGGAGTCAAATCTGCTTTCGAATTCTGACTTTGCTACTGATTAGTTCTGTGACTTTGGAAAACTGACCTTACCCCTGTGAGTCTTAGCTTTCTGAAACGTAATGGGAGGGTAACGATGGTGCCTCTGACATAGGACTGTTGTGAGTGCAATGTCTAGTGAATAAATACTTTGTAAAACGTTAGCTGTAATTTTAAGATACTGTAGAATATTAGATTGAAACTTCTTGGCAAGAGACAATAGGTAGGAAGCTGCTAAAAAAAAAAAACCAAAACACTATGATGGAAGATAGGTTGAAGGAGAGGAAAAAACATTTAGCAAAAAGAGGAGAACATTGGGTACTATAATAAGTTACCTGTTGTTTTAATACGTTAGTAAATCGCAAGTCTTCCCCTTTGTTAATCCAGCCAGTTGATTGTTCTCCAAGAAACACCCAGCCTTGTTACTGGCTTCTGTGCAAAGATTTAATAGACACAGCAGTCACAATGTCCTCCATTATTAGGACATCATTATTTTTAAAACGTCCTGCTTTGTATTGCCACCTGCACTTTGCAGTGTTATAAATAATTAAAGCTCACCATACTTGTCAGAATAGGTTCAAAAAGTGCATTTGGGCATGCTGTACCTTTGCCTTGACAATGTGTTTATTAGCTTGCTTGTTAATTCCAGGATTGGTTAACTTGAGGCACCTCTGTGCCAGCCTGCTCACACCAACAGTCATCTTGAGGACTTCAGCAGAGGGGCTCAGTGTAATGGTCTTTCTTCTGTGTCCCTGAGAAGTCGTCAAGTGGTGAACAAGGAAGCAGAGAACAGTTCTTGCAGCTGATATACTCTTCCCCAAATGTGTTTGTGTGGGAAAGAATAAATCATGGGCCAAATGGAGCAGAGCAACAGAGGTTAGGAGCTTCTTGATGTTCTGGAAAACAGTCAAGTGCAAACAAATCAATTAGATGAAAACCTTTGTGAGACACTTTGGTTTGCATTTTCATCAAAACATTGGACTGCGGGCTGTTTCTGTCCATTCCTGGTAATTGGAACAAATGTTCGTTTTGCCTCTGATAAGCGTTTGCTGTGACATGGGAGTAGGAGGAAGAGAGACTTTTCTGGGGGTGTTGCTGTGGAGGAGCTGTCAGGGCCCATTGCTTCAAGTCTTGGCAGGGCCTCCTGTCAGACAGTGCACAGGTCTGGCTTAGGGAGGCTGTGTGCAGACAATGAGCAAGGCACAGGCTCAAGTGCAGGCGTGGAGTCACAAGGCCTCAGGTTCGCAGGCTGACTTTGTTGACTGCTAGCTGGGTGTGTTAATTTCATGTGGCTGCTATAAAAGGTTAAAATAAGCCTGATGACTTAAAACAGCAGAGATTTATTCCTTTCTTGTTTTGGAGGGCAAAAGTCTGAAGTCAGTATCACTAGGCTGAAATCAACATGTTGGCAGGGCCACAT
Source organism: Aepyceros melampus (assembly GCA_006408695.1). Classification (NCBI taxonomy): domain Eukaryota; kingdom Metazoa; phylum Chordata; class Mammalia; order Artiodactyla; family Bovidae; genus Aepyceros; species Aepyceros melampus. The sequence goes on from SJXQ01004694.1 coordinate 63,433, forward strand.
TCCCTCCAAAGGCTTTGGGGCAGAATCTGTTCCTTGCTTCTTCCAGCTTCTGGTGGCCGCTGGCATTCATTGCCTTGTGGCTACATCACTCCATTCTTTACATTCAGTATCTTCAAACCTCTGCTCTGTTTTCACATCACCTTCTCTTCCATGCCTGTGTCAAATCTCCCTTTGTCTCTTTCTTACAAGAACATTGTGATTGTAAGGAATCACACTGTGATTGTGTGTTTAGGGTCTACTCAGATAATCTGAGATAATTGTTTTAAGATGCTTAATCACATCTGTGAAGACCTTTTTTCTTATAAGGTGTATTTGCAGGTTCCAAAAATTAGGACCTGACATCTTTTGGAGGGCTTCTAGACTTGCACCAATATGTTTTCTTCCTTATCTTTAAAATGGTAATTGTATCTTCTGGAATAATTTCCATGGAGCTTAAATGAAATCTTGCTTGCCAGACACTCAGGACAGTGCCAAATACATAGTTGGTGTCTCAGTTCAGTTCAGTCGCTCAGTCGTGTCCGACTCTTTGCGACCCCATGAATCGCAGCACGCCAGGCCTCCCTGTCCATCACCAATTCCTGGAGTTCACTCAGACTCACGTCCATTGAGTCCGTGATGCCATCCAGCCATCTCATCCTCGGTCGTCCCTTTCTCCTCCTGCCCCCAATCCCTCCCAGCATCAGGGTCTTTTCCATTGAGTCAATTCTTTGCATGAGGTGGCCAAAGTACTGGAGCTTCAGTTGGTGCCTAGTACCTAGTAAATATTCTTTTATTGAGGGGGGATATTTTAAAATTTTATTATTGAAATTAATTGTTTTAAGTGTTGTGCCAGTCTCTGCTGTACAGCAAAGTGACTCAGTTATCAGTTCAGTTCAGCCGCTCAGTCGTGTCGGACTATTTGTCACCCCATGGACTGCAGCACACCAGGCTTCCTTGTTCATCACCAACTCCCAGAGCTTACTCAAACTCATGTCCATCGAGTTGGTGATGCCATCCAAACATCTCATCCTCTGTTGTCCCCTTCTCCTGCCTTCAATCTTTCCCAGCCTCAGTCTTTTCCAGTGAGTCAGTTCTTCACATCAGATGGCCAAAGTATTGGAGCTTCAGCTTCAGCATCAGTCCTTCCAATGAATATTCAGGACTGATTTCCTTTAGGACTAACTGGTTAGATCTCCTTGCAGTCCAAGGGACTCTCAAGAGTTTATTCCAACACCGTAGTTCAAAAGCATCAATTCTTTGGCACTCAGCTTTTTTTATAGTCCAGCTCTCACATCTGTACATGACTACTGGAAAAACCATAGCTTTGATTAGAAGGACCTTTGTTGGCAAAATAATATCTCTACTTTTTAATACGCTGTCTAGGTTGGTCATAGCTTTTCTTCCAAGGAGTAAGCATCTTTTAATTTCATGGCTGTAGTCACCATCTGCAGTGATTTTGAAGCCCCCCCAAAATAGTCTCTCACTGTTTCCATTGTTTCCCCATCTATTTGCCATGAAGTGATGGGACCAGATGCCACAATCTTCGTTTTTCTGAATGTTGAGTTTAGAGCCAACTTTTTCACTCTCTCACTTTCATCAAGAGGCTCTTTAGTTCTTTACTTTCTGCCATAAGGATGGTGTCATCTGTGTATGTGATGTCATCTGTATTTCTTCCTGCAGTCTTGATTCTGCTTTGTGCTTCATCGAGCCCAGGATTTCGCATAATGTACTATGCATATAACTTAAATAAGCAGGGTGACAAGATACACCCTTGATGTTCTCCTTTCCCAGTTTTGAACCAGTCTGTTCCATGTCTGGTTCTAACTGTTGCTTCTTGACCTGCGTACTGATTCTCTGGAGACAGGTAAGGTGGTCTGATATTCTCATCTCTTTAAGAATTTTCCATGGTTTGTTATGATCCACACTGTCAGAAGTATTAGCATAGTCAGTGAAGCAGAAGTAGATGTTTTTCTGGAATTCTCTTGTTTTTTCTATCATGCAGCGGATGTTGGTAATTTGATCTCTGGTTCCTCTGCCTTTTCTAAAACCAGCTTGAACATCTGGAAGTTCTTGGTTCATGTACTGTTGAAGCCTGACTTGGAGAATTTTTAGCATTATTTTGCTAGCATGTGGGATGAGTGCAATTGTGTGGTAGTTTGAACATTCTTTGGCATTGCCCTTCTATGGTATTGGAATAAAAACTGACCTTTCCAATCATGTGGCCCCTGCTGAGTTTCCCAAATTTGGTGGCATATTGCACGCAGCACTTTAACAGCATCATCTTTTAGGATTTGAAATAGCTCAACTGGAATTCCATTACCTCCACTAGCTTTATTTGTAGTGATGCTTCCTAGGGCCCACTTGACTTCACATTCCAGGATGTCTGGCTCCAGGTGAGTGAGCACCCCATCATGGTTATCTGGGTCATGAAGATCTTTTTTATATAGTTTCTGTGTATTCTTGCCACCTCTTCTTAATATCTTCTGCTTCTGCTATGTCTATACCATTTCTGTCCTTTATTGAGCCCATCTTTGCAAGAAATGTTCCCTTCGTATCTCTAATTTTCTTGAAGAGATCTCTGGTCTTTTCTATTCTATTGTTTCCCTCTATTTCTTTGCACTGATCACTAAGGAAGGCTTTCTTATCTCTCCTTGCTGTTCTTTGGAACTCTGCATTCAGATGAGTATATCTTTCCTTTTCTCCTTTACCTTTCACTTCTCTTCTTTTTCTCAGCTGTTTGTAAAGCCTCCTCAGACAACCATTTTGCCTTTTTGCATTGCTTTTTCTTGAGGATGGTCTTGATCACTGCCTCCTGTACAACCTCCATCCATAGTTCTTTAGGTACTGTTGTCTATCAGATCTAATCCCTTGAGCTATTTGTCACTTCCACTGTATAGTCATAAGGGATTTGATTTAGATCATACCTGAATGGTCTAGTGGTTTCCCCTAATTTGTTCAATTTAAGTCTGAATTTGGCAATAAGGAGTTCATGATCTGAGCCACAATCAGCTCCCGGTCTTGTTTTTGCCAACTGTATAGCTCTTCTCCGTCTTTGGCTGCAAAGAATGTAATCATTCTGATTTTGTTATTGACCATCTGGTGATGTCCATGTGTAGAGTGTTCTCTGGTGTTGTAGGAAAAGGGTTTTTTGCTATGACCTGTGCTTTCCTCTGGCAAAACTCTGTTAACCTTTGCCCTGCTTCATTTTGTATACTAAGGCCAGATTTTCCTGTTACTCCAGGTATCTCTTGACTTCTACTTTTGGATTCTAGTCCCCTATAATGAAAAAGACATCTTTTTTGGGTGTTAGTTTTAGAAGGTCTTGTAGGTCTTCATAGAACCATTCAACTTCAGCTTCTTCAGCATTACTGTTTGGGGCATAAACTTGGATTACTGTGATATTGAATGGTTTGCCTTGGAAACGAACGGAGATCATTCTGTCAATTTTGAGATTGCATCCAAGTACTGCATTTCATGCAAAGATGGGCTCAATAAAGGACAGAAATGGTCTGGACCTAACAGAAGCAGAAGGTATTAAGAAGAGGTGGCAAGAATACGTGGAAGAACTGTACAAAAAAGATCTTCACAACCTAGATAATCATGATGATGTGATGATTAATCTAGAGCCAGACATCTTGGAATGTGAAGTCAAGTGGGCCTTAGAAAGCATCATTACGAACAAAGCTAGTGGAGGTGATGGAATTCCAGTTGAGCTGTTTCAAATCCTGAAAGATGATGCTGTGAAAGTGCTGCACTCAATATGCCAGCAAATCTGGAAAACTCAGCAGTGGCCACAGGACTGGAAAAGGTCAGTTTTCATTCCAATCCCAAAGAAAGGCAATGCCAAAGAATGCTCAAACTACCACACAATTGCACTCATCTCACATGCTAGTAAAGTAATGCTCAAAATTCTCCAAGCCAGACTTCAGCAATACGTGAACCGTGAACTCCCTGATGTTCAAGCTGGTTTTAGAAAAGGCAGAGGAACCAGAGATCAAATTGCCAACATCCGCTGGATCATGGAAAAAGCAAGAGAGTTCCAGAAAAACATCTATTTCTGCTTTCTTGACTATGCCAAAGCCTTTGACTGTGTGGATCACAATAAACTGTGGAAAATTCTGAAAGAGATGGGAATACCAGACCACCTAACCTGCCTCTTGAGAAATCTGTATGCAGGTCAGGAAGCAACAGTTAGAACTGGACATGGAACAACAGACTGGTTCCAAATAGGAAAAGGAGTACGTCAAGGCTGTATATTGTCACCCTGNTCTAGGAATCAGCAAACTAAAATGGACTGGAATGGGTGAATTTAACTCAGATGCCTATTATATCTACTACTGCGGGCAGGAATCCCTCAGAAGAAATGGTTGACTTCCTAATGAGAGTGAATGGAAAAGGCTAACTCTTAGATGTTACAAAATGTTTGCTGACTTACACCATCTTCCTGAGCACTGCCCCCTTTAAAGCATCATTCAGCTCCAGAACCTAAGCAGACTCTCTTGGATCTGCAGTGTGCCCTTGCAGAAATGAGTTCTGTAGCTCCTTCTTTTGGACTGATCTTTGAATTTATTTGGAGAGCCTGTTATTTTGGAGTGAGCTAAGTAGTGGGATACAGAGGAAAATGAAATCTCTGACTGCCTGAGCAGCTCACAGACCAGGGAGGGTCCTGACATGTAAATGAGTAATTAGCATAAAATGGAGGCACCAAGAGGCATGGTTTCTGAATTGACACTGGATGGATGATCTGACGCTCGCTTATCAGGTAGAGATAGAAATGGGATAAGGGTATTCCAGGGGAAGGGATTTCAGAAGGAGACAGCAGGTCAGTAAGCATCAAGAGCAATTTATAAAGTAACAGGATTGTGAATTATCTGCTGTGCTACTACTTGTGGGGTCAGAGGAGGGAAGATAGAGGAATGAGTCAAAATGGAATTGGAACTGAGGTTCAAGTCATGAGACATGTTGAAGTTCATGTCAGAGCTCTTTCATTTTAACCGTAGGTAAGGAAGCCACTCCAAAAATCACTCTGGGAATAACATGATATTAATTGTCAGCATTTGAGCATATCTGTTTCACTTCAGCTAAATGATGTTAAACTGGTTCTTCTATCATCCCCATTTCACAGGTTATAAAACTAAACCTTAATTTAGAATGATTCAGTTCATTTCAGTCACTCAGTCGTGTCTGACTCTTTGTGACTCCATGGACTGCAGTATTCCAGGCTTCCCTATCCATCACCAACTCCGGGGAGCTTACTCAAATTCATGTCCATCGAGTCAGTGATGCCACCCAAGCATGTCATCCTCTGTTGTCCCCTTCGTCTCCTGCCTTCAAACTTTCCCAGCATCAGGGTCTTTTCCAATGAGTCAGTTCTTTGCATCAGTTGGCCAAAGTATTGGAGCTTCAGCATCAGTCCTTCAAATTAATATTCAGGGTTGATTTCCTTCAGGATTGGCTGGTTGGATCTCCTTGCTAGTCCAGGGAACTCTCAAGAGTCTTCTCCAACACCACAGTTCAAAAGCATCAATTCTTCGGTGCTCAGCGTTCTTTATGGTCCAACTCTCACATCCATACATGACTACTGGAAGAACCATAGCTTTGACTGTACGGACCTTTGTTAGTAAAGTAATGTCTCTGCTTTTTAATACGCTGTTTAGGTTTGCCATAGTTTTCTTCCAAGGAGCAAGCATCTTAGAAAGTGAAAGTGAAAGTCACTCAGTCGCGTCCAACTCTTGCAACCACATGGACTATACAGTCTTTGGAATTCTCTAGGCCAGAATACTGGAGTGGGTGCCCTATCTCTTCTCCAGGGGATCTTCCCAGCCCAGGGATCAAACCCAGGTCTCCCACACTGCAGGCGGATTCTTTACCAGAAGAGCCACAAGGGAAGCCCAAGAATACTGAAGTGGGTAGCCTATCCATTCTCCAGGGGATCTTACCCACCCAGGAATCAAACCGGGGTATCCTGCATTGCAGGCGGATTCTTAACCAACTGAGCTATCGATTAGGTAATTGTTTTAGGTTATACAACTAGTAAATGTCGCATCCAGGAAATGAAAAATTTTGTTTGTGGGCTCTGAACCTATGAAATGGGAGAAGACTAGAAACAAGATGTTTTAAGTGGAAATTTTGTTCAGTCGCTAACTCACGTCTTACTCTTTACAACCCCATGGATTGCAGCATGCCAAGCTCTTCTGTCCTTGGCTATCTCCCAGAGTTTGTTCAAATTCATGGCCATTGAGTTGGTGATGCCATTCAACCATCTCATTCTCTGCGCACCCTTCTCCTTCTGCCTTCAGTCTTTCCCAGTATCAGGGTCTTTTCCAGTGAGTCATCTCTTTGCATCAAGTGGCTGAAATACTGGTGTTTCAGCTTCAGCATCAGTCTTTCCAGTGAATATTTAGCATTGATTTCCTTTAAGATTGACTGGTTTGATCTCCTTGGAGTCCAAGGGACTCTCAAGAGTCTTCTCTAGCTCTAATTGCAGTATAGTACTTCAAGCAGAAGATGAGATAGCTGACACCAGTGCAGTGGTGATGTGATGAGATAAAGGCTCTGGTATGGTATATTTCAAGGGTGGATACTCCACTGCCATTCTAGAAAACCTAAGGAATCATATTCCCATTATTTTAAATTCACTCCTGTTTAAACTTTAAAGCCCTGTCTGACCAACTTTGACCATCTTTTTCGCTATTTGGATAAAAATTCATTAGAGAAAGTAAAAAATATTAGAGTTAAATTCTAATGCAGAGTGCCAAATGTTCCGAGCAGTCTCAAGGTCACTGAAATGATCTATGGTCTGTTAAGTACAGTAATTGTCTCAGTTTTTTTCATTCAGTGGCCACTTACTGAGAACCCACTTTATTTCAAGCCCTCTGTAAGGTTATGGGGATGTAGTTATGGGATATAAGTTAGCAAGGGCCAAATGGAGAATGTTATGCCTCAGGATGTAAGCTTTCCACATTCCTTGGAAAATAATAGTAAAGCAGCAGTTCTTACTGAAGTGTGTAGGTGTGATGTTTCTGTTAAAATATTGAAAAAAAAAAATCATCCTCATAGTACCTTCATTCACAACTCATATGTCAGGCAATGTTATTACTAGAAGAAAGGTCCCCATGATGTATTTTGCACATTTATCAAAGAACAGATTGTAGCAGAAGACTGTGTTTCTGTGACAATAGCTTTGATTAACACCTATCAAAATAGAACCATCATTTGCTCACTTAAGCATTTGTTAAATAACCCAATCTGCTACTGAATTAGAAGCCAGATGCCTCCATCTCCACACGTGCTGAGAGGGCATTTGACACCTCCCTCTCACGCCCCAGTCATTTATGGCCCTTGCCTACAGGATGTCGCAGTCCTATTCCAGCTCAAGTTTCTTAAATTCTATACAGTTCAGTGTTTTGTTTTTACCCAAAATGGCCTGTGCTCTTTCAACTGTGTTGTTCCATGGATCAAGTCAAAGATCCTGTAATGGTACCTACCAGATTGGTACCCATTAGAAGTGATACCGTACTCTGGTAAGCCTTCGTCACCCAGGCTAACTGCTATGTCATCTGCAAAGCAGAGGGAGCATTTGGATCAGCAGATCATGTAGACGAAAAGGACTAACATCACAGAATCTTGTATAAGGGCTGCTCAATCTGTGACTAGCTGCACAGCTAGAGCTTGATATTCATTTTTAGAAGAGCCTTCATTATTAGGATCAGCTTTATTATACTTGGCTTAGATCTGCTTGTAATTTTCATTCTGATTTTACTCTCTGAAGTCAGAGTAAGTTCATCACAGCCCTCTCCCATCTGTATCAGGTCTTCTTTTTCCTCAGTTAAGCAGCTAGAGTTCCTGCTGTTCTGCAAGTGACATGAGGTCCAGAGCCCCTCATTATCCTGAATACTTTCTTCTTTATATGCTCTAGTACTTCATTGTTCCTCATTAAAACGTGGTAGCAGGAACTGAATTTAACACAGCATCCTAAAGGAAATCTGACCTGTAAAAATTATAGGGCAATATTGATTCCTTAACTGTTCTGTTTCTGAAATCTAAATTCCCCTTTGTTTTTATCTGACAGCCACATTGACAACTTCTCATACAGAACATACTTGCTTCAGGGCCTTTGCACTCGCTATCCTCTCTGTTAGGAAACCTCTTTCCTCCGATACCTCATGTGGCTCTCTCCTCACTTCATTCTGTTTAGGTATCTCCATCTCAGCCACCCCAATGGAAGCAAGTTTCCCCTTTCACTCTCTTGCCCCTAACATGGCTTTGTTTTTTTCATATAGTTTTCATAACCTGATATATAATTATTTTATGTATGAACTGTCTGTCTCCTTCACAAAATGTATGCTTTGCATTAGAGGACTGTTTTGTTCTCTGCTGCATCCTTCAGTACATGAAATACAGAAAGTATTCAGTTAATATTTGTTGACTAAATGAAAATTGGGCATATGATCAACTACACTTTCTAAAACCTTGTTTCATGAAATGCTATCAGATTAAGTCTTCATTCATTTTTCACTTGGCAAGTAACTTGCTTTTATAATTAAGAAATAGTTCATATTGATTGCAAATATTTAGAGGCTATAGATCAGCAAAACAGAATCTACTCAAATTCTCTAGTATCCACACAGCATTTTAATATATAATTTTCTAGACTTTTCAGTCATATATATATTACTAAAATCAGATAGTTGTTTAGATATTTTAACCTGAATTATTTTTACTGTATATTTTGCCTTATCAGAAATATTTTTATTAAGTAAATGTGTACAGTATTTTGCTGTGGAGTTATATAATAATTAACACAATTTACTTAGCCAGTCATCAATTATTAGAGATGTAGATTATTTCCAATTTATTGTAAAGTTAATAGTACCACATAAACAGTGTTGTAGCTAAATTTATGGGGCATTCATAATTATTCCTGTAACAAGAAGAACTTTTGACATCAAGAGTGTAAAATATACAGTGCTGCTGTTAAGTTCTGTAAATAGAAACATTTAAAATTTCAATACCTAGGAATTATTTTTTTACAGGTAGGCAGAAGGCATTTATATTACACATGAACCACATACCATTCATATAGTAAAAGTATAACTGACATAGTGTTTCTGAATAATGGTTTAATTATACCTACCAAGCAAGGAAAACAACAAGAAGTTATCAGTTCTTTCTTTTATCTGTCAAATGTTTAGTTTTTTTCCCTTGGCCTGAAGGAAAGATTACAAACATTTTTAGAAAGTTTTGTTTCTTCTGTCCTGTTGAAATCATTGATGTATTTTGAATCCTGAATCTATATGCAACATAAGAGCTACTACTTTTAATTTTGCACAACTGATATATAAATCTGTCTTCATTTACAATAAATCATAAAGCTTTGAACAAGATAAAAACCAAAATAATGTGAACTATTAGATGTATTGCTAAAGGTTTCATTGCTTTTTATTTTGTTTTTATGAAGATTGATGGGAAGAAATGAAGTGACTTTTAGTAGAGAACTGCAAAAAAAAAAAAATGAAGAGTGTGTAGAGGAATTTAAAACAAAATGAAGTGTTAAGAAAGGTTGAATAGCTAACAATGGTCTATTCCAATGAAGAGTAGTTCCAAGTATGGCTCGCTGTTCAAGCCCCTTCCTGATATTTCTAAAAGATGCCTTTGCCTGCCCCCAGAAGGACTTCTGTAAGGCAAATACTGATCCGTATCTTCACTGAGGACAGAAGACGAGGCTGGAAGTTCAACGTTCTGGTAAGAAAGTACTCCTTAAGAGCACAGAATTTCGAATACTGGGATATTCTACCAGTGAAGATTATATAATTCTTAAATATCTTGAGTTAAATTGGTTTATTGTAACAGAACCTATACATAGCCATCCTGACAATGGGCAACACTGGCTAAAAATACATCCAGTATAAATAAATACAGGACTCCACAGTGGGTGAAAGTGAACCAGAAGTTCTATAAATAAAGTTTCTGAAAAGTAGTGTATTTGGAAAAGCCAAGGAGATGGTTGTTAACTAAATACATATTTTTATTTTTCAATACTGATGCAAAAACATACCAGTAATATTCCTGGAAAGGTATGTGTATGGAATAAAAAAGATATTCCTTTCCTCTCTGCTGGGATTTAGTTAAGGGATGCGTGAGTTTAACTAGATCACACAGTCATTGTTAATCAGGAGTTTATGAGACGGGAGGATTGTTGGTCTAATAAGAAGAGATAGAAAAGTAATTTATCAGGTCCTCTGGGATGTAAAAAGATTGCTTTAAAGTTGTCTCAGTCTGATAGTTGCAGTTGTGACTATTTATACAGTAAGCAGAGCCTCCTCTTCCTCATCCTTTTCTCTCTCCTGGGTATCATAAGGATAATTAAAATGTGCCCATTACTTTCTATTAGCCCTGGAAAAATACTATGTGGAAGTCAAGTCAGTTGATACTTAGTATTCCCATTTTACAGTTGAGGAAATGAAGGATGAGGTGAGATCAAGTGACTTGATCAAGGTACATAGCTAGTTAGAGCACTTCCCAAATTCTGGCTCATGACTTCCTTTCTACAGCCTGCTACCTCTAGACAGCTTCAGGGTCACCATCATCCCACTCTTTCCACATGGTTGGCTTTCTAAGGGATGAAAGTGGAGGTTCAGATTCCGTGATCAAGAAATCATGGAATAAACATATTGAAAAAAAGAAAAACAAAATCAAGGGTAGGAAATTTTATAAGAATTGAAAATAGGTGGTCTGAGAACCAGATGTATTTCCATATTTGACACCTTCATTCGATCTGGATGGTGTTTTGAAGTATTATTTGGTAGATACTTGGTTGCAACATAGGCAGATTAGCATCTATGGGTAATACTTACCCTTTGCTTGTGTGCCTTGTGTTGCTTATGTGGCTATTTGATATGGAAACTCTGAATATGAATGGAAATTAAGGAATTCAGTAAAATTGCATTTTAGAAAGTGGATCAAGAAGATCCTTTCAGAAGAAGTACCCTTTCAGATAGGCTGGTTTTTGTGATGGTTGGTCAGGTGATCTGAAAGTAACTCAGTGGAACAGAAACCAGCTCCTGAGTGGGGAAGCCTTGGATGTGCACAGGGAGGCTGAAACCTCCTCCTGAGCCTGCACAGAGCAGTTGCTGTGCTGGAGCAAGGTCAGCATGGCGCTGGGTGCTCCCACTTCCCTCGAGACATCAGAGCTGTGGTTGCAACACGATGGGTTCTCTGAAAACTGGCTCTGCGAGAAAAAGCTGTCATCCTTATTATGTCACAGAAACTGGGGACTGTGCTGATGCCAAGGCCAGTAATGAACACTCAGTAACATTTAGTGATGGACTGGATTGGATCATGCTTTCATCACAGCTGTGGTTATTCTTTGGTTACTTGAGATGAACCTTCACCTAATTCTAGGAAACATAGGGAATAAATATATTCCTTTTGGCTGAGGGAAAAAGAAAGCCTTCCTGCTATTAATCACCTGCATTTTCTTGACTCTGTTTCAACATATTGTAGAGCAGTTTCATAGATATTTTGCAAAAATAATAATTGGATTCACTACAATCAACCAAATTTGTACTGATCTCCAGACTTTATATTGGACATTATCCTCTTCTAAGTCATGGATATCTTCCACCCCTCCTAAGCAGTTTATTTCCATTACAGTTCTTCAAAATATTTGGCTAAGCCCAGTTAGGTCATGGATGGAGGTTTGTGACATTGTACAGGAGACAGGAAAAGGAAAAGGAAAATGGCTGTCTGGGGAGGCCTTACAAATAGCTGTGAAGAGAAGAGAAGCGAAAAGCAAAGGAGAAAAGCAAAGATATAAGCATATGAATGCAGAGTTCCAAATATAACAACGAGAGATAAGAAAGCCTTCCTCCATGATCAATGCAAAGAAATAGAGGAAAACAACAGAATGAGAAAGACTAGAGATCTCTTCAAGAAAATTAGAGATACTAAGGGAACATTTCATGCAAAGATGGGCTTGATAAAAGACAAAAATGGTATGGACCTGACAGAAGCTGAAGATATTAAGAAGAGGTGGCAAGAATACACAGAGGAACTCTACAAAAAAGATCTTCACAACACAGATAATCACGATGGTGTGATCACTCACCAAGAGTCAGACATCCTGGAATGTGAAATCAAGTGGGCCTTAGGAAGCATCACTACGAACAAAGCTAGTGGAGGTGATGGAATTCCAGTAGAGCTATTTCAAATCCTGAAAGATGATGCTGTGAAAGTGCTGCACTCAATATGCCAGCAAATTTGGAAAACTCAGCAGTGGCCACAGGACTGGAAAAGGTCAGTTTTCATTCCAATCCCAAAGAAAGGCAATGCCAAAGAATGCTCAAACTACCGCACAATTGCACTCATCTCACATGCTAGTAAAGTAATGCTCAAAATTCTCCAAGCCAGGCTTCAAGAGTATGTGAACTGTGAAATTCCAGATGTTCAAGCTGGTTTTAAAAAAGGCAGAGGAACCAGAGATCAAATTGCCAACATCTGCTGGATCAAGGAAAAAGCAAGAGAGTTCCAGAAAAACATCTATTTCTGCTTTATAACTATGCCAAAGCTTTTGACTGTGTAGATCACAATCAACTGTGGAAAATTCTGAGAGAGAGAGGAATACCACAGCACCTGGCCTGCCTCTTGAGAAACCTATATGCAGGTCAGGAAGCAACAGTTAGAACTGGACATGGAACAACAGACTGGTTCCAAATAGGAAAAGGAGTATATCAAGGCTGTATATTATCAGCCTGCTTATTTAACTTCTATGCAGAGTACATCATGAGAGACCCTGGGTTGGAAGAAGCACAAGCTGGAATCAAGATTACCACCTAACCTGCCTCTTGAGAAATCTGTATGTAGGTCAGGAAGCAACAGTTAGAACTGGACATAGAACAACAGACTGGTTCCAAGTCTATATTGTCACCCTATGGTTTTTCCAGTAGTCATGTATGGATGTGAGAATTGGACTGTGAAGAAGGCTGAGTGCTGAAGAATTGATGCTTTTGAACCGTGGTGGTGGAGAAGACTCTTGAGAGTCCCTTGGACTGCAAGGAGATCCAACCAGTCCATTCTGAAGGAGATCAACCCTAGGATTTCTTTCGAAGGAGCAATGCTAAAGCTGAAACTCCAGTATTTTGGCCACCTCATGTGAAGAGTTGACTCACTGGAGAAGACTTTAATGCTGAGGGATTGGGGGCAGGAGGAGAAGGGGACAACTGAGGATGAGATGGCTGGATGGCATCACGGACTTGATGGACGTGAGTCTGAGTGAACTCTGGGAGTTGGTGATGGACAGGGAGGCCTGGCGTACTGTGATTCATGGGGTTGAAAAGAGTCGGACATGACTGAGCGACTGAACTGAACTGAACTTGTACGTTTAAGAATCTAATCTTCAGTATCCATTTTCACTTAGAAATTTCATTACTGGCTTGATTGCTTTCTCCCCTTTTGACTCTCCCTCTTCTCCCCCAGGTCAACCCTATCTCCTTCCTCCCCCTTTTGTTCTCTATGTAACTTCTGTTAAACTCTCTGGGTGTTCTAGGCTGTGGAGAACACTTAGGGAACTGGTTACTTTCTAGATTGCTCTCTCCCCTTTTGACCCCCCCCTTCTCCTCCTGGTCACCTCTATCTCCCTCCTCCCTCTTCTCTTCTCTGTGTAACTCTGTGAACCTCTCTGAGTGTCCCTCAGTGTGGAGAATTGTTTCACCATTAACCTAGATGTTCTATCATCTGTGCTGTATGGATGGAGAAGTCTTGAGGCTACTGTAAAAGAAAGAGGCAGGAGGTTTAACTCCAAAACTTGAGAACATCAGAGACCTCCTGATTCCAGGGAACAGTAATAGACAAGAACTCACCAAAAGCCTCCAAATCTACACTGAAACCAAGCTCTACCCAAGAGCCAACAAGCTCCAGTGCAAGATATACCATGCTAATCCTCCTGCAAAGCAGGAAGACAGCTCTGAGCATTAAAAGACAGGCTGCCTAAAGCCATGTCAAGCCCATAGACACCCCAAAACTCACTACTGTATCCTTCATTGCACTCCAGAGAGAAGAGATCCAGATCCACCAGCCAGAACACAGACACAAGCTCCCCTAACCAGGAAACCTTAACAAGCCACTACTCAAACACCACCCACAGGGACCAGGCTCCACAATAAAGAGGAAACACAAACTTCCAGCCTACAGAAAGGGCAATCCAACCACAGCAATCTAAACAAAATGAGAAGGCAGAGAAATATTCAGCAGGTAAAGGAACCTGATAAATGCCCCCAAACCAGACAAAAGAGATAGGAAGTCTACCTGAAAAAGAATTTAGAATAACGATAGTAAAGATGATACAAAATCTTGAAGACAAAATGGAGCTAGAGATAAATAGACTAGAGAAAAGGATTGAAAAGATGCAAGAAATGTTTAACAAGAAACTAAAAAAAAAAAACAGTCATTCAATAATGAGTAAATCAATAACTGAGATCAAAATCACTTTAGAGGCAACCAACAGTAGAATAACTGAGGCAGAAGAGAGGATAAGTGAGGTGGAAGATAGAGTGGGGGAAATAAATGAAGCAGAGAGGAAAAAAGAATTAAAAGAAATGAGGACAACCTCAGACACCCCTGGGACAATGTTAAATGCTCCGACATTCGAATGCTATGTGTCCCACAAGAAGATGACAAGAGAAAGAGCGTGAGAAAATACTTGAGGTGATAATGGTTGAAAACTTCCCTAATATGGAGAAATTGCCACCCAAGTCCATGAAACACAGAGTCCCAAACTGGATAAACCAAGGCAAAACACCCTCAGGCACATATTAATCAAGCTACCAAAGAGCAAATATTAAAAGCTGCAAGGGAAAGTCAACAAATAACACACAAAGAGATCCCCATAAGGGTAAGAGCTGATCTTTTACTAGAAACTCTTCAGGCCAGAAGGGAACAGCAGGACATACTTAACGTGATGAAAAAGAAAGACCTACAACCCAGATTACTGTATCCAGCAAGGATCTCATTCAAACATGAAGGAGAAATCAAAAGCTTTACAGACAACAAAAGCTGAGAGGACTCAGCAGCACCAAACTAGCTATTCAACAAATGCCAAAGGATCTTCTCTAGACAGGAAACACAGAAAAGGTTTATAAACTTGAACCCAAAACAACAAAATAAACTGCAGCAGGATCATACTTATCAATGATTACCTTAAATGTAAATGGGTTGAATGCCCCAACCAAAAGACAAAGACTGGCTGAATGGATACAAAAACAAAACCCCTATATATGCTGTCTTCAAGAGACCCACCCAAACCAAGGGACACATACAGACTGAAAGTGAAGGGCTGGAAAAAGATAGTCATGCAAATAGAGACCAGAAGAAAACAGGAGTAGCAACACTCCGATAAAATAGACTTTGAAATAAAGGCCATGAAAAGATCAAAGAAGGATACTACATATGATACAAAAGATCAATCCAAGAAGATGATATAACAATTATAAATATATATGCACCCAACATAGGAGCACCTCAATATGTAAGGCAAATGCTAACAATTATGAAATGGGAAATTAATGGTAACACAATAATAGTGGGAGACTTTAATATCCCACTCACACCTATGGATTGATCAACCAAACAGCAAACTAGCAAAGAAACACAAGCTTTAAATGATACAAAGGACCAGTTAGACATAACTGATGTCTATAGGACATTTCACCACAAAACAATGAATTTCACCTTTTCCTCAAGTGTACATAGAACATTCTCCAGGATAGGTCACATCCTGAGACATAAATCTAGCCTTGGCAAGTTCAAAAAAATAGAAATCATCTCAAGCATCTTTTCTGATATCAATGTGGTTAGATATCAACTACAGAAAAAAAAAAAAAAACCCTACTAAAAACACAAACATGTGGAGGCTAAACAACACACTTCTGAATAAGCAACAAATCAAGGAAGAAATTAAAAAGGAAACCAAATATGCATAGAAACAAATAAAAATGAAAATACAACAACCCAAACCTATGGGATTCAGTAAAATCAGTCCTAAGAGGAAGATTCATAGCGATACAAGCTTACCTCAAGAAACAAGGGAAAATCAAATAAATAACCAAACTTTACACCTAAAGTATCTAGAAAAAGAAGAAATTAAGAATCCCAAAGTTAGTAGAAGGAAAGAAATCATAAAAATCAGACCAGAAATAAATGACAAAGAAAAAAAGGAGACTATAGCAAAAATGAACAAAACTTAAAGCTGGTTCTTTGAGAAGATAACTAAAATAGACAAACACCATTAGCCAGATTCACCAAGAAAAAAAAAGGAGAAGATCAAATCAACAAAACTAGAAATGAAAATGCAGAAATCACCACAGAAAACACAGAAATACAATAAGTGACTACTATCAGCAATTATATGCCAATAAAGTGGACAACTTGGAAGAAATGAACAAATTCTTAGAAAAGTATAACCTTCCATAACTGAACCAGGAAAAAATAGAAAACCTGAACAGACCCAACACAAGCATAGAAATAGAAACTGTAATCAAAAATCTTCCAACAAACAAAAGCCCAGGACCAGATGGCTTCACAGGTGAATTCTACCAAAAATTTAGAGACAAGCTGCTACTGCTGTTGCTGCTAAGTCGCTTAAGTGGTGTCCAACTCTGTGCAACCTCATAGATGGCAGCCCACCAGGCTCCCCCGTCCCTGGGATTCTCCAGGCAAGAACACTGGAGTGGGTTTCCATTTCCTTCTCCGATGCATGAAAGTGAAAAGTGAAAGTGAAGTCGCTCAGTCGTGTCCAAAACTTAGCGACACCATGGACTGTAGCCCATAAGGCTCCTCCATCCATGGGATTTTCCAGGCAAGAGTACTGGTGTGGGGTGCCATTGCCTTCTCTGTAGAGACAAGCTAATACCTATTTTATTCAAACTCTTCCAGAAAATTGCAGAGGAAAATAAACTCCCAAATTCATTCTATGAGGCCACCTAATACCAAAACCAGACAAAGATGCCACACACACACACACACACACACACACACACAAAACAAACTACAGGCCAATATTACTGATGAACATAGATGCAAAAATCCTCAACAAAATTCTAGCAAACAGAATCTAACAACATATTTAAAAAGATTATACACCATGATCAAGTGGGCTTTATCCCAGGGATGCAAGGATTCTTCAGTATTCACAAATCAATCAATGTGATACACCACACTAACAAACTGAAAGATAAAAACCATATGATTATCTCAATAGATGCAGAGAAAGTTTTGACAAAATTCAACACCCATTTATGATCAAAACTCTCCAGAAAGCAGGCATAGAAGAAACATACCTCAATCAATAAAAGCCATATATGATAAATCCACAGCAAACATTATCTTTAATAGTGAAAAATCAAAAGCATTCCCCCTAAAGTCAAGAACAAGAAAAGGGTGCCCTCTCTCACCACTACTATTCAAGATAGTTTTGTTAGCCTAAGCAATCAGAGAAGAAAAAGAAATAAAAGGAATACAGATTGGAAAAGAAGAAGTAAAATTCTCACTGTTCACAGATGACATGATCTTCTACATAGAAAACCCTAAAGACACCACTGGAAAATTACTAGAGCTAACTAATGAATATAGTAAAGTTGCAGGATATAAAATTAATATACAGAAATCCTGTGGATTCCTATACACTAACAATGAGAAAACAGAGAAATTAAGGAAACAATCCCATTCACTACTGCAATGAAAAGAATAAAATACTTAGGAATAAATTTACCTAAAAAAACAAAAGACCTATATATTGAAAACTATAAAACACTGAGGAAAGAAATCAAAGATAACACACATAGATGAAGAAATATACCATGTTCATCTATCAGAAGAAGAATCAATTTAGTGAAAATGAGTATACTACCTAAAGCAATCTATAGATCCAATGCAATCCCTATCAAGCTACCAATGGTATCTTTCACAGAACTAGAACAAATAATTTCACAATTTATATGGAAATACAAAAAACCTCAAATAGCCAAAGCAATCTTGAGAAAGAAGAATGGAACTGAAGGAATCAACCTGCTTGACTTCAGACTATATACAAAGCTACAGTCATCAAGACAGTCTGGTACTGGCACAAAGACAGAGATATAGATCAATGGAACAAAATAGAAAGCCCAGAGATAAATCTACACACCTATGGACACCTTATCTTTGACAAAGTAGGCAAAAATATACAATGGAGAGAAGACAATCTCTTTAAAAATGTGGTGCTGGGAAAACTGGTCAATCACCTGTAAAAGAGTGAAACTAGGACACTTTCTAACACCATATGCAAAAATAAACTAAAAATGGATAAAAGATCTAAAATGTAAGACCATAACTATAAAACATAGGCAGAACATAGGCAGAACACTCTCTGACATAAATTACAAGATCCTCTATGACCCACCTCCCAGAGTAATGGAAATAAAAGCAAAAACAAATGGGACCCAATTAAACTTAAAAACTTTTGCACAATTAAAGAAACTATAATCAAGGTGAAAAGAAAGTCTTCAGAATGGGACAAAATGAAGCAACTAACAAAAAATTAATCTCAAAAATACACAAGCTCAGGCAGCTCAATACCAGAAAAAATAAATGACCCAATCAAAAAATGGGACAAAGAACTAAACAGACATTTCTCCAAAGACATACAGATGGCTAACAAACACATGAAGAGATGCTCAACATCACTCACTATCAGAGAAATGCAAATCAAAACCACAATGAGGTACCAGCTCATGCCAGTCAGAATGGCTGCTATCAAAAAGTCTACAAACAATAAATGCTGGAGAGGGTGTGAAGAAAAGGGAACCCTCTTACTTACATTGTTGGTGGGAACACAAACTAGTACAGCCACTATGGAGAACAGTGTGGAGATTCCTTAAAAAGCTGGAAATAGAACTGCCATACAACCCAGCAATCCCACTGCTGGGCATACACACTGAGGAAACCAGAAGTGAAAGAGACACATGTACCCCAATGTTCATTGCAGCACTGTTTACATAGCTAGGACATGGAAGCCACATAGATGTCAATAGGCATACGAATGGATAAGAAAGCTGTGGTACATATACACAATGGAATATTACTCAGCTATTAAAAAGAACACATATGAGTCAGTTCTAATGAGGTGGATGAAACTAGAGCCTATTATACAGAGTGAAGTCAGAAAGAAAAACACCAATACAGTATATTAAGGCATATATATATATGGAATTCAGAAAGATGGTAACAATGAGCTTATATGTGAGACAGCAAAAGAGACACAGATATAAAGAACAGACTTTTGGACTCGGTGGAAGAAGGTGAGGGTGGGATGATTTGAGAGAATAGCATTGAAACATGTATATTACAATAGCAAAATAGATAACCAGTCTGTCTGATGAATGAAACAGGGCACTCAAAGCTGATGCACTAGGACAGCCTAAAGGGATAGGATGGGGAGGTAGGTAGGAGGGAGGTTTGGGACCGGGGGCACATGTTACACCCATGGCTGATTCTTGTCAATGTATGGCAAACACCACCACAATATCGTAAAGTAGTTAGCCTCCAATTAAAATAAATAATTATTTTTAAAAGAATATACAATAGAGGAAAGATAGTCACCGCAATAAATAATGCTAAGAATACTGTCTTAAATGAAATTAGAATATTCTCTAACACCATTTACATAAATAAATTCAAAATGTCATGTACACTCATGGCTGATTCATGTCAATGTATAGCAAAACGAATACAGTAATGTAAAGCAAAAAAACTAAAAAATAAAAATTAATTTTAAAAAAAGACCCAAATCTAAGACTGAAAACCATAAAACTCCCAGAAGAAAACATAGGTAGAATGCTCTTTAACATAAACCACAGATTTTTTATTTTTATTTTTATTTTTTTTTTGCCTCCTAAGGCAAAAGAAATGAAAGCAAAACAAATAGGATCGAACTAATTAAGCTTAAAAGCTTTATACACCAGTGGAAACCATCATCATCAACAACAACAAAAGACAACCTACTAAATGGGAGAAGATATTTGCAATGATAGAATATGAGGGGTTGATATTTAAAATATATAAACAGCTCATATAGCTCAAAACTCAATAAACAAACAACCAAGAAAAATGGGCAGAAGACATGTAGAGACATTTTTTCAAAAAGGACATGCAGATGGCCAATAAGCACATGAAAAAATGCTCAATATCACAAATCAAGAGAAACACAAATTAGAGCTACAATGAGATATTACCTCACATCTTTCAGAATGGCTATCATCAAAATAATTACACATAACAAAAGGTGGTGTGGATGCGATGAAAAGGGATCCTCATACACTGTTGAGAGTAAAAGTCACTCTGTTAGTGGGGTGTAAATTGGTAAAGCCACTGTGAAAACAGTAATGGATATTACTCAAAACAAACAAAAAACCTACCATATGACTTAGCAATTTCACTCTGGTTATTTATCCAAAAAGCATATAAAAAACAAGAAGACTAATATTAAAAGATACATGCACTCCAATGTTCATAGCATTATTTAGAACTTTCAAGATATTGAAGCAACCTGAGTGTCCCTCAACAAGAAGAATGGATAAGGAAACTGTGGTGTGTATATATAATGGAATTCTACTCAGTCATAAAAAGGAATCAAAATTTGCTTTTTGTAACAACATGAATGAACTCAGTATTATGCTGCTTGAAGTAAGAGAAAGACAAATACCATGCAATGTCATTTATATGTGGAATCTAAAAATTAAAACAAACTAGTAAATTAGCAAAAAATAAAGAGACTCAAGATACAGAGAACAAACCAGTGTACCAGTAGGGAGAGGGAAGAGGGAGGGACAAAACAGAGGTAGGAGATGAAGAGGTACAAACTACTATGTTTAAAATAAATAAGCTACAAGGATATGCTATACAACACAAGAAACACAGCCAATATTTTTTAATAGCTATAAATGGAATACAACTTTTAAAAATGTGAATCACTATGTTGTACACCTAAAACTTACATAATATTGTACATCATTAACTAAACCTCAATAAAAACTTTGGGGGAAAACCACTGTCATCTGTCAGCTCAAAAAAACCATCAATAATATCCATAACTAAAAGAAACGCTAATGTGCTTCAATCAATTGAAACCAAACTGTCAACCAAGTTGTGTATCTTTTGTAGCAAAATTGCCTTACAGCCAATTGGTCATGCAGTGAAAATGTCTGTGGTGAAGATGTGTGTGGCAAAAATTCTATGGCAAGATGCTTAAAGTACCTAGAAATAGTAAACTGAGTCATAGCAATGTGAATGACGATCACATATTCTAATGTTGTATAACCCTGATAATGATATACTGTAGGATGGGTAATTTATGACTTCTCCTGGGAATACGTGCAGTTTTTTTTTTTTCAATTAAGAAAAATATATATATACCAACTGTAGAATTGTAGGCTTAACAAGTAGTAGAAGGAAGAAATCTGGGGATAATCCAGGTGCCATATTCCCCAAAATAACACCAAGAAGTCCATTGTCCTATCGGGCCTTCACATTCTACACTATTCACTTTATTATTGCCTTTTCTAAATGGCAAAGACCAACCTGACTGCAAAAGAACTACTATACAAAAGATTCAAATAAGCAGAATGGATGTTTTCACTCATCCCTAAGAATTCTTCACAGGAGAAAGAGGGAAATGATGTGATTAGCCTACTATCATGCAATTTTCCTTATAAACAGAGCCTTTCTCAAGTGTTTCTTCCTTCCTTCCCACCTCCACTTCTCCTGTGGGCCCCCAGTATCAGAGTCAAGCGAGAGGGAGCCAAGCTAACAGGAGGTCAGAATCTGGGCAAGGGGCCTAAGATGAGCAGGGGGGCACTGACAGATGATAAAGAAAAAGTTGGATCTGATAACAAGCCAAGTTCAAGTCTGAGAACCAGAGACTCCATATGGACTTATTAAGTCAGGGAACACTCAATACTCATTCAGTCGTTATAGACTTGACCATGGGGACCCAAAAATAAAAATGTTTTCCTGTCTTTCTGGGAATTGTGGAATAACTCCTCAAGTCAAGGCCCAAACTCTAGAGAAGAATGGTTGGGCCCTGACAACTGCTGACTGGTACTACAAACCCAAAGGGGTAAACATTCCCTGAAAGTTTTTGTTTTCTATTGTACCTTACTTTTAGTGAAATGGTCTTTGATATTCCTTAAAATGTTTATCCTGTTTTATTTACAGTTTCCAAGGGATGTTCAGGACATTTCTGTGTGGGTATTTGAAGCTGAGAATGATACCCTCTCTAGTATTCCTTTGGAAAGGCCATTTCTGCCACTGATTTTCAAGTCGAATGTATTCTATTTCTTAAAGGAAAATGTGTTTTCCTCTTTCAATCCTGCAGCCTTCAACTCATTTCACAAAATGTGAACCTTTCTTCATCGTGTTCATACTGGCTCCAAGAAATGTCAGCAGAATTGCAAAGTTATTCAGTGTCTTGTGACTGTTTTGCAGTATTTACCCAAGTCTCCTTGCACATCTACCCATGAATAAATTTTGCATGCTCTATAAAGCTAACTGCATTCTCAGATATTGCCATTCATAGTTTTATGAGATACTAATTGCAAGAAGTGGATGTTTTGCCTGTCACATATATGTCCTTGTTGATTCTAGAGTATTTTACTGTGGAAAACAGCTAAATGGGCATAAAAACAGCACGGAAACCCAGCAGTTGCCAGCCGGGAATGACATGCTTAATTAACTCTGGCTGTTGTCCTTTCAACAAGAGAGATAACCTCTGTATCATTAAAAACACACCTACATATATAAATTCTTCCCAACACTAATCATGTCTAAAATGCAAGGAAGTTAGCAATCCTTCCCAGTTCTATCAAATCTATGATCCCTTTACTTCCGGTCTCGCTCTGGGAGACAGCTCAGGATTTATGTCTAAGCTCAGCATTAATACCTCTCTCATCAGCACTCTTGACTCATGGAAATGACCAGGAGCTGTTGCTATGTAAGTACAGGGCCCATCAGTACGCCTAACTGGCTTGCTTCCCAGATGGTCCTGCCATCTGTTGGAAACACAAACCAGTAGAAACAGAAGGTAGGCTAAAAAATGCACGTTTCCTCATGTCTTCAAAAAAGTGCATTGATCATGCCTTAATAATTAGCCATGTAAACAGGTCTTAAATCATGGCGTCAAATACTATAATAAACATTGCTTATTTGTTTGTTTGTTTCCCTGCTGGAAGGAAGCTCGGCCTCGTGATATATTTAAAGAAAGCATCAATCTCTTTTGTCTCCCAGCTCCATAAAATGCAGCATGGTCCACTGAAAGAATAAATCATAGGAAGCAAAAGGCAAAATGAGAGAATATTTTTTGCAGAAGGAAGAGGTCAATTAAGAGAGAAGGAATGAAAGTAAAAGCAGTTTGTGAACAAGGCAAGAACTGTTTAATTTCTCTTCCTTGTGGTACAGAGCTCTTGATAAAAGTCACTGCTGGAATTTAGGTGTATATCACAGGATAACAGTTGATTCAGTATCATGCAGACACAATAAACAGTGTTTTTCAGCATTCATTTTCTGAACTATAGGAAAAATAAGTTGTATTAGGCTTCACTCCCCCCCCCAAAAAAAAATATGCTAAAAGTAGATACATAATCAGAGCCCTAGACCAGGAGTTCTCAAGTTTCAGTGTGTATCAGAATCAGCAGAGATGGCCCAGCAGAGATGGTCCACTGCAGAGTTTTATTCAGTACAGGGCCCAAGAATTTCAATTTCTCACAAGTTCCCACGTGAAGCCATGTTGCTCTCCTATACTACAAAGCACAAAAAGCAAGACAGTGAGAATTTGGAGAAGGGAAAGACTTATGCAGGCAGAAAGAGAAAGCCTCTGAGGATTACAGTCTTAGAGCTGAATGGGATATTAGTGTTAGTTGCTTCTAAATGCAACTCCCCCCAATTAACAAGTTGTAAAACGGAAGCCCTTGGGATCCCCGGACTTGCTTAGAGTCGCTTATTGGTCAGTTCAAAAAAGAGGCAGGTGAAAAGCCTGGCTGCTTTCACCATGACTCTTAGGAATAAAAACAAATCAGAATTTATAGCAAAATTTATATGCTGGTTGCATGCACTATCACTGGATGTTTTTCCTGTCAGAAAAATTTAGGACAATGCTCAAAGCTTGAGGGTGGGGGTGGCAAGAGCCTGACCCCCGACCCCTGGAAGGTCATGTCCTTCTGGATCAGGAAAGAATAAGCATCCTAAGTGGGCCCCTTTTGCCTGGTGAGGGAAGGACAGAGGGGGATCTGGCAGAGGAAGATGCTGATGGGTTGATTCATCTACCACTTTCAGTGTCATTTTCCATTTGGTCTTCCTTTTCACAGTGAACTGCAAAAGGGCACAGCCCTGTTCCTGTTATAAATTGCCCAGGGCCTGGTGCTCTGACTGTCCCAAAGCGCTGCAGTAATTTGTCCAGCAGCAATCAATTCCATCTGAGTGGAGGATGCTGATGCTGAGCGAGATGGCCAGGGAGCGCCACTGGCATCCTGCAAAAGTACCTAGAGCATCTTTATAAATACCATTTCCCTAAAATACCGAATACCAAGATGCTGCTGCTTTTAAGAGTAAAATGCTTGCTACCAACAAACCCTGAAGGTGTGTTATGTAGACTAGCAAAACCTTGCCAAATGTATCTAGCTTTGCAGAATAAGAAATTCCCTTTTGTTACTAACACGAGGTTTCGTTTACATGGAAGGGATTCCTTAACAGTCAAGGCTCATTTTTCCACTAATCAACCATTACTTAAATTTTGGTTCTGCATGAACCACACGCCCCTCATGTAACTTTGAACAGCAAAGGTTGAGTAAATGCAGTCATAAAATTCCATCATGCTGTGCAGCTCTCAGGCGGGCCGAGCAAACCCAGGGACAAGAAATGGGCAGAAGACTGTGGCAGAGGCTACCACCGTTCAGCCGTGTCCTAGGTTGTTTCCATTTGAAAACACTTAAAGGTTGGAGACATAATGAGCCCTTGTTGCTGGTTGCTATTTCTGAGTGATTCTGAGAGGCCCAGGCTCTCCAAGGGCACATCTGGTCACACTAATGGCTCTCAAATGGCAGGGTATTGCCTTGTCTGGCAGAATCTGCGGAGACAGGAGGAGGGCACCTCTCGCACCCCAGGGGCATCCAGCTCATCACACAACCGTCTGTGGTCCTGGCCATTTGCCTATGCAGAGAAGTGCACTGGAGCAGGGGCCAGGGGCTGGGGGTCAGCCCAAGGCATGGCTTTAATGAAAGGTCAGCTGGAAGCCACACCAAACAGCAGCTTGAGTCTACAAAGCCACTCAGCAAGGTAACTTGGAGGGCATCTGTCACAATCCTTTCCCCTGATGCTAAGCCCTTGATATGCCTGGAAAGAACCCTTTGAAGTATTTTAAAATATTTACTGTCTACCTCTCATGTTGCCCTTAAACAGATCCGAAACCATGACACAGGGCTCGTCTCTCTCCTCCCTGAGTGTCCACATGACAGTTGTCCAGGCCACCCCACATACTGAAGACGGGAGAGGTTGCCTTCCCAAGCTCTGGGTGGGCAGAAACAAACAGTTCATGTGTCATCGCATGAAGTCAAGCTCTGGAGCCCAGCAATCCACTCACCTCCAGCCGCTTTCAGAATCACTCTATGGCCTGAGCTGCTCAGGACATGGAGCATGGTAACAGGTCTGACATACACTGTCAAATTCCCAGATGTCAGAATTTGCATCACATTTCATGGATAAATTGAAAGCCATTACATACTCTGAAAAAATGCATTAATGTTCCTTCTATTAGCCCAATTGTATTATTTTTTAAGTTTTTTAAAGGGAAACATTTTAAAGTGATTTTTAGACCATTGAATAAAGCATATTAATTATATACTGGGGCAGATTTCCAATTTGCCACCAAGGGAATGAAGCTATAAAGTAAAATAAATTAAATAAAAATAAACATACTAAAAAACAATATATAAGGCACTCTCAAGACCTAAAACATAGTAATCCAGACATAGCCAGAGCCTCTATTATCTGGAGTGGGTTAGATGATAAACCAGCATCCCGATGAGCTAGTGAACAGAGAAAACCTGAGCTGAAACAGCTCTTCCCCACCACACTGTTCCCAAGGAGAAGAGAAGGCTCAGCTTACACCAAGGATTCATCAGCCCCACAGCAGAGCTAACTAGGCTCTGAAGAAGATTCATTCAGTATAACCAGAATCTCCTTCTTACATATCAACCAGAAGGTCTTTGCAGCTCATTTGATTTACATTCTTATTTATATATTCTCAGTGTGCCCTACATGATTCATTCATTTTAGAAGTGAATGTTAATTAAGCACCCCAGTACTCTTGCCTGGAAAATCCCATGGATGGAAGAGTCTGGTAAGCTGCAGTCCATGGGGTTGCTAAGAGTCGGACACGACTAAGTGACTTCCCTTTCACTTTTCACTTTCATGCATTGGAGAAGGAAATGGCAACCCACTCCAGTTGGCTCTGAAGAAGATTCATTCAGTATAACCAGAATCTCCTTCTTACATATCAACCAGAAGGTCTTTGCAGCTCATTTGATTTACATTCTTATTTATATATTCTCAGTGTGCCCTACATGATTCATTCATTTTAGAAGTGAATGTTAATTAAGCACCCCAGTACTCTTGCCTGGAAAATCCCATGGATGGAAGAGTCTGGTAAGCTGCAGTCCATGGGGTTGCTAAGAGTCGGACACGACTAAGTGACTTCCCTTTCACTTTTCACTTTCATGCATTGGAGAAGGAAATGGCAACCCACTCCAGTGTTCTTGCCTGGAGATTCCCAGGGACGGGGGAGCCTGGTGGGCTGCCATCTATGGGGTCGCACAGAGTCGGACACGACTGAAGTGACTTAGCAGTAGCGATGAGCATGTTACTGGACTACAGAGAGGTGCAAAGACTCATCACTTAACTGTTAGTTTCAAAGGTAGGATTATATCTTATCACATAAATAGATAAGGATGCATGTGCCCACCATCTCCTGTTCAGGTCCTGCTTGCTAGAGTCATCCTGTGGCTCCCATCTCTCCGCCTCCAGTGGTCCTGTGATGTTCCTCCCACTCTTCTTCTCAGAGTACTCACAATCTCTGGGGGTTTTTCCCTTCCAAGTCCCTTAGCCTCAACTGTTCTGAGAAACCAGATGTTATCAAACAAATGAAGGATAAACTAAGGCCAGCGACCCAGTGTCAGCTCAATAAATATTTGGTGGATGAATGAATGAATAGGTGAATGAGAGAAACAGAGGCCATATTAGGAGTGATCTTATGGTCTAAATGAGATATGTAATACCAGTGCGTGTTTAATAGGATAGCCAGAGATGCCATGATACTGAAAGCGGTAGAAATCAACTGATTGTGGTGTTTGATAACTCAAGGAATAGATACAACTTTCCGAAACCAGGGACCAAAGCAAAACATCTTGTGAAAATAAGAACAGTGGACAACCCTAAAGTCCACTGTGCTGCCTGGAGCCAGCCCATTGAGTTCCATTGCTCAGGATGCACAGATTATTCCCATCAGTTCCATAGATAAAAGATAAATTGACGGATAACCGTCAAATCGACCACGAGATCCTCTGGGAGAAGTTTACACACAAAACTGGAAAAGGTGACAAAGAAGAGGTCTTAACCATGGAAGAAGTCGCAGGAGCCCCATTGAAACTGTGAATTCCAGGTGTCTCCATACCTGGGACTTTCTAGAAGTTATTGAGTTTGCTTTTTTTTTAATTTTAATGTTTCTTAAATGTTTTGTTTACTGTGTTGAATGTAGCATTTTTAAATTGTTGTGAGCATTTTCATAGCATTCTATTATTTTTTAAATGGGGCTCCCCTGGGGGCTCAGTGGTAAAGAATCCACCTACCAAGGCAAGAGACATGGGTTCAATCCCTGGGTTGGGAAGATTCCCTGGAGAAGGGCCTTGCAATCCACTCAAGTTTTCCTGCCTGAAGAATTCCATGGACAGACGGGCTACAGTTCATGGGGTCACAAAGAGTCAGACATGACTGAAGTAACTAAACAACAAACAATAAGGAAAAATGATGCATCAAAAGGAATTATTAAGTGCAAGCAAATTAGAGAGAAAACTGTCAGATCAAATCCAATTTAATTCTTTAGTCTGGAATTACTTCAAGTAACACTCATTTTGAGACCTGACACACACTGCCACCATCGAGGACTTCAAACCATGAAGGCTTTATCTGGACAAGAACAGCAGAGAATTTCATGCACTCAAGCTCTTGAGTTAGAATGGCTGGATTCATACTACCTTGGCGCTTACTGGCTATAGGAACTTGGGCAAAGTAGTAGCTCCAATTTTCTGTTCCTCCAGTTCACAACTGTAAATAGCTGTACCTACTGCCTAAGGACATGGTGAGGATGACATAAGATGATTATGCAAAGCACTTAGACCAACAGTTTCTCAATAAATATTAGCCATTATTATTATTGAAAAATACATGGGTGATATCTCACACAGGGAAACCAACAAATTCTTCCAGTGACTTGCTGAAGGTATACATTCAACTTGCTTGGTTCCCTGCAGTTTTATCCTTCTCAAGTCCTTCCTGAGCAAAGACTGTCTAGTTAATGAACGATTTCACAGAGCTATGTAATAAATGTGTCACCGATACACTGAACAGCCAGTAACACACAGGTCCTGGGGGAAGTGTTCTTTGTACAGACAGAGTGAGTTTGGGGAATGTTTTACACATATACACATACACAAAAATACACAGCGGAATATGGACGAAAACCCCAGAGGGCCTGTGGATATGAAACAATTAGATAGTACTTACTGAAATTGCTTTCAATCATCCACATAAGAAGCCATCACAAAGCTTTAAGTGGAAAAGTTAAAAATGTAAAATGTATATGTTAATTTCTGAGTTAAGGTCTCGTGCTCTAGAGGGAAACCTCATCTCTCTTTTTGGGAGAAGAAATTAATGTATGTTTGTTGAGTAGTGTGATAATATAAATTATAATCATGCCTTTCAACCCATTCCATGTGGTGATGGTGAGCAAATCTCTTTAGAGGTCTGTCATTTACAACTCAATGGGTTTCACTGAGGCCAAAAGCTTTACATTAAAGTAAGCCAAAGGCAAATTCAGAAACCGGTTTTAAGGAATTTGTTTTAAAATGGGTGAGATAACAATAGACAAAGTAACAGTAATTTCATAAATCTATCTTGAAAGAAAGCTAACATACTTTTCAAATGGGACAGAAATTGGAAAGTCTCCAGCAAACAGATAGCATTTTTTTGCTTCTCAAAATAAAAAATGAGGGAAGTCACTTTCATAATAGCAGAAGGAAAAAATTTCAGACTGAGATCAAAGCCTTCAAGCTTGAATCTAGAAGGAATTTTAATTCCCAAACAAGTGAGAATGATTTTAAAATATTTTAATCATTCCTACTTTTAACAATAGGAACCTGCTCTAGTGCCAAAAGGGGGAAAAAAAAAAAAGTATCTCATATGATCTTGTTCCTGTCTCCAAAGTGATCATTTTTCAAGCCCTCTAGAAGAGTTAAATGAGGGCTGTTACAGAATCTCACACAGGATCATCAACAATATAAATGCAGAAAAGAATCTCAATTACTGAAGGAAACTTCCAGCTGTGGACAATTAAATATTTACCATATTAACAATGAGAAGCTTCCAAATGTGGGGGGAAAAAAAAAGAGGCAATTCACAGAACTTACAACTTCAGTGGAAACAATAGTGTAATCAAACTTCTGACCCAGAGATTTCACAAAATAGTTGTGTTGCGTTATCAGATGCCTTGCTTCTGGATCAAATGCTATATAAACTCAAAGATCATTCTGAGTACCAGAATGGTTTTTTATAAGTTTACACGACCAGGGAACATTTAGAAATGTCAACTGCTTACAGGAGTCCAGAAGTAGTGGTGGGAGTTTTTTTTTTTCCACTCTCCCTCCCCACAATTCACACGTAGGTGGAGGAAATAGAATTCCCTAGGTAAACAACCTCTAACTAGCCTTGCCTTAAGTGCCTCAGGCTAAAATTTTCATTTCCCTTCTTTTCTTTATGGCAGTACTCCCCATTTAAGTGACTAATAAAGTAAGCACTTTTCCTGAGTTCTTTATTTTTTTTACCCAGTTACTCTTGAACACTGTAAAATAAAAGCTACAGTAATTCTAAACATTTGCAGGCTTGAGCTGCAAATAATACAAGTCTAAAATACATGCTCTGGGAACAAGTTATTTTGAAGGAACAGCCATGTATATTACGAGTAGCTTTCAGTAGACAATTCCTCTGTATATGCAAGTGTAAGGGGGTCCCAAACCTACTCACACCACAATCTATATAGGTCCCTTAATTTGTGAATGAACAATCTATTTTTCTTACTGAGCCCCTACTGGCTAGTTAGAAAATTGAGTTCAGGAAAGCTATTCAATTTAAAATATATTTTGGCCCATTCTTTAAAAAAAGAAATCCTTTAAAAGAATGTTATTTCATCTTTTTCAACTGTTCTAGATTTGGCCCCCTCATCAGCACCACTGGGCGTATCTGAGGTACAGGGCTGGATGAGGGCAATGGCTTCTAAAACCTTCTCGTGAAGAGAAGAGGAGGCTTCCCCCGGCAGAGTCCTTTGTTCCTCTGAAATCTAGTGCGGTGGTGGGTAACAGTACTGCTTCCTCCTCTTGACTTGGCGGGGGTCTGGTCAAGGGGACCTGGCCTGGGCTCTTCTGTGCTCAGACACACACAAAGTCTTGGACCAACCTCCATTTCCTCTCCCAACTGAGTGTTAAACTCTCTCCCTTGGCCGTATGACTGCATTCTCTTAACCAAGGCAGGCCCCATGACACTAATATGGCTTTCACCTCTGCTGTGTGCCTCGACACACTCCGGCGAGTAAGAACACAGCAGTCTCTGCCACACTCTACAGAAACAGAAAGGCCTGGGAGACGGCCTCTCCAGAGCCACCTCACTTACGTGTCGTGAGGCCGTCTATAGACTCTCCATCTCAGGATCCCATCGCAAATAGATGGAAACTTCCTCTGTCCTGCTTCTCCTGGCCCCCAGCTCCATGGTTGGGTCTTAAGGGCCATGGTAAGGGGGGGAGGGGGTATTCTCCCTACCCCTTGAGTGAGATCTACAGTCTATCACTCACCCTATTCTAATCCTTTGCTTCTCTTTGTGGAAGGAATAGAGTCATACATGTTCTTTGTACACTGCCCTGTCCTTGTGAGAAAAGAATGATTTCCTGGGGCTGAAAGCAATTTGTAGATGACAAATACAGGACATGGTAAGCCTCTTTCCTCTCAAAATATAAAATTGGTCATTCTACATTGGAAACACATAAAGCCAGGTGTGTGACATAGCATTTAATCTCACTCTATTTGCAGAGTTTTGTCTCCAGAATCTGTATTTTTACTTAGAAAATCTTAGACAGAGTCACCAGATCAGAGATTATCTCCCACTAGGGTGTTCTAGCAACGACTAGTTCACTAGAAAGTCAACTTCCCACAGTACATTAAAACAATTATCTTGTGCCTTCAAACCAGCACAAAAAGAGAAATGGATACCAGTGAGCATCCTTATGTTTAGTGGGTTCACTGCTAAGAAACTGACTTCAGGTCAGATCCCAGTCCCCAGTGACTATGTTCCAGTAGTAATGGTCATGTGGGGTTAAAGAATGTAGGAGTAAATGATTAAAGGAAAGCTATTTCAGGAGACCTATGTTTTACACAGTGGAGCAAATCACAGCTCTGAACTGGAAGATTCCCTGTCCGTAAAGACAACCAAGACTTGAAACTCACCACTCTCTCTGGTCTCTCATAATAGTTTGAAACTACTATGAAATAAAGAACATAAATTATTCAATTCTTTATTTTCCTTCTAGTTAAGTTTCATAGCACCGAATAGTACTAAACATAACAGACATAAGGGAAATTTTTCTAATTTTTAATGCAAAAATGTCTTTAGTTATTCTAACTTTTCTCATATCAAAATGATTATATGACAACCAATCATAATATATAATTCACTAGGGCAATTATTACCTACTATTGATAAAGAAAAACATATCAAGATGAACACATATATCTTATATTTGCTTGTCAGAGATGCAAAAGAGAAAAGAAAAAATATTGCTTATTTTATTGTCTAAGCCAAAATCTTATTGTCTAACTAACAGTGAATTTTAGGGAAGAATAACTACCTATCTTAAGGTAACAGTCATCTTGTTTTATTAAAAGTGATACTTTGATCCCACATACCTACATTCTAAACTTTTTTTCAATGATTACTTAAAAAACCATGATCACATTTCTTCAAGGCCCACAAGAATTTATAACTAATTCTATCCAATTATTCCAACTAAGTTTTCCCAAGTGGTTCTAATCACTCAAGCTTAAGAACCTCTCCTCTTATCTGACTATTCCTGATTAGGTTCAAGCCTCCAATCCCTTAGCCTACCTCCCCTTTCCATGGCCCACTCTCCTTGGGAGTATAATCAAGTATTGAATAATCCACCTCCCACTTCTCACTATTAGATTGTACTTTTAAATTTTAACTCTCCCTGAGTATTTGTGTTTTAATAGAAGACTCACTAAGAATAAAAAGGCTTTTATAATCAAAGTAATGAATCCCTGCTGTAAAAAGTTTAGACACCTCAATCAGTCAATTCTGGTCTTTTCCTTATGGCCATGTAACATGCTTTTGGGACTCTGTATTTTTACGCTGAATGTAAGGGAAATAAGACACCATCACTGACAACACTGAGAACCTCCAGACTGACATTCAGAAATTAATATTCTTTCCCAGAAAATAATCCCCAGTCAGGAGACAAACATCTGGAATAACAGAATTTGTAGTTTAATTACAATGGAATGCAAAATATTTTTTGGTCCATTTTTATTGAGAGGGCCAGATGCATTGCATTACAAATCGTTTGCCTAATTCAAACCATAAAGAAAATTATCTCTCTTCCCATACAACATCAAATTGAGAAGAGAGAGGCTGGGTGTGGAGCAGTAATAATGCCTGCCTTTCAGATCGTGGGACTGCACATAGTAATTTCTTCAATGTTACATGAACATTCTGGAATGTTGCTCAAGAAAAGCTTTTGCTTCATTTCTCTAAAATAAGTTATTATATACATCACATATTTTACTCATATGAAGGCTACAGTATACATGTAGCACAAATATGACCTCTAAAATGAGTAGGTACTTCCATAAATTTGATTAGTATATCTTTTTAGACAAATGAGGACCTTTGTATAANCTTGCCCCATAGGTCAGACAGACAAAGTGTCTCTCTCATTGATTCCAAAGACAATCCAAGAAATCTCCTTAATGATCTTTCCATCATTCCCCACACTCCAGCTATTCACCATCCAGGGCTCACATTGCTCTAGAACATGGCCAAACCCACTGGTCCCAGACCACCACAAAGTCTGGCTGTCAGATGTCAACTGGGCCGTGATGCTGGGCAATGCTTAGTTCTGACCTCTTGACTGTCTAAACAGCTTCTTCACAGTGGTTCTTCCTTAACCTCTTCATTCCTTAAGCATCCAATCAAGCCTTTCTCCTGCATCATCTAAAATAAAAGGTTCACCCTCGTCTGGACTCAGATAATCAGATATCTACTGGAAGCTTCCTCAATCTCCCTCTATATCTCTCCCACTTTTCCTTGTTTTTGTCCAAGTTCATCACATTCATGAGGCCAAGACTTTCCATCTGCCACCTAAACAACTTTGTCTCATCAATGATTTGCTCTCTGGGATTTCAAATCTCTGTCAACAGTGCCTCCTTTCCCCTTTGCCTTCCAACATACACAGAAGTTCTCTCCATTCAGCTTCAGTGATGCTGCCTCTGGGAAGATGTTCCTTAAGGCCACACCTCTGTATTCTCATAGCATTATATTCCTGTCTGGGATCTTCCTACACCATAAGCCCAAGCAGGCAAGCCTCTGTTTAATGCCCACCATGGTATCTCCGACATCAAGCACTGTACCTGGCACACTATAAGAGTTCAACAAATGTAATGAGAAATAAGTTTTTTGGTATGGCTGTCTCTGAAGTTACTATTTTTATTCTCTTTTCCACTTATTTTCAAACCCCCAATCCCAGTTTATATCACCCTTCTGAATTTCCTCAACTCCCATTCACAGCCTAACTCTGAAGGGACTAAACTACACGCTTATTTTCACATAGTCAGATCTACTGTATTTCAACTCTCTTTCCTCCCACCACCCCCTACAGAAGGGATGCAGCCCACCACTACCATCCCATTATTCTTCTATACATCCCTGCCTCTCCAACTAGATCAATATAGGCTCACATTTAGAGAGAGAGTTCATTGTTATGCCCGAAAGTCCGAATCCCAAGACCGACAAGAACAAGACCTCCACGACAATGCAAAAGGCAAAAAGGGAAATTTATTTCTGACTCCAGTCAGGGCCTCTTGTCTTACTCCACTGCGTTGGATGTGGCGGGGGCCCTAACTCGAGTCAGAATAAATTTCCCTGTTTGCCTTTTGCATTGTCGTGGAGGTCTTGTTCTTGTCAGTCTTGGGATTCGGACTTTCGGGCATAACAATGAACTCTCTCTCTAAATGTGAGCCTATATTGATCTAGTTGGAGAGGCAGGGATGTATAGAAGAATAATGGGATGGTAGTGGTGGGCTGCATCCCTTCTGTAGGGGGTGGTGGGAGGAAAGAGAGTTGAAATACAGTAGATCTGACTATGTGAAAATAAGCGTGTAGTTTAGTCCCTTCAGAGTTAGGCTGTGAATGGGAGTTGAGGAAATTCAGAAGGGTGATATAAACTGGGATTGGGGGTTTGAAAATAAGTGGAAAAGAGAATAAAAATAGTAACTTCAGAGACAGCCATACCAAAAAACTTATTTCTCATTACATTTGTTGAACTCTTATAGTGTGCCAGGTACAGTGCTTGATGTCGGAGATACCATGGTGGGCATTAAACAGAGGCTTGCCTGCTTGGGCTTATGGTGTAGGAAGATCCCAGACAGGAATATAATGCTATGAGAATACAGAGGTGTGGCCTTAAGGAACATCTTCCCAGAGGCAGCATCACTGAAGCTGAATGGAGAGAACTTCTGTGTATGTTGGAAGGCAAAGGGGAAAGGAGGCACTGTTGACAGAGATTTGAAATCCCAGAGAGCAAATCATTGATGAGACAAAGTTGTTTAGGTGGCAGATGGAAAGTCTTGGCCTCATGAATGTGATGAACTTGGACAAAAACAAGGAAAAGTGGGAGAGATATAGAGGGAGATTGAGGAAGCTTCCAGTAGATATCTGATTATCTGAGTCCAGACGAGGGTGAACCTTTTATTTTAGATGATGCAGGAGAAAGGCTTGATTGGATGCTTAAGGAATGAAGAGGTTAAGGAAGAACCACTGTGAAGAAGCTGTTTAGACAGTCAAGAGGTCAGAACTAAGCATTGCCCAGCATCACGGCCCAGTTGACATCTGACAGCCAGACTTTGTGGTGGTCTGGGACCAGTGGGTTTGGCCTGTTCTAGAGCAATGTGAGCCCTGGATGGTGAATAGCTGGAGTGTGGGGAATGATGGAAAGATCATTAAGGAGATTTCTTGGATTGTCTTTGGAATCAATGAGAGAGACACTTTGTCTGTCTGACCTATGGGGCAAGCTGGAGAACATTAGTGGAAGCTTTTCTGAACCTTTCCATACTGTTCATACTGTTCATGAGGTTCTCAAGGCAAGAATACTGAAGTGGCTTGCCATTCCCTTCTTCAGTGGACCACATTCTGTCAGACCTCTCCACCATGACCCACCCATCTTGGGTTGCCCCGCAGGCATGGCTTGGTTTCATTGAGTTAGACAAGGGTGTGGTCCTAGTGTGATTAGATTGACTAGTTTTCTGTGAGTATGGTTTCAGTGTGTCTGCTCTCTGATTCCCTCTTGCAACACCTACCATCTTACTTGGGTTTCTCTTACCTTGGGCGTGGGGTATCTCTTCACGACTGCTCCAGCACAGCCACTGCACCTTACCTTGGACGAGGTGTATCTCCTTACCGCCACTGTTCCTGACCTTCAACGTAGGATAGTTCCTCTAGGCCCTCCTGTGCCTGCCCAGCCACCACTCCTCAGGTTGCTCCTCCCGGTCTCCGGCCCTGGCCTTGGGCGTGGGTGGCTCCTTTCAGCTGCCGCTCCTGGCCTCGGGGGCGAGGTGGCTTCTCCCAGCGATGTCGGGTAGCTCTCGGCCGCGCTCAAGTGTGGCGGCCGCCTCCGCCGCCTGCGCTCAAGCGTGCAGATAATCATGATGATGTGTTGACTAATCTAGAGCCAGACATCTTGGAATGTGAAGTCAAGCGGGCCTTAGAAAGCATCACTACGAACAAAGCTAGTGGAGGTGATGGAATTCCAGTTGAGCTGTTTCAAGATCCTGAAAGATGCTGCTGTGAAAGTGCTGCCCTCAATTTGCCAGCAAATCTGGAAAACTCAGCAGTGGCCACAGGACTGGAAAAGGTCAGTTTTCATCCCAATTCCAAAGAAAGGCAATGCCAAAGAATGCTCAAACTACCGCACAATTGCACTCATCTCACATGCTAGTAAAGTAATGCTCAAAATTCTCCAAGCCAGACTTCAGCAATACGTGAACCGTGAACTCCCTGATGTTCAAGCTGGTTTTAGAAAAGGCAGAGGAACCAGAGATCAAATTGCCAACATCCGCTGGATCATGGAAAAAGCAAGAGAGTTCCAGAAAAACATCTATTTCTGCTTTATTGACTATGCCAAAGCCTTTGACTGTGTGGATCACAGTAAACTGTGGAAAATTCTGAAAGAGATGGGAATACCAGACCACCTGACCTGCCTCTTGAGAAATCTGTATGCAGGTCAGGAAGCAACAGTTAGAACTGGACATGGAACAACAGACTGGTTCCAAATAGGAAAAGGAGTACGTCAAGGCTGTATATTGTCACCCTGCTTATTTAACTTATATGCAGAGTACATCATGAGAAATGCTGGACTGGAAGAAACACAAGCTGGAATCAAGATTGCTGGGAGAAATATCAATAATCTCAGATATGCAGATGACACCACCCTTATGGCAGAAAGTGAGGAGGAGCTAAAAAGCCTCTTGTTGAAAGTGAAAGAGGAGAGTGAAAAAGTTGGCTTAAAGCTCAACATTCAGAAAACGAAGATCATGGCATCTGGCCCCATCACTTCATGGGAAATAGATGGGGAAACAGTAGAAACAGTGTCAGACTTTGTTTTTTTGGGCTCCAAAATCACTGCAGATGGTGACTGCAGCCATGAAATTAAAAGGCGCTTACTCCTTGGAAGAAAAGTTAGGATCAACCTAGATAGTATATTCAAAAGCAGAGACATTACTTTGCCGACTAAGGTCCGTCTAGTCAAGGCTATGGTTTTTCCTGTGGTCATGTATGGATGTGAGAATTGGACTGTGAAGAAGGCTGAGCGCAGAAGAATTGATGCTTTTGAACTGTGGTGTTGGAGAAGACTCTTGAGAGTCCCTTGGACTGCAAGGAGATCCAACAAGTCCATTCTGAGGGAGATCAACCCTGGGATTTCTTTGGAAGGAATGATACTAAAACTGAAGCTCCAGTACTTTGGCCACTTATGCGAAGAGTTGACTCATTGGAAAAGACCCTAATGCTGGGAGGGATTAGGGGCCGGAGGAGAAGGGGACGACCGAGGATGAGATGGCTGGATGGCATCACTGACTCGATGGACGTGAGTCTGAGTGAACCCCGGGAGTTGGTGATGGACAGGGAGGCCTGATGTGCTGCGATTCATGGGGTCGCAAAGAGTCGGACATGACTGCGCGACTGAACTGAACTGAACTTTCTGAACCTACTCCAACCTCCCCTCTTCTGAAACAGGGATTTTAAAAACTCCTGTAAGTGGTCAAGGTTAGAGTTGGGGTGGTATCCCACTGGTTACTGATTTTCTAGGCAGGCGTGGAAATAACCTAAATGAAGTAGAGCTTGTGTACAGGCTCGATAAGCCTTGTGTTCCTTGCGTTCTGATCAGGCTGGTTTTGTTTCTGTCCATGTTGTGTCTTGCTTTGTTACTTTTCATAGACTAGGAGGTTGTTGATCTTGCCTTATTTCCTATAGTATGTTGATTTGAGACAAACAGAGATTGATTTGTATTTTAATTTCTTTAGTTCTCAGCATAGTATGTTTATGGTTTGTATAATGCAGTTGTTTGAGAGGACAGAATCATTCCTTTGAATTAAAAAGTTTTCCAATTTGATTACCTGTGGGCACAATTGGGCTTCCTTGGTGGCTCAGACGGTACATAATTAGTTTATCTGGGCAGAGGTGGTGAGTTTTTATGAGTAGCAATAGGATCTTTTTGTCGAGTCTTTTTTTTTTTTTTGCCTGGGGGGAAAACACTATCCCCCATCCCCTACCGAAAGCGGCCCTATAAATATTGCATAAGCATCGTCTTGTTAATCTTCGTTCTGTCATCCTGGTTTTGCCAAGTCAGGCTTTTGGACAGAGAATGAGAAAGTTATGTAGTATCTCATGGCCAAGAATGACTAAGGCAGAATAGGACCCAGGAACTCTAGTCTAGCTGATGGGGAAGGGAGGAAAACCAGCACTTTGGGGGAACCCCCCTAGTCCTTGGTGCTTGTGTATGTTATTTAAAGGAGACTTCCAGTAAAAAAACAAAACACTTACTGTAAAGAAGTGTTTATCTCTTCTCTTGGTCTCTTGGAGCCTGTATTTGGCCAGTGAAGGGGCCTCAGGTCCCATTGCCCTTCCCAGGATTTTTTTCTTCCTTCTGAAGATAGAAACTGTAGGATCACTGCTTGAAAGTAGTGCTGTTTCAAATCTCTGTGGGAACAAAATAATGTGAATTTTGGAGGCTATTGACATTGAGAGGGGGAATTATTCAAGAGGATGAAGAATTTTTCAAGCTGCTCAATCTTTGTTTCCTAGGTTAGATCTTAGGGGTAGATCCAGATGTTCCATAAACACAGTGGAGTAAGTAGCCCTGTGTGCAGTGTGATTGGAGGGCTATTAGCTGGCTTTAGATTCCCACTGGGTTAGATTGCAGATGGAGAGGCTGGAGGGATTGTTCCCTAAAGACAATTAACTTTTCAACCTTCAATATTTGATCAAAATAGCTAGCTGAGGATACCTTAGAGTTAGATATACAATGGTAGACTTCAAAGGAGAGGAGCTCTTTCTTGCACAAAGCTGGCAGTAATAAGAGTAGCCAAATGCAGTATCTGATTTACAGGAGCCTAAGTGATGGGGTTAGGTGCCCTTTGAGGGGGTGAAGGAAAGTGGGGAGACTTAAGAGAAAGGCAAATCAAAGGAAAGCTGAGTCTTCTCACATGTTTACTGATGTCATTTAACCCTACTTATGCATGTCAGTGGAAGTCTTGGCTCTGTAGTGACTGAATTTGAACCAAAGTCGATTTTTCTCTGTCTTTCCCTCCCTTTTCACGCTCTCAGCTCTTCCTCCCGCACTGCCTGCCCTCTTTGCATTCTTTTCTCCCTTGCTGTAATGGCCTCTACTGCAGCTGAGAGTCAGGTGGCAGGGGTGGATAGATGTGCGGGTGTGTAGTTGGGGGGAGTATTTTCTCAGTTCTCTCAGCATCAAAGAAATGATTTCCAAGCCAATCCTTTCAGCCATGTATTTCGTGATCAGTCAGAACAAGAGGAAAAACACATTGACATTGCCAGAGAGGGGGTTTGGGAAAAATCAAGTCTGTGGAACTGAATGATCTAAAGTCATAATCATTAAGAGCAAATCCTGGAGTGTAGCTAGAGTTCTTCCCAGCCCGACTCCCACAGCTGTGTCCCTTGACGCTCTGCCCTGTGTTACACCAATGAGTTGTGCTTTAACCTTCCCAAAGAGCCTGATGCTAAAGAGAAGGCTTATGTCAGCTTGTGTTTCCTATCATTGGCTATATCTGGACATGACATGGAAAAGAAGCAACCCCCAGAGGTTTCTTTTTTATCCTTTGACTGCAGTGTCTTCATGTATTTGCAGCAGAGAGTTCTCTTGATTCTAGCATACCTACATGTTTGTATGTTTCACTCTTTCCTGGTGCTGGTCAAGGGTGAGGTCTCAGGAGAATACTGGCCTCTTCTTTGTCCTTAGGTCAGGAAGATGCTTCCTGTGAAGAGAAAGAAATTTCTGGTTGTATGGGAATAACTTAGAAATTAAAGTGAATAGTTTATCTCCCTTGGAAAAAAGATAGGAGCCTAGAATGCTCTCTTTTCAAAGAGATGGGTCCTGTGGGGAGGGAGTTGCCAGGGGCAAAGTCCAGCCTGTATTTTGGCATCTGGTTGTTGTCACAGTGCCTTGCAGTTAGCAGACAGAAGAGAGTTGCAGAGTCTCTCTACCCAGGTTCAACTTTGCCTTGAACAGCTGGGTAAACTTGGGCCATTTATTTAAATCCACTAAGGGGTGATGAAATATCCTGTAGTGAAATATCATTTGTAAAATACGGACAGTAATAATTCCTACTTCAGAGGATTGTTGTAAGTGGGTAAATAAGGGCAGTATAGAAGTGTTTACGATAGTGCCAGGTGTATGAAAAAGTGAAAGTGTTAGTTGCTTAGTCATGTCTGACTCTTTGCAACCCCAAGGACTGTAACCTGCTAGGCTCCCCTGTCCATTGAATTCTCCAAGCAAGAATAGTACTAGAGTGGGTAGCATTCCCCTCTCCAGGGGATCTTCCCAACCCAGGGATCGAATCTGGGTCTCCCACATTGCAGGCAGATTCTTTACCGTCTGAGCCACTGGGTAAGCCCAGTGCTAAGAGTATAGGAATAGCTTCATAAATGTTAGCTACTATTGTTTCTGCTGTAAAAATGAGTGGACACCAGACAAACTCAGATTGAGACATGATCTAAAGATTAACCAGTATTCAAGTATGTCCAGATTGAGAAAGACAAAGACTAAGAACCTGTCAAAGATAGGAGGAAACTGAGGAGACATGACAACTAAATGTGGTGTCATATCCTAGATTAGCTTCTGTAACAGAAAAAAGAACAGAGGAGAAAACTGGTGAAATGCAAAAATAGTCTCTAGTTTAGTTAACTACTATTGCAGCAATGTTGATTTCTTAGTTTTGATAATTGTTACGTAAGATGTAAATATTAGGAGAAGCTGAATGAAGGGTATATGTGAACTTTGTATTGTTTTTGCAACTTTTCTCTCAGTTCAGTCGCTCAGTCGTGTCCGACTCTTTGCGACCCTATGAATCGCAGCACGCCAAGCCTCCCTGTCCATCACCAACTCCCGGAGTTCACTCAGACTCACGTCCATTGAGTCTGTGATGCCATCCAGCCATCTCATCCTCTGTCGTCCCCTTCTCCTCCTGCCCCCAATCCCTCCCAGCATCAGAGTCTTTTCCAATGAGTCAACTCTTCGCATAAGGTGGCCAAAGTACTGAAGCTTCAGTTTTAGCATCATTCCTTCCAAAGAAATCCCAGGGTTGATCTCCTTCAGAATGGACTTGTTGGATCTCCTTGCAGTCCAAGGGACTCTCAAGAGTCTTCTCCAACACCACAGTTCAAAAGCATCAGCCTTCTTCACAGTCCAATTCTCACATCCATACATGACCACAGGAAAAACCATAGCCTTGACTAGACGGACCTTAGTCGGCAAAGTAATGTCTCTGCTTTTGAATATACTATCTAGGTTGGTCATAACTTTTCTTCCAAGGAGTAAGTGTCTTTTAATTTCATGGCTGCAGTCACCATCTGCAGTGATTTTGGAGCCCAAAAAAACAAAGTCTGACACTGTTTCTACTGTTTCCCCATCTATTTCCCATGAAGTGATGGGGCCAGATGCCATGATCTTCGTTTTCTGAATGTTGAGCTTTAAGCCAACTTTTTCACTCTCCTCTTTCACTTTCAACAAGAGGCTTTTTAGCTCCTCCTCACTTTCTGCCATAAGGGTGGTGTCATCTGCATATCTGAGATTATTGATATTTCTCCCAGCAATCTTGATTCCAGCTTGTGTTTCTTCCAGTCCAGCATTTCTCATGATGTACTCTGCATATAAGTTAAATAAGCAGGGTGACAATATACAGCCTTGACGTACTCCTTTTCCTATTTGGAACCAGTCTGTTGTTCCATGTCCAGTTCTAACTGTTGCTTCCTGACCTGCATACAGATTTCTCAAGAGGCAGGTCAGGTGGTCTGGTATTCCCATCTCTTTCAGAATTTTCCACAGTTTACTGTGATCCACACAGTCAAAGGCTTTGGCATAGTCAATAAAGCAGAAATAGATGTTTTTCTGGAACTCTCTTGCTTTTTCCATGATCCAGCGGATGTTGGCAATTTGATCTCTGGTTCCTCTGCCTTTTCTAAAACCAGCTTGAACATCAGGGAGTTCACGGTTCAC
The DNA here is from genome assembly GCA_006408695.1 of Aepyceros melampus. Taxonomy (NCBI): domain Eukaryota; kingdom Metazoa; phylum Chordata; class Mammalia; order Artiodactyla; family Bovidae; genus Aepyceros; species Aepyceros melampus. The sequence goes on from SJXQ01004694.1 coordinate 105,827, forward strand.
GTTTGCTGAAGTCTGGCTTGGAGAATTTTGAGCATTACTTTACTAGCATGTGAGATGAGTGCAATTGTGCGGTAGTTTGAGCATTCTTTGGCATTGCCTTTCTTTGGGATTGGAATGAAAACTGACCTTTTCCAGTCCTGTGGCCACTGCTGAGTTTTCCAGATTTGCTGGCATATTGAGTGCAGCACTTTCACAGCATCATCTTTCAGGATTTGAAACAGCTCAACTGGAATTCCATCACCTCCACTAGCTTTGTTCGTAGTGATGCTTTCTAAGGCCCACTTGACTTCACATTCCAAGATGTCTGGCTCTAGATTAGTCATCACATCATCATGATTATCTGGGTCATGAAGATCTTTTTTGTACAGTTCTTCTGTGTATTCTTGCCACCTCTTCTTAATACCTTCTGCTTCTGTTAGGTCCATACCATTTCTGTCCTTTATCGAGCCCATCTTTGCATGAAATGTTCCCTTGGTATCTCTAATTTAAAAAGATAAATGAAGTCCAAGTGACCTTTTAGGTAAAGGAGAAACTAACCAGGATGGAACCATGCATAGCAGGTCATACCTGACTCAGCCTTACCTCCTGTGTCATGGAGTAGGCTCTTGCCAAGGGGCTCCAATGCCTGGCCTTTAGTTCCTGAACACTTGCTGCATTTTGGGCAGAGGTCAGGCGGATAATTGGTCAGATGATGACCCAGACACATGCTCCAGCTCTGATTCTGCAACAGTGTCATAGCTACTAGGATGGAGGCCACTCATTGGGCTTTAGGCTGAATGATCAGGGCATTTGCCTCTGTTCTTTGGAATATAAATGGAATACTGCCTATTTTATCCTGTTATCTAAGCACCAATCACTATGGCAATATGTTTGCAGATCTTGATGCCTACCCCTACACTCACGCTCACTGTTTGATCATCTAGAACAAAGAAAAATCAGTTCAAACCATGCTTTGCAATAATTTATTTTCCTTCCTGTTTTAAGTGCCTTTCTCTTACACAAAGCAGGTACTTTGCTTGCTCTTTCGGGTGCAGAAGGGACATGTGCTTTTCTTACGACTGATGTGGCCATCTCTGTCATGCTAATAGCAGGGTTTGTGGAAGAAAGCCATTATTATCATTGGGAGAACGTGGATCTTGGAGTTTTTATTTTTGCATTGAAGTCAGCTGTGAGGGGAGGAGGTCTGAAATGTATAAAGTCTTTCATTCTAACACACAGCTCTCTCTCCAGTATTTACCTTCCGGGAGCCCATATTTTCTAAGTTAAAAAAAAAAAATCAATGCTAAAAAATGTTCTTTGTATTTTAACTCACTGGCCATGCTGTACTACTTTTTGCTATTGATTTACAAATTTTATTGTCACACCCTGGGGATGTGTGCGGATTACTCAATAGTATGACAAATGGCTGGGCTCTGAATTACGTATTGTATTATACTGGGGAGTTCAGAAACCATATTTCTCTATAGGTTATTTTAGGCATAAGACTAGTGAACTGTCATTTCCATGTGATTAAAAAAAACAACAACAAAAAACAGGAGGTGGTGGTGGGAGGGAGAAGTATCTGGCTCAAGATTGAACAGTAAACTACCCATGAAGGCTTGTGAATATAGAGGCTTGAAGTGAACACACCTTGGGTGTGGACTGGGAAGATTGGGAACATCTGGGGTAGAGGAAAGAGATACGGTTCTAAATCAGACCTTTGCTCAGACTGGGTCCCCAGTGGAAAGATGACCAGTTTCCTTTCTCCTGGGGCTTCTCTTCAGTCAGATAACAAGTGGTCTGAGGCCAGAGAGTCTTGCACCCTCAGTGGGCCTTCCACGCTTCTGCTTCCCCTCCCCCACGCAGCCACTTGTGCTGATGGATGTGCAAACTCTTTGCAAACAGTTTGGTACTGCTCAGCTTGCAGAGATCATCTGTCTCTTTTGAATGAGCAACTTTATGTTTGTGGCTTCTTTTCCCTGCACAGAGAGAAACTGCCTTGTGTCAGCTTCTGCCTTCTGATGGAAATGTTTACCTTCCCTAGGGAAAGGCACCATTCTTTGGGGGAATGTCTGCTGGTGCTCCCCACGCCTTGTGGGAGCATAAGCCTGTGCTCAAGGGTGGAGCAGCCACTGAAGCGTGTGCAGTAGCCACCGAGGTAACCATCTGCCATTGTCTTAGCCCTGAGCCTACCTTTGAGGTGCCACTGGGAGGGAGTGTCTACACTCCCAGGCCTACATGCATTATGCACAGCCTATTCCCTAAATGAGCTTTCTAAGTGTATATAATTCCCTTCTACTCTGTTCTAGTATAGTCTGCCTTGGGGCACCATTCAGAGTTTCCCCTAATTATGCTGGAACTCAGCTCATAGTGTCTAGCATTTAGGATTTCTGGTAATAGCTGATTTTTTTTTTTTTTGGATAGATTTCTAAAATTGCAGTGAGGGATTGATTTACAGTTAAAGGAAGATTTGCTTCTTAAAGGGAAATTATCAACACTGCAGTGACAATAGTTTCATGGCAGTGGTATTTTGACTCTGTCCAGAGCCACAGTCTAGCCCTCCTGGCGTCTTCCAGAGTGGACTCTGTAGTTTGAGGAAGCTGCTCGAGCCGTAGAATGCAGTCTGTGCTTCCAGTTGTAGGCCACCACTTTCCCTTCCTGAGATGGAGGAGCTTTTGCACATGCTGCTTAGAGAAAAAGGATTCATCGCATGACTCATTCCTCGCCCACAGATCTAGGATTCCTGCCACCCAATAAATTCTGGCAGACACGCGGTGTAAACGGAGATTGATTCTTGTCTCCTGATGCCTACACTGCTGCGCCTCTCATTGTGTATGCCTCATGGGTGGAGTCTGGGGTATTCAGCTCTTCATCCTTTTTGCTTTTCCTCCCAAGCAGCCCCTGAGCCTCTGAGGCTCCTGCTCCCCTCTTCAGGTAGCCACAGGAAAGCGCATGGTCCTGAGCTGTGTGGCTCTTGCAGCAAGGAGACTGGCCACTTGGGAGAGATTTAGGGCAAGTCTGGCAGACCAGATGTGCCTTCTTTTTAGCCTAGCCTGTGGGAAGCACTTGTTATAGGAACAACCTCCGTACCCCTAAGTCTGTGTAGCTGTGTCTGGAGCTAAGCCTCTCCCTTCCAGTCTGACCTTTTGGGGCTTTCATCCCTACTTCTGGCTTCAGCAAACTGACCTGCTGGCAAGTTATGGAGCCATTGCAGCATATGGGGCTTAGCAATGACAGAGTCTGTTGTAGGGGTGCCTTTATTGGATGTCCTTTGAAATTAACTTTCCTGTAGTCTGTAAATACCCCACAAGGACCTCTTCAAGGGTCTCAGCCTCTCTTGAACTTGATGCTCCTGCTGACTCCCACACTCATTCCTGTGTGTTTTCATTTTAAATGTGGTTGGTGATGAATTGGTGGGAGGGTGTGGGGATTTGCTTTCCTCTGCACCAGAAGTGCAGTGCTGCTAATTTTATTCTCTGCACTCTGTCTCTGAGATGAGCAGGCTCCTCTGTGCCCATGTTTAGTACTGCTGTGTTGCTGGACTCTCCTGGCAAAAATTAGGCTAATGTCTTGAACGACTGCATTAGCTACTGAAATGAGGTTCTAAATTGAAGGTACTATACCAAGTCTCTCTCCAAGGTATCTCCTTGTTCTCGCTTTTATTATTCAAATTCATTCTCTCAGTGATTCTCTGCAGACTGGCACGCTGGTTCAGTGCAGCACATAGTACTGGCTGAAAGGCAGGATCACCTTTTAAGAAGAGAGAGAAAGGAAAGGGGGGGAAAAAAGCAAAAGATGAATGCTATGGTGCAAACAGTCAGCAGTTTGTTCTAAGAGCCACTTGTCCAGCTTGTTCAGTACTTCGAGATAGGGGAAGAAGGAATGAGGCCTGGAATGGCGTGCGGTGGGTAGTGTGAAGGTAGGATAATGTCATTGCATTAGTGGCATCTGTGCCTTACAAGTTCACCACACTTTCTCCTTCCCTTTTATGTTTACTGAGCACATAAATATGTGCCCTGCTGCTGTTAAGTCACTTCAGTCGTGTCCGACTCTATGCTACCCTATAGACGGCAGCCCACCAGGCTCCCCGTCCCTGGGATTCTCCAGGCAAAACACTGGAGTGGGTTACCATTTCCTTCTCTAATGCACGAAAGTAAAAAGTGAAAGTGAAGTCGATCAGTCATGTCTGACTCTTAGCGACTCCATGGACTGCAGCCCACTGTGCTCCTCCGTCTATTGGATTTTCCAGGCAAGAGTACCAGGTGCTAAAAACTGGCACAGGATACCAAAAATCAATAAAACAGAATCTTACTTTCAAGAAGCTCTTAGTCTTATAGTTTCGTGTGTGTGTGTGTGTGTGTGTGTGTTTTGCTGTTTTGGGTGTGTATGTGGTGGCGGTGGGGGGGCCATGTGGCAGGGCGGGGTTGGGGGCGGCAATAAGGGAAGGGCTCAAGCTTTGATTCTTGTATTTTACATCAGAAGTAGGAACCTTCTAGCAATCAATGCTTAGATGGTTGAGAATTTAGCTCTTATGTGTTTGTTTTTAAAATGGCTTTATTTTGTTCCTTGCCTGCTGACAAAGTAATATGTTTTCGAAGCAGAAAACTTGGAAACCACAAAAAAGCACAAAAGAAAACAACAACAAAACCATCCCTACTCTACTTCCCAGATGTAAAGATAACATGGTTTATGTTCTTGCAGTTGTTTACATAAAAGTGCTTTCATTCTCTACATAATATTTGGGGGCTTATATTTTCCATTTAGAAATTGGGAGCTAAATATTACAGGTTTTTAAAAGCTAGAGCCTCCAGCACATAATTAGGCACACAGTGAACATTTTCCAGATGCTGCTCTTTGTAAGAATATACCAAATTATGCTTAATTATTATTGTTACATATTTAGGTGGCTTCCAGTTTTTCATTATTATAAATAATTCTGCAATAAACATTCAAAAACATTCTCTATGTTTTTATGTGCTCTTTATGTTCTTAGAAGAGATTCACCAAAGTAGAGATTGCTTATCTTTTCTGATTCTTTTGCCCAGCATCTCAGCTAGGGCAACCTCTTGTCTGGACTGTTAAAATAGCACCATGTTATCTCTCATTGCCATTGTGCATCACACATCAGATGCCTGGGATTTCTTTTCTCTGTGGTCCCGAGATACTTCTCCTTTGACTAGGAAATAGCTGGCTTCAGGGAAGACAGGGCAGCAAGCACAGAACCCATGTTCTCATTGTTTTGTACCAAGACTATAGGATCCCCAGGACAGGGACATTGTCATCAGTCTCTTTGATGGTAAACAGATGTTGAGGGCCTGCCCACCTGTGTCCAGCTCAGTGCCAGATGAGTGAGGTATATAAAACAGGCCCCTGCTTTCAAAGAGCTCACTGAACTGGACTGGATAACAGAACTGACATGAAATAATCAACACGTGTTTATCGAGCACTTGCTCTGTGGTAGGTATTTGCTCTAGACTACTGTTGGGAGTTTGGTTTCAGTGTGTCTGCCCTCTTATGCCCTCTTGCAACACCTACCATCTTACTTGGGTTTCTCTTGCCTTGGGCATGGGGTATCTCTTCACGGCTGCTCCAGCAAAACACAGCTGCTGCTCCTTACCTTGGACGAGGGCTATCTCCTTACCGCAGCCGTTCCTGACCTTCAACGTGGGATAGCTCCTCTAGGCCCTCCTGCGCCTGCGCAGCCACCGCTCCTCAGATTGCTCCTATGCCAGCAAATTTGGAAAACTCAGCAGTGGCCACAGGACTGGAAAAGGTCAGTTTTCATTCCAATTCCAAAGAAGGGCAATGCCAAAGAATGCTCAAACTACCGCACAATTGCACTCATCTCACATGCTAGTAAAGTAATGTTCAAAATTCTCCAAGCCAGACTTCAGCAATACGTGAACCATGAACTCCCTGATGTTCAAGCTGGTTTTAGAAAAGGCAGAGGAACCAGAGATCAAATTGCCAGTATCCGCTGGATCATGGAAAAAGCAAGAGAGTTCCAGAAAAACATCTATTTCTGCTTTCTTGACTATGCCAAAGCCTTTGACTGTGTGGATCACAATAAACTGTGGAAAATTCTGAAAGAGATGGGAATACCAGACCACCTGACCTGCCTCTTGAGAAATCTGTATGCAGGTCAGGAAGCAACAGTTAGAACTGGACATGGAACAACAGACTGGTTCCAAATAGGAAAAGGAGTATGTCAAGGCTGTATATTGTCACCCTGCTTATTTAACTTCTATGCAGAGTACATCATGAGAAACACTGGACTGGAAGAAACACAAGCTGAAATGAAGATTGCTGGGAGAAATATCAATAACCTCAGATATGCAGATGACACCACCCTTATGACGTGGTGAAAGTGAAGAGGAGCTAAAAAGCCTCTTGTTGAAAGTGTAAGAGGAAAGCGAAAAAGTTGACTTAAAGCTCAACATTCAGAAAATGAAGATCATGGCATCTGGTCCCATCACTTCATGGGAAATAGATGGGGAAACAGTGGAAACAGTGTCAGACTTTATTTTTTTGGACTCCAAAATCACTGCAGATGGTGACTGCAGCCATTGAAATTAAAAGATGTTTACTCCTTGGAAGAAAAGTTATGACCAACCTAGATGGTATATTCAAAAGCAGAGACATTACTTTGCCGACTAAGGTCCGTCTAGTCAAGGCTATGGTTTTTCCTGTGGTCACGTACGGATGTGAGAGTTGGACTGTGAAGAAGGCTGAGCGCCGAAGAATTGATGCTTGTGAACTGTGGTGTTGGAGAAGACTCTTGAGAGTCCCTTGGACTGCAAGGAGATCAGCCCTGGGATTTCTTTGGAAGGAATGATGCTAAAGCTGAAACTCCAGTACTTTGCCTACCTCATTCGAAGAGTTGACTCATTGGAAAAGACTCTGATGCTGGGAGGGATTGGGGGCAGGAGGAGAAGGGGACGACAGAGGATGAGATGGCTGGATGGCATCACAAACTCGATGGACGTGAGTCTGAGTGAATTTCGGCAGTTGGTGATGGACAGGGAGGCCTGGTGTGCTGTGATTCATGGGGTTGCGAAGAGTCGGACATGACTGAGCAACTGAACTGAACTGTTGGGAGAGGGTAGCAAAGACTGAGATGCTCTTCTTGAAGCTGCAGTACATATAAATAAGAGCATTTATAAGTAAAGTTAACTAGCTATACAAGTCAGTAAGTGATAAATATCTAGTTGATAGCAGGTGTTACAGAGATTCAGAGATGGGCTGCTGTGAAGCAGAATGTCATTTATTATGAACCAGAATAGATACATAAAGCTCAGAGAGAAGGAGGGACAGCTAGGGCTTGATAAAGAGTGGAATTTGATGAGGTGGGGCAGGAAGACTTTTCCAAATGGGAGGAACAGCTTGCAAAGGGATGGTGGCAGTAATGACTATATCATGATGGAGACCAGTTGCACAGCAGGAGAGGAGCAGATTGAAAGTAAAAGTGTTAGTTGTTCAGCTTTGTCTGACTCTTTGTGACCCCATAGACTGTAGCCTGCCTGGCTTCTCTGTCCGTGTAATTCTCCAGATAAAAATACTGGAGTGGGTTGCCATTTCCTTCACCAGGCAATCTTCCTAACACAGGTTTTGAACCTGGGTCTCCCCATTGCAGGCAAGTTCTTTACCTCCTGAGCCACCAGGGAAGCCCAAGGATATTGCCTAAAGGTGAGAGCTCAGGTTGCATACTGAGATACTTGAGAATTATGGGCTCCAGAACAGTACTAGGTACACAATAGATGGGGAAAATTTTGCTAACTTTTTTTCTGATTATAGGGTAGGTAAGACAGCCTTGACTTTGCTCAGCCGCCAGAGCACCCCAGGCACAGTCTTTGGACCCCTACTCTTCTCTTAACTACTCTTTACACTTTGGTGATCTTGTCTGGCCTAATGACTTTACATTTCACTTGTAAACTGATGACTCCCAGCTATTTTAAAATCTCCAGTCCATACTTTTCTGAATTCCAGACCCATCTGTCCATTTGCCTCTGTGAGGGTGTTTAATCCTTAACACATCTAAAACTGAGCTCCTGTAACCTTCTCCATCTTGGTTAATGGTAAGTGTATCCTTTCAATTACTCAGAGGCCAAAATGCTCAGAGCCATTCTTGACTCGTTTCTTTCTCTCACACCCACATTCTATCTCTCAGCAAGTCCTAAACAGATCTATCTTCACATATATCCAGAATCTGACCACTTCTCATTACCCTGTCATTACTGTTATCTCTCCCCTGGATTATTGTAGTAGGCTTCTAACTGGCCTCCCTCCTTCTGCCTTTAATGCTTCCAGCCAGTTCTCAACACAGCCGACCAGAATGATCCTTTTATTATGTGCTCCGTGCTCAAGAATATCCTTTGGCTTTTCTTCTCTTGGGAAGAGTCAGAGTCCCTTCTGTGGCGTACGTAGCCTTGTGTTGTGTATCACCACCCTTACCTCTGTCATTTCATCTTGTACTCCTCTCCCTCACATTCCCTCTCCTCTAGACACCTTGGCCTTCCTCATGTTTCTTGAATGCACCAGGCCCATCATGCCTTGGGACCTAGAATGCTCCTCTCATAGATAGTTTTGTGGGTTGCTCCCTTACTTCTCTGAGATTTTTACTCAGAAGCAACCTTCTCTTCCGGTGGCCAAAGCTGGAATGGTTTAAGCAGCAAAATAATGTAGTATTCAAGTATAACCCAAAGTATAAAATAAATGTACATGAGTGTGAACTTACATAAGTGAATGAATGGATGAATAGCTAAATAAATGGGAGAAGAAAGATAAATCTCTTACAGAAGAATTCCAATAGTATATATAGATTCTTCTCCCTTCCAGGAGGTAGAACTTAAAGTGTGATTTGGATTTAGTGACTCACTTCTAAAGAGTAGATTATGGAAAGAGAAAAATAATACCTTTACAGTGCAAAAACTGGTGAGCATTACTTGTGATTCAGGGTAACATCACCAGTGCTGTCATGTGGATATGATGGGTCTCTTGATATGATGTGAAAATAAGAGTTCTTCCTTCACCTCTGTGGTGTTCTTCCTTGAACCCAGTAACTCCATTCCAGTCATGAGAAAAAAAAGTCAAATGTAAGTTGAGGAACTTTCTACAAAAGACCTGACCAGTATTCCTCATACTGTCATGGTTATAAACAAGGAAAGACCGAAAAACTATCATAGACCAGAGAAGACAGGACATCTAAATGCAATGAGATATTCTAAATGGTATCTTGGAACAGAAAAAAGTGGGCAAACTGATGAAAGTTTCATTCCTAGTAATGTAACAATGTTGGTTGCTTGTTTCTTTTTTTAATTGAAATACAGTTGACTTACAGCACCATTAGTTCCAGGTATACAACATAGTGATTTGATATTCTGTACATTACAAAATGATCACCATGATAAGTCTAGTTACCATCTGTCACCATACAGAGTTGGTACGATTTTATTGACTATATTCCCCATGCTGAACATTTCACCTTTTTAACTATGTTGTAACTGGAAGTTTGTATTTCTTAATCTTCCTCACCTATTTCACTCATCCTCCTGTTCCCCCCCCGCCACCTGTTTGTTCTTTGAATCTATGACCCTATGAGTCTATATCTGTTTTTTTTTATATTCCACAAAAGAGTAAAATCATATGGTATTTGTCTTTTTCTTTCTGACTTACTTTACCTAGCATAATATACTCGAGATCCATTCATGTCAAAAATGGCAAGATTTCATTCTTTTCTACTGCTAATATTCTGTCGTATATATACAATGGAATGTATATATACAACAGAATATTATATACCATATAATATGTACATATACACCACATCTTCTTTATCCATTCATCTATTGACATTTAGGTTGCTTCCTTATCTTGGCTTTGTAAATGATGATACAGTACCATGGAGGTGGATATATCTTTTCAAATTAGTGCTTTTGGTTTTTTGGGAAATAGAAGTGGAATTGCTGGATTGTGTAGTATGTGGTTCTCTTTTTAATTTTTTGAGAAACATCCGTGGTGTTTTTTATAGTGGCTGTATCAATTTACATTCCCTCCAACATGCAAAAGGATTCCCTTTTCTCCACATTTTTGCTAAAACTTTTTATTTTCTGTCTTTTTGATAATAGTGTGGGGTAATATCTCATTGTGGTTTTAATTGCATTTCCCTGATGACTAATGATGTTGAGCATGTTTTCATGTGTCTAACCATTTGTATGTCTTTCTTGGCAAAGGTCTGCTGCCCATTTTAAAAAATCAAGTTGTTTTTGATGTTGAGTTTTATGAGCTCCTTATATTTTGCATATTAACTCCTTATCAGATACATGATTTGCAGATATCTTCTCCAGTTAAGTAGGCTGCCTTTTCTTGTTTTTGATGGTTTCCTTTGCTGTATAAAAGTTTTGTGTAGTTCCGTTTGTTTATTTTTGACTTTGTTTCCCTTGCCTGAGGAGAGAGAGCCAAAAATACTGCTAAGGGACTTCTTTGGTGATCCAATGGTTTAGACGCTGTGCTTCCACTGCAGGGAGTGTGCGTTCAATCCCTGCTCAGGAAACTAAGACTCCATTTGCCACGCAGTGTAGCCAAAAAATAGAAAAAATAAACTCCCTACCAGAAAACCAAACCTCCAAATACCACTAGGAATAGTGTCAAAGTGTACTACCTGTTTTCTTCTATGAGTTTTATGGTCTCAGATCTTACGTTTAAGTCTCTAATCCATTTTGAGTTTTTTTTTTTTTTTTAATACAGTGTGACAAGGTAGTCCAGTTTGATTCTTTTGCATGTGACCAGCTTTCTCAACACCATATATTGAAGAGGCTGTGTTTTCCTCATTGTATATTCTTGCCTTCTTTGTCATAGATTAATTGACCATAAGGATGGATTTGTTTCTGGAATCTCTGTTCTGATCTGTTGACCTGTGTGTTCATTTTTGTGCCAGTACCATATTATTTTGATTTTTGTAGCTTTGTAGTAGTAGTTGGAAATCAGAGAACGTGATACCTCCAACTGTGTTCTTCTTGCTTAAGATTATTTTGGCTATTTGCAATCTTTTGTGTTTCCATAGAAATTTTATTTTTTTCAGTGTTTGTTTATTCCTGTTTTACTTTACATGTTTCAGTATAATTAATTGACTTACAATGTTGTGTCACTTTCAGTTGTACAGTAAAATGAATTGGTTATCCATATAAAATATGCCTCCATTCTTTTTCAAATTCTTTTCCCATTTAAGTTATTACAGAGTTTTGAGTAGAGTTCCCTGTGCTATACAGTGGGTCCTTATTAGTTATCTCTTTTATATATAATACTGCGTATATGTTAATCCCAGTCTCCTAATTTCCATAAATATTAGAATTATCTGTTCTAGTTCTGTGAAAAATGTCACTGGTGTTTTGATAGGGATTGCATTTAATATGTAATTGCCTTGGGCGTATGGTCATTTTAACAGTATTAATTCTATAAGTTGATGAACACCATATATCTTTCCATTTGTTTGTGTCATCTTCAATGACTTCCAACAGTATCTTACAGGATTTTCATTCAGTCTTTTTTTTTCCATCTCCTTAGATTTATTGCTTAGGTATTCTAATCTTTTGATGCAATTATAAATAAGATTTTTTTGCCTTTTTCTTACAATTTGTGTATAGAAATGCAACAGATTTCTGTATGTTAGTTTTGTATCCTACACCTTTAATGTATCCGTTCTAATAGTTTTTTGGTGATGTCTTTAGGATTTTCTATATATAGTATCCTGCCATCTGCAAACAGTGACAATTTTACTACTTCTTTTCCAATTTGGAGTTTTGTTTCTTTGTCTTATCTGATTGCTGTGGTTGGATTCCTAATACGGTGTTGAATAAAAGTGGTGATAGTGGACATCCTTTTTTAGTTGTTGTTTTCTTGAACTTAATAGTGAATATCCGAAATCATTTCCCCTGTTATATTAACTGTGGGCTTGTCATATATGGCCTTTATTATGTTGACCTATGTTTCCTCTTTGTGTAGGTTCTTGACTTTGTGGAGAGTTTTTAATTATAAATGGATGCAGGATGTAGGATGCTTGGGACTGAGGCACGGGGATAATCCAGAGAGATGGTGTGGGGTGGGAGGGGGGAGGTGGGGGTTGGGATTGGGAGTTCATGTACACTCGTGGCTGATTCATGTTAATGTATAGCAAAATGAATACAGTATTGTAAAGCAAAACAAAACAAAACAAAAAAAAGATTTCAAATTCCAAAAAAAAAAAAAAAAAAGGATGTTGAATTTTGGAAAAAAGTCTTTTCTCCTTCTATTGAGATGATCATATGATTTTTTTTTTCTTCAGTTTGTTAGTGTGTTATAATACATTAATTTGTGGACATCGAACCATCCTTGCATAACTGTGATAAATCCCACTTGATCATGGTGTGTAGTCCTTTTAATGTGTTGATTAATTTGGTTTGCTAATATTTGTTGAGTTTTTTTTTGCTCCTATGTTCAGTGATATTGGTCTGTAATTTTCTCTTTTTGTGGTATTTTTACCTGGTTTTGATGTCAGGGTAATGCTAGTTTTGTAGAATGAGTTTGGAACCATTCCTTCCTCTTCAGTTTTTTTGCAATAGTTTGAGAAGGATAGGTGTTAACTCTTCTTTTCATGTTTGATTGAATCCACTGTGAAGCCATCTGTCCCTGGCCTTTTGTTTGTTGGGAATTTTTTTGAAAATTACTGATTAAATTTCATCACTGGTAATTGGTCTGTTCATATTTTCTATTTCTTTTCAATTCAGTCTTGGAAGATTGTATGTTCCTAGGAGTTTGTCCATTTCTCCTAGGCTGTCCATTTTATTTGTGTTTAATTGTTTACAGTAATCTCTTACTCTTCTTTGCATTTGTCTGGTATTGGTTGTAATTTCTCCTTTTTCATCTCTGGTTTTATTGATTTGGGCTCTCTTCTTTTTATTTTGATGGTATTTATTTTTCTTTCTTTATTTGGCTGTACTGGGTTTTAGTTGCAGCATGTGGGATCTTCGATCTTTATTGTGACATGTGGGATCTTTAGTTGCAGCATATGATCTCTTAGTTGTAGCATGTGGGATCTAGTTCCCTGACTGGAAATTGAACCCATGTCCTCTGCATTGGGAGTGCAGAGTCTTAGCCACTGGACCCCAAGGGAAGTCCCCCTTCAAATACATTTTTTATTTCAGTTACTGTGTTTTTCATCTTTGTTTGACTCCTCTCTTTATTTTATGACTCTTCGTTAAACTTCATACTATGCTCATCCATTCTTCTCCTGAGTTTGTTGGGTATCATTATGATCATTACCTTTTACTCTTTATCAGGTAGATTGCTTTTCTCCACTTTGCTGAATTCTTTTTCTGAGGTTTTATTGTGTTCCTTCATTTGGGATGTATTCTTCTGTTGCCTCATTTTGCATAATTCTCTGTTTCTGTGTAGTAGTAGATCATTTATGTTTACTAATCTTGGAGAAGTCGCCTATGTAAGAGTCACCCTGTGGGGCCCAGTTACTGTGCATGTGTTGTTTGTAGGTGGGACTAGCCTCCAGCCTACCTGGCTGCCAGGCCTATCTTGTCTAGAGTTCCCCAAAATGGCTGGCACCAATTTCTTTGTTCCTAGGGGGCATCCTTTTGCCTCCATGGGAGATTCTCCAAGATCAGCAGGTGGATCTGACCTAGGCTGCTTTCAAATTCTGCCTCTGCACTGGTTCTCAGAGTATATGATATTTTTTGGTGTGCTATTTAAGAGTAGAGTCTCTGTTTCCTACAGCCCTCCATCTCTTCTGTGCACAAGCTTACCGGCTTTCAAAGCAGATGTTCTAGGGGCTTGTCTTCATGGTGCAGGACCCCCAGGTTGCAGAGTCTGGTGTAGGGCTTGGACCCCTCACTCCTTGGGCAGAACCTCTGCAATTGTGAGTATCCTCTGATTTGTGGGTTGCCTACCCAAGGTTGTGTGTCGCCTACCCAAGGTTGTGTGTCTTGACTCTGTGTGTGTGTGTGTCACTGCACTTCCTACCAGCCTTGTTGTGGTTCCTTCTTTCTATCTTTAGTCATGGAAACCTTTTTTTGCTAGTCTTCAGATCATTGATAGTTGCTCTGTAAATAGTTAAAAATTTTTGTGGGCTAATAGAAGGTGGGTTCTGTCAGAATCTTCCTGTTTACACTGTCTTGACTGTATACCTCCAGTGTTGATTTTTTAAAATTAACAAATGTATTACTGTAATGAAGATCATAATATTAGAGGAACTGGAATTGAGTGAGAGGTGTACAAGAATATTTCAAAATCTTTGTACTATGATCATAAATTTTCCATAAATCTAAAACTACCCCCCCCAAAAGAGTCACCTTCTCAAACAAGGCCTTCCCTGGCCACCATCTGAAACAAGGTTCTTCCCTGCTTGTCCTTTCATATCCTTTCCCTACATTATTTTGATCCTTAGTACTTGCTTGTCTCATACTATATATTTTACTAATAATGTTCACTGTCTACTTCCAAACTATAAACCCTGAGAAAATATGCATTTTGGCCTGTCTTGCTCATATTTGGATCTTCAAGGCTCAAAGTTGTACTTAGTTCATAACAAGTAGTTAAGAAATATTTGTTCATGAAATAATGAATTCCTTTGTATCACCCTTTTGTCCTTAAACAACATGAGGATTTTGTGTTTGGGCTTTCGATTCTCTTTTGAGATTTCTCCTGTGGTGTCCCATTTTAGTGGATGAAATGACACCTGTTGTTTCTATTCTACTTTAGTTCACATGGAAATGAGAAGCATGTCAGAAGTGGGTTGTGTGCATCCAGTGTGTTTACCCATCAGCAGGAAGAACAAATAAATGATATTGTTTACTACCTTCCTGGCTGAAATTGTTCCTCTTGAAGGTGAGGATTGATTTATGGGAGACACTCTTTTCCCTACACTCTTCTCCCCCATGGTTAAACCTGTGTTCCAGGACTGGCTGGTTCAGCATGACAAACATGAAATGTGTATGGACAGTGAAGACAGTGAGGGAAGCCTAGGACACTTTGACCTAGAGAAGTAAAGCCAGTGCAAGAAAATTCACTTAATCATGAATACATGAACTTCTCTGTGACAATCACTGAACATTTGGAGGACAGAGATGGTGGAAATGTGGACTATTTCAGTAGTTCTTGGTCAGCAGAACCTGACAACACTGCTTGACCTTATGGCAACTAAATTTAGGATGAACTAAAGCAAACATGCCTCACACAATGAATAGTAAATATGTGGTTAAAAGCATGTTTGAGAAAAATGTGTGGCTGATAGAAGTGTAATGGGCAAGAGACGGAGAGGTTTGAAGACCATCATTAAAGAGAGTAGAGAAGGACCAGTCTCTTCCACACTTAGTCCTATGGCAGGAGATCCTATGCATTCCTCTGATGCATTAATGGAGATGGTGTTGGGTGGAGAATAGCCCTGTTAGCATCTTTTCAGATACGACTGAGCAACTTCACTTTCATTTTTCACTTTCATGCATTGGAAAAGGAAATGGCAACCCACTCCATGTTCTTGCCTGGAGAATCCCAGGGATGGGGGAGCCTGGTGGGCTGCCGTCTATGGGGTCGCACAGAGTCGGACACGACTGAAGTGACTTAGCAGCAGCAGCAGCAACAGCATCTTTTCAGGTGCAATAAGTGGGGAAATGACGGTTGTCAGGTGAACCTGGCTGAGGTCTTGAGGATTTCAGGCAGTGCTTGTTCAATGTCAAGTTCTTCCTGCATTGGAAAGATCTCATAGTATGTTTTTAATCCTCCGTAGGACATACTTCCCAAAGAATGGAGTCATACTGATTTCAGGTCTGAACAAGTCATCGGGAGCAACAAAACTGTAGGGTAAAAGATACTTCCTTTGTGCCTGGCATTCTCCATTTCCTGTTGCTTTCCCGTTTTCCTTGTCTTGAGCCTGAATATCTAGTGATTTTGCTTTGTTTTTTTGGTGCTGTGTCCATCACACCTATGGTGCTCTCTGAACAAAGGCCTGCTCTCTGCTGGATACAGGAATTGGCCCTGGGCCTGGGTCTGGGATAGATTCGTTTTGGATACAAATAAGCAAGGCATCTTGTATCCCCTTCCATTTTGCCTGTCTTAAGGAATTAGAGGCCAAGGGGTCCCCCTCCCTTTGCAAGTAGAGCAGAATGTACCTTCTTTAAAAGTATTAAAATATCACGGTTGGCTTCAATTATCTGCAGAAATAGAGTTATATAAAGGGGAAACTTACAAAGGAGAAATTTGTACCAAATAACAGGCTACATTTTTGTTAAAAAATTTTCTTTCAAGGCTATCTTGTTTAAAGTCTGAGTGTCCAGGAGAGAGGGGAAGCAAAAAGAAAGGAAGGAAGGAAAGAAAAAGAAACCAACTACTTAAAGATTCTTGACTGTGAATCAAAGTCTTGAGTGATCATATGCTCTTTACCAGCGATGCAGCCTGCCAGGGGCTTCCTGTCCTTGACCTTCTTCCTCACCTTCTACTCCCCTGCTCTTAGAAGATGGTCAGGCAGAGAAAGTGGGCCTCAAGAGCCTTAGCTCTTCAAGTGCCTTGCTCTGCCTACCTACCATCTAGCTGAACTAGATGGCCTAAGGTCTCGCAAAGCTGACTTAGTCTCATCTCTGGGTCTTGGTTTAAACCCATCTGCAGGTTCGTATTACAGATTACAGAGGGACTGTATACTTGTTTCTGCTGCTTTCTTCCAAAACTAGTCAAGGCTATGGTTTTTCCTGTGGTCATGTATGGATGTGAGAGTTGGACTGTGAAGAAGGCTGATGCTTTTCAAGTGTGGTGTTGGAGAAGACTCTTGAGAGTCCCTTGGACTGCAAGGAGATCCAACAAGTCCATTCTGAAGGAGATCAACCCTGGGATTTCTTTGGAAGGAATGATGCTAAAACTGAAGCTCCAGTACTTTGGCCACCTCATGCGAAGAGTTGACTCATTGGAAAAGACCCTGATGCTGGGAGGGATTGGGGGCAGGGGGAGAAGGGGACGACAGAGGATGAGATGGCTGGATGGCATCACGGACTCAATGGACGTGAGTCTGCATGAACTCCGGGAGTTGGTGATGGACAGGGAGGCCTGGCGTGCTGCGATTCATGGGGTCGCAAAGAGTTGGACACGACTGAGCGACTGAGCTGAACTGAACTTCCAAAACAGTGCTATAGCCATACCAGAGTTGGGGGGTTCTACCATAAATAAGGACCCACAAGGTGTAGCAGCTTCATAGGTACGAACAATTTTTGGTTGTAGTCTCCCAGAACAGACACTGAGATTGATGATGGCGTGCACTGTATGCATAAGGGATCAACATCTGTGACAGGTGAAAGGGAGTAGGATTGGACAGAGGATGAAGTCAACGTGTGATACAACCTTGATGAAGCCATGGCCATCCCAGCAAGGCATTTTGGAGTAGGTATTGTTTTTTAGATTGCCCTACATTATAACAAAATAGTTAGATTTTTATATCTATTCCTGGCTCAGTCACCAGTTATAGGCTGCCCCTGAATATTGTGACCTTGACCAAAGTAGCTCTCTGCAGTTGAGACAGACCGTGAAGGAGCTACACTGTAGGTAACCTGCTGACCTGTGGATGTCTTTCTTTGAAAGGGGGATCTGAGCATATCTCCCACAGGATAGCTGGGAAACCTTGCTGAAACAGCTTGGAGTTGAGGCATAGAGGAAGCTGACTTTCTCAGGATGAGTCTTCCCATTGTTCCTCAGGAAGTGTTCTTAGAAACTAAGTTGATGGATAGGAGCTGGATGGGCAGGTAGAGTTGGCACCAGAAATTGCACTCACCTTCTCAGGTAGAGCTGTGGCGTTTGAAGACTTGGGTACAAGTTCCCATGGGGAATGAAATCTCACTTATTAGAAAGTCTTTGTCCTTAGCCAATCAACTAACCAGGAATGGTTTGGATTTTGAAAATGTTTCATGATGTTTTTGAATTCACTATTCTTTGTCAGAAAAATAACAAAATGGAAAGGGCACCGAGTCAGCAGTCAGCAAATGTTTGCTAAATGAGTGAATGAAAGAACCAATGTGGGCAGAGCAGCAGCAGGAAGCGGGGGGTCAGAATTCTGTGTCATCTCTTCAGAGGAATCTGTGCTCCAGAGGTAGCAGCCTGACAGGCTTAATAATAGCTCAACATGGAAAGAGAGGGTGAGGGATAGAGTGTGAAACAGAGGCACAATGGTGGGGTAGGGAGATTCCCAAGTGATGGCAGACTGGTGCCTACTGCCGGTTTGTAGGAAGAGAGAGTGCGTACCTGGAAGTGGACAGGTGGCCAGATACTTGCCACATGTAGTCATTTGGGAAATGCAGGGAGTGGTCTGGTTGTCTTTTCTCTTAGGGCACTTTACCTCTCCCCATTGTTTGAGAATTATGTAGCTTTTCTCTGCTTCTAGTAGTACCCTCCCATAGCCTCACAGCCGCACCCACTCTGTCACCTAGAATTTAAAACAATATGACCCCCCTCTCTGGTCCATTGATTGCCCCCACATCCCATTAAGCTGTTGTTTTACCCCAGGGAGCCAGGCCTGTGACCCATCTTGATTGTCTGAGCCTCTCAGTGTCCCTGTGTCCTCTAATGATATGACATGGAACCTCATGGCACTTGTCATTTCCAAGACACTTTATTGTCAACCCACTTGATTCCCTCTCCTTGTTGTCATATAAGGGAAAGGTGGGACCATTGTAGGATGTTGGATTATGAATGAAGAATGGCTGTAGGGTGGAAGTTAGAGTCATGGGGTCTGGGCTAGAATTGACTAATCGCTAGTTCTAGGAGTGGAGTTGGAGCTGGAAGAGGCAGGAAGGAAGATAGTCTATAAGTATAGTTTATTATTTTAATAACTCATTTATGTAGAAGTTTAATTTGGCAAATTGCTTCTATATCTGTTACTGTAATGTGGGCCATTCTTACCTGTTTTGTGACTCCTTTTCTCCTTCCTATTTTTTAGATATAGCCATTTATCAGGGCTGTCCAGGATGAAAAGTATTGTTTCTTCTCTCTTCACTTTCTGCCTCAGGGATTTCTGGCTTCAGTCCTCTTTGCCATGCTGGTGACTCCCAAGCCTGTGTTACCAGCCTCAGCCTTGCCTCCTGAACCCCCATCCCATATTTTCAGCTGCCTGATATCTACTTGTCCAGTTGGTGCTTCACATTCTTTAAAACCAAGCTCATAATAATTTCCTCTAAAACCCATCCTTCTTCCTGTTTAATCATGGTGTCATTACTCTTCCATTTACCTTACTTTGAAGCTTTGGCATCTCCCTTCTTCCTGTCCCCTCAGCCCATTCTCCTCAGTCACTTTGCTTTGCTGTCCCTCATCACTTGTTTCTCTTCCCACTTCTCCCTCTTGTTTTCCCACCTCTGTGCCTTCTTCCTGAGCTGTGGCTCCTCGCCCGGTTTCCCGAATTCCGTGTGCATCTGCCTTCAGGTGTGTCCTGTACATAATTGGCCACTGCGTCAGTCTGTCTAAGCCATTAGAACATGAGGAAACTGAAATGCTTCCCCATTGCCTAGAGAGTGAAGGTCCAACTTCTCAGTGTGGGTTGTGAAGCCCCATAACCTCTTCTTCCTTACCTCCTGCTGTGATCCTGTACATACTCATTTTCTAGCCATGGGACTGCTTCTGTTTCCTGTATTATGTCTTGGACTTTCCTTCTTCACTGCCTTTGTTGATGTTTCTTTTCATCCTGAAGTGTCTTTTCCACTTTCCAATTTCTCTACTCCCTTGCTCCCTAGCCTACTTAATTTCTCCCTGTTAAAATCATGTTGATTTATATAGATTACAGTGGAATACTGTGACACTGTAGAGAAATGCAGTAGATCTGTATGTGCTGACATGGCATGATGTTGAAGGTATACTGCTAGATGACTAAAACACATGTATGACAATATATAGGATCCCATTCTTGAAAAAACTATTCACAGTAAATATATATGAGTATATACAGAAAAAATTGGAAAACTATGTCCTTTTAATGATAATTCTTGAAGAAAAGTAATGATTTTAGGCATTGTAGGATGATTATATATTCATCCAATGTTTGATTTTTTAAATGATTGTATATTTTTATTGTAGTTAGAAAATATAAAGCAAGGAGAAATGAGAAAAAAAAAAGTTGTCCCCAACCTTCAAGGTTCATCCAGATTTTCTCCTCTTTAGTTTCCCCCAGTGGCAGGTGCTTACACCTTTCACTCCCCCAGCTCCCACCCTCACCCCTCAACCTCTCTGTTGAAACTCACATTGAGTCTCATATTACAGTAATTTTTGGATTTGCCTTATTCCCCACTTATCGTTCCTGAACTAGGAGTTGGTAGCATCTGATTTCTTGAATACCTGTAAGGGTCTGGTTGGGTGCTCGTGCTCAGTGGCTACTCCATCTTTGTTGAGCTGGGCTGCCCTGCCCCAGACATATCTGGGCATACTGGGGCTTTAGTGCTCTTATGTGTTGGGAGGGACTAAAGGCCCTGCTTTATCAACAGCAGAAGCTGTGTGCCTGATGGGACTGATCGATTAGCCTTTAATTTATTACCAGCTTCCTGACTAGGATCCTGATGATTATGATTGATAAGGATGTGATTGGAAATCTCATCTGTGTTCTTACTGATCCCTAGAGGAATCATTTCCACATTGCAACCTAGGCCCTAACCTAGCATTAGATAAATACAATGCAGCAATCCATCAAGACACAAAGTAATTGAAGTGTGGATTAGTGCCTGCCAAGAATGGCAGGAGAAAATGATGGAAGAGTTTTGGGCCAAAGGGGCTGAGCTGTCCAGCCTCTAGGGAATCTATTATTCTTCCAGCTCAACAATCTTTCTCTTGAGCTTTAATGATGTCTGCTTTGTAGGTGCATCCAGGCCTTGGATCAACATAGATTCTGGTCTCTGCATCAAAGGATTTATACCACATAGTGAGAGACTTTTCTATTTGACCTCAGTTAGCTTTCTTGGAGGGAGGGGTAGGCAGCAGAGGTTGTTGACAGGATCTCATTGTTCCTGAAATACTGTCTGGCTCAGAATGGCTTTAGCCTGGCTCAGAGACAGAGTGAAGCAATGTTGGTTGTGGAAGAAGTGCTTTTGAAGTTCTTCTTCAGGTAGACCTGGGCTGGAGGCCTGGTTCTATTACCAGTCTGAAGGAACCACTGTAGTTTGTAGAATCAAAATGCCTGGTAATTTGATATTTGGTAAATATTTGTTGCGCTGGGGTAGTTGTATAACCAGAGGATTCTCTTCTGTAAAATGGGACTACCTCCCTCATAGAGTTGTCGTGAAAGTGAAGTAAGATATGTATGGCAACTATTCTAATGCCTAGCATCAGTTGGTAACTGCTAATTTCTTCTTTTCTGCCCCCTTCCTCTTACACCTTAAAGGTTAGAAATCTGACTTACTATGTTTATATGTAATAGACTACAGTGAGAAGGGTTTAAAGATACCTCATTTTTAGCAAGTACGGCCTTTCTCTCCCTCTAGGTTGTCTTCTGTGGTCCTTGTAGCCATGCAGATGGTCTATGAAGGCTTCATTCACATCAGTGACTCATGGCACAGCATGAGTGCAGTGGAGAGAGCCAAGGACTAAGGCAAGATACTTGAGCTCTCGTCATCTGCAAAAGAGTAACATTTGCCTTATCTAGAATTTATATGCAGTTCAAATCTATTTTCTGAGAGAGCATTCCCCTACCCCCATTGTCCTAAAGGATGTGCCTCCCTTGTGTTGCCCTGACTGTACTCGCTGTTTTTCTCTTGAATGTCTATCTTAGGACAGGATTTTATCAAGTGAATGATCATTGACAACACATTGTGATAATAGTGGTTAAGCTGTGCTCATAGTGTGGTAGTACAACTCTTTTATGAGTCTGCCTGCTAGTTAAAAGGACTTAAAGTAGCTTTTAGTAAAAGATGTATGACTGCTTAAATATAAATTAAAATCTCTATGGGTGTGGGATTGGGGAAAACAAACATAGTAACCACCTTGTTTTCTTTGGTTACAGGATCTAAACATTAAATATAAATCTGAATGTCCTGGCAGGCAAGAGAAAAAGAGAAATATGATGAATCGCATAATATTCATCTAGTAAAATAGCCAAAAATTGTAAAATAGGTTGTCTTCTGAGAAAGAAGCTTTTTCCTGGTACTAGTAAAAACTGATCTAAAAGCATTTTTATAATAGACATTAAATCATGTACTGGACAATGTCTTTAACAAGATTTTTTTTCAGAAAATGCAGAATTTTTTTTCAGTCTGTTCCTTATATAGATCCTGAGGGCACACGAAAGAACAGATTTCAGTGAATATTTTATAGGGGACAAATCCAGCAAGCATTCCTCTGTTTTAACTAGGATACAATATAAAGTCTCCTTAGCAGGACGGAGAGAGCCTGTATTTTAGATTGCTTTCCTCAAACATCTGCTCTGACAGGTTGTTTTTTGGTAAGGACTTGAATAGTGGTCAGATTAATACTGAAAACTTTGGCCAGCACTTGGACTTCATGGTGGTCCAGTGGCTAAGAATCTGCCTGCCAATGCAGGGACACGGGTTTGATCCTTGATCTAGGAAGATCACACATGCTGTGGGGCAGCTAAGCCTTTGCACAACTAGTGAGTTCTTATGCCTAGAGCCCTTGCTCCACAACAAGAAAAGCTATACTACAATGAGAAGCCCTTGTGTGCAACTGAGGGTAGCCCCTGCTTGCTGCAACTAGAGAAAAGCCCGAGCAGCACAGCAATGATGACCCAGTATAGCCAAAAATAAATAAATAGAAAGGAAACCTTGGCCAAGATTTGGTACAATTTAACTGGTCAGTGTTTTCATCTTTCAAGACAGTGCTTAATCTGGAATGATCCATTTTTGTTCATTCTCTGCATTATGGTGATATAAAAATGATTGGACACATGTTGACTTTTTAATACAAATCATAGTGAATTGTTTAACTATTTTCATTAGGATATCCACCAGGTGGTAAAATGTGTCCAGCAAATTTTGTGTTTGTGTATAGTTTTATTTGGAGAAAAGTATATCACTCACAGTCTATTGCCAAGTGCAGTAACAGGCATCCACCCTCTCACCCCACTGAAGATGGTAGCCTTGAGTGTTTTTGTTTAAGATCAGAAGTAAATACGGGCCTAGGAGATTTGCTGAAAGATGTTAGTTGTGGCTATATGAGAGAAAGTAGAAATCCCAGGTTTTCCTATCTGTTTCCTTTGGTTTTTCTCCCCTTGGGACTCTGAAGTTGGCATGGAGAGGAAAAAAAGTGGAAATTGTAAAATGTTAGTATAGCCAGCAAACATTTTCTAATGTATACAATTCCTGTAGACCTCAGAAATGGAGGAAAGCCACGTGAATAAAGTAATTATGAAGTTATTTTCTTACTTTGTTAAACCTTTTGGTTTCAATTAATCTTATAAGATGCTATTCAGTAGAGTTTAATTTGCCATTTAGTTCTTTTTTGCCACCACCTGAATTAAAGAAATCCAGGGCAGTTCATTATCCCTTTGCCCCTCCTTTGTAAGTTTGTAAGTTATTTCCTATTCAGTCTCTTTCCATCTCCTGAAAGTGTTACTTGAATTGTTTGGGAGGGCCAGGTATTCTGTATCTATTTTCATCTGTTATTTATGTTTGCATTCAATTATACTCAGCCTTCCTTTCCATTATGGAGATGACCCTTGAGCATTTTTTTTTTCAGGGAATAGTGTCTGTTATAACAATTAGCTTGGAGAGAAGGAATTAACCATAATTCTTGTCCTCAGAGGAGATGTGGTACTAATGGATCCCTGGCCTCCTGTCTGACTCTGGAGAGCCACTACTCTTATTTACTCCTTGGCTTAGGGTCTCCTGGAGTGGAACTGGCAAGAGTTACTCAGTTTTGTAAATCAGATTTGAATCCCCTAGAGGAGCCTCTGCTGCACAGCTCAGGTTTTCAGCTTGTATTTGTGCTGCCCATCATGCCTCTCCAAGCCCTTTTCCAGGCAGTGTTTCACTGGGCTCTCACAGTACTCCAGGGATGTGCTGTTTGTGAAATGTGGATCTACTTCTGTGCTGTTTAATATGGTAGGTCACTAGCCATTTGTGACTATTTAAAATAAAATTTAAAATCCAGTTCCTTAGTTTCATTAGTCACATGTGAGCTACTCAATAGCCATGTGTCGTCAAGGGCTGCTATAATGGACAGCATGGATTTAGAACATTTCCATCTCAACAGAAAGTTCTAATGTTGAACAGTGCTAGTTTAGAAAGTAAGTGGCTGATGCTTAGTTGACTGCTGATGTGGAAACATAACCTCCTTATATATTTGCTGTTGTTCAGTCACTCAATTGTATCCAACTCTTTGTGACCCCATGAACAGCAGCACCCCACGCTTCCCTGTCCTTCATTATCTCCCAGAGTTTGCTCAAACTCCATTGAGTTGGTGATGCCATCTAAACATCTTATCCTCTGTCACACATCCCCTTCTCCTCCTGCCCTCAGTCTTTCCCAGCATCAGGTCTTTTCCAATGAGTCTGCTCTTCCCATCAGGTGGCCAAAGTATTGGAGCTTCAGCTCCAGCAGCAGTCAGTCCTTCCAATGAATATTCAGGGTTGATTTCTTTTAGGATTGACTGGTTTGATCTCCTTGCTGTCTAAGGGACTCTGAAGAGTCTTCTCCAGCATCAGTTCTTCAGCGCTCAGCCTTCTTTATGGTCTAACTCTCACATTCGTACGTGACTACTGGAAAACTAGGCGGACCTTTGTCTGCAAAGTGATGTCTCTGCTTTTTAATATGCTCTCTAGGTTTGTCATAGCTTTTCTTCCAAGGAGCAAGGTGTCTGTTAATTTCATGGCTGCAGGCACTGTCTGCAGTGATTTTGAAGCCTAATAAAATAAAGTCTGTCACTGTTTACATTTTTTCCCCATCTATTTTCTATGGAATGATGGGACCAGATGCCATGCTTTTCATTTTTTGAATGTTGAGTTTTAAGCTAGCTTTTTCACTCTCCTCTTTGACCTTCATCAAGAGAGCTCTTTAGTTCCTCTTCACTTTCTGACATTAGGGTGGAGTCATTGTCATCCCCATATCTGAAGTTATTGATATTTCTCCCTGCAATCTTGATTCCAGCTTGTGATTCATCCAGCCAGACATTCCGCATGATGTACTCTGCATATATGTTAAATAAGCAGGGTGACAGTATACAGCCTCGATGTACTTCTTTCCCAATTTGGAATCAGTCCTTTGTTCCATGTTCGGTTCTAACTTTTGCTTCTTGACTTGCATACAGGTTTCACAGGAGGCAAGTAAGGTGATCTGGTATTCCCATCTCTTGAAGAATTTTCCATAGTTTGTTGTGATCCATGCAGTCAAAGGCTTTAGCATAGTCAGTGAAGCAATAGATGTTTTTCTAGAATTCCCTTGCTTTTTCTATGATCCAGTGGATGTTGGCAGTTTGATCTCTGGTTCCTCTGCCTTTTCTAAACCCAGCTTGTACATCTGGAAGTTCTCAGTTCACATACTCTTGAAGCCTAGCTTGAAGGATTTTGAGCATTACCTTGCTAGCATATGAAATGAGTGCAGTTGTGCGGTAGTTTGAACATTCTGTGGCATTGCCTTTCTTTGGGATTGGAATGAAAACTGACCTTTTCCAGTCCTGTGGCCACTGCTGTGTTTTCCAAATCTGCTGGCATATTGAGTGCAGCACTTTCACAGCTTCATCTTTTGCAATTGGAAATAGCTCAGCTGGAATTTCATCACCTTTACTAGCTTGTTCATAGTAATGCTTCCTAAGGCCCACTTGACTTCACACTCCAGGATATCTGGCTCTAAGTCAGTGATACACCATTGTGGTTATCTGGGTCATTAAGACTTTCTTTTAATAGTTCTGTGTATTCTTGCCACCTCTTCTTAATATCATCTGCTTCTGTCAGGTCCATTTGTGTCATTTATTGTGTCCATCTTTGCATGAAATGTTCCCTGCTGCTTCTGCTGCTAAGTCACTTCAGTCATGTCTGACTCTCTGCGACCCCATAGACGGCAGCCCACCAGGCTCCCCCGTCCCTGGGATTCTCCAGGCAAGAACACTGGAGTGGGTTGCCATTTCCTTCTCCAATGCAAGAAAGCGAAAAGTGAAAATGAAGTCGCTCAGTCGTGTCTGGCTCTTAGCAACCCCATGGACTGCAGCCCACCAGGCTCCTCCATCCATGGGATTTTCCAAGCAAGAGTACTGGAGTGGGGTGCCATTGCCTTCTCCTGAAATGTTCCCTAGGTATCTCTAATTTTCTTGAAGAGATCTCTAGTCTTTTCCATTCTATTATTTTCCTCTATTTCTCTGCATTGCTCACTTAGGAAGGTTTTCTTATCTCTCCTTACTATTCTTTGGAACTCTGCATTCAGATGGGTATATCTTTCCTTTTAACCTTTGCCTTTCACTTCTCTCCTTTTCTTAGCTCTTTGTAAGGCCTCCTCAGACAACCATTTTGCCTTCTTGCATTTCTTTTTCTTGGCTATGGTCTTGATCACTGCCTACTGTGCAATGTCATGAACCTCTGTCCATAGTCCTTCAGGCACTCTGCCTATCAGATCTAATCCCTTGAATCTATTTGTCACTTCCACTGTATAATAGTAAGGGATTTGATTTAGGTCATACTTGAGTGGCATAGTGGTTTCCCCATTTCAATTTAAGTCTTAATTTTGCCATAAAGAGTTTATTATCTGAGCCATAGTCGGCTCCCAGGCTTGTTTTTGTTGACCGCATAGAGCTTCTCCATCTTCGGCTGCAAAGAATATGTCAGTTTGATTTCACTATTGGCCATCTGGCAATGTCCATGTGTAGAGATGTCTCTTTTGTTGTTGGAAGCAGGTGTTTGCTATGACCAGTGCATTCTCTTGGCAAAACTCAGTTAGCCTTTGCCCTGCTTCCTTTTGTACTCTAGGGCCACACTTGCCTGTTTTTCTATACTGTATGCTTTGCTATACTGTATCTTAAATAGCTGCTTCATGATCGTTGTTATTTTGCTTCTTTATTAATTTAAAATTCTTAAGTAGAAAATGCTAAATATTGTTAGCTAAAGCCATTGGCAGCAACCCTGAGTTCTCTGGCATTTTATATGCGTGCCATGGGGTAGTGGTTCCACATCCAGTGGGAATGGTGCAGAGTTGACAGGCAGGTTGTGAGGAGAGGCTTCTCAGCAGAGAACCTGTACCTGACATTGAGGGTGGCCTCTGCATATTGGGACCTGCATTCTTCTGCTGCTCTGACTCCCCATCAGGGAGCCACAAAGAAGACAGGTCTAGTGAAATTGGGAGGCTCAGGTGGGAAGATGCTTGGCTTTCAGGACCTGCAGAGTGAAAATCAAGTCCAGAGAGTTCCATAGGAGTTAAGATGATTCCAGAAATGAAGATTTTTAACAAATTTCCCAGACACCTAAATGAGAGATCAGGAAGCTTTTTTGTCAATTACAATTTTTTCCACAATTGTATAATTCTTTGCATTTTTTTTTTTTCAGGCAAGGTGAGGTTAGCCAAATATTAGAGACAATATTGTATAGTAACGAAATATTGTTTGTTGTGTACTTAGAAAGATGAATGTGAGATTTTAACATGGAAAAATATAGCCACATTGCATAAGTGACCCCGGAGGTACATTTTTGCTACACTGAGGGTCCCTGGGTTCATACAAAATCTTTCTACATCCCAGATCTAGATATATGCCTCCTTGATCAGTGCTTTAGTTTGTTTGGGCAGCGTTAGAGGGGATGAGGAAAGTGGAAGGCACACTCATATATACCACTCCTGCCATGCCCTCCTCCTATGTACATTAAATCATTTGATTTGTCCTAGGATAAGCTATAGAGAAGGCAATGGCACCCCACTCCAGTAATCTTGCCTGGAAAATCCCGTGGACAGAGGAACCTGGTGGGCTGCAGTCCATGGGGTCGCAGCTGAGCGACTTCACTAACACTTTTCACTTTTATGCGTTGGAGAAGGAAATAGCAACCCACTCCAGTGTTCTAGCCTGAAAAATCCCAGGGACAGTGGAGCCTGGTGGGCTGCCGTCTGTGGGGTTGCACAGAGTCGGACACAGCTGAAGTGACTTAGCAGCAGCAGCAGGATAAGCTAAAGATTTGGTTTGAAAGGTAGCTCTATAACAGTGGAATTTGATTAGTGGTATTTTGGGTGGTGTTGGGATTATAGTGTCTTTTTGGTAGCCCTGAAATCCCAAGTCCTCTGTGACTCTTTTGGTGCCTCTGCATAGAACTTTGCCCCTGCCTTACCCTTTCAGGTTTATTCAGAGAGGGGGCTTTGGGTAAACTTACCTGTGATGTGTGGCAAGGCCTCAGTTACTGGCATCAGGGAGTATGGTGGTTAGCTATTAGGAAAAGCTAAGAGTTGACTCATTGGAAAAGCCTCTGATGCTGGGAGGGATTGGGGGCAGGAGGAGAAGGGGACGACAGAGGATGAGATGACTGGATGGCATCACTGACTCGATGGATGTGAGTCTGAGTGAACTCCGGGAGTTGGTGATGGACAGGGAGGCCTGGCGTGCTGCGATTCATGGGGTCGCAAAGAGTCGGACACGACTGAGCAACTGAACTGAACTGAAGGTAGCTTAAATAATAAATTCCCAGAGAGAATGAGGAAGATTATTAGATTGAAATTATATACTAGATAAGAGTTTGGGGAGATGAAGTATTTTGTTATAGGGAGGGACTCTGGCCTCCTCTTCCTGTATTTGGGCCTGTTAGAATTTCATTATGAAAGCTGATGAGAACTCAGAGAAACATCAGTCCACTTGATGGTGTCTCAGGTGGTCGTGTGTCCTCTAAGCCTCACATCTCTCTATAGGTCATAGCATGCCTATCTGTTCCACTGAGCCTGCAGTCAGCGCTGTCCTTTCTAGGGATATGCTGTCATGCTGGGAACTAAAAAGGAATTCAAGTTAAAAAATTACTATCTCCATACACTGTGAGCTTGTAATTGAAAGTCATGGAGAATATTTAACTGATGCTTATGACAAGATATATAAAGTATACAAAAATTGAGATAATGAGAAAGTCTTGGGTATTGGATAATAGAAATTTGGCAAAAATTTTGTTGATAAAATATAATGCATTTAGCACCATGAAATCTCAGAAAAATTGGGGAGAATTTTGTTTTTAGATTACAGAGGGGAAGGGTTTGATTATAGAGCCAGAATTAATCCTGAGAAGGGAATAGCTTTTTATGTCTTATTGGAGTCTCTCATTGCTTGATTTGGGTCACAGTGGTCTTTAAGAGTGACCATTAGCCATACCAGTTGAAGGGAAATTGGTTTCTTTGTTAGTGTGCTGGTGAAATAATGGAGTGGCTATAAATCTGAACTTTTTGACATCATGCCCCCAGTTTTTCAAATGTCCACCCATCTGTCACAGGCCCTAAGGATACCTAGTTACTCTCCTAAATGGAAATACTCTGAATTATCAGAGCCCAGAGATTGATTGCAGGATGGGGCAATGTACCAGTGACTGTATCAGTATCAAGCTTTTGCTGTTTCCAAGGTCTATATATATTCAGCCATTTTAGTGGCTTTCCATGTAATACATTTGACTTTTAGCTTCTGTTGCTAAAGTAATGGTAACATATTCTGTTTTCCATTTGTTTATTTATGGTCTTCTTTTTTACCCTTGCAAAACTTGATATAGGTACAAAGCTTCAGCAAGGTACACATACCAGAGTAATAGATAACTCTGATTTGGTTATAAGGCAATAATTTAAGTTGACAGGTTTAGCTGATAACATAAAACACAAGAGAGAAATAGGATCAGTTTATAAATGTCAGCAGAACCCCTGAGAGTGAGTTGCTGCCTTGGAGCTGCTCTGGTACTGTTGTTTTGTCTAATATATTATAAAGTGAAATAAACTGATGTCTGTGAAAATCTGGCTGACCAAGATTAAAAGAATAAGGCTGTAAATTAGCTGCTTCCTTAATGTCACTTTTAAGCAACTTTCAGAAGGGGCTAAATAACAGAACATTAAGATCCTTGGAAAGACCTGGGGTCTAGCTTCTCTGGAATGCCAAGAGGCCAAGAGAGTGGACCTGCTTGTGGCAAGTCCTAGTGTGAATCAAAACTTGCCTGTTCTACCAGCTCACTATGTATGTCCTGGAAAATGGAACTTAAGAATAGAGGAGGTTGTGAAGTCCAGATTTCTGGAAGCTAGACCTTGTGGAAGGTCATTATATGTTCTGTCGCTATGACTGCCATAACCATATGTGAAATATTTTAGTGATTTGTAAAACTGAAATCAATTCAGCATAATAGGCATTGACACACAAGATCACTATCTCCCTCATGGAAAATAAATATTCCTACTTTACCTTGACATTTATTCCCCATAAATGCACCAGCGTTTATGTAGCATTATCTTATGATCGTGTTTTATTCCCTGTGACACGCACATTCTGTTATTGATGTCTGCAGAGTCAGGGAAAGTGGTAGGGATTGCTTAGGGCATCTCAGAGTACTTGGTTTTTAGGGGACTATTTCCATTTTGTAGAGTTAGTGGGACTGGACATAAACTTAAGCACACCTATCATTTCATACCTCTCAGTGGTTGCCACAAACTTAGAAAAGTCCTTGGAGTATAACTTTTACTCCATAGAGCAGTTTGGACTGATGTCCTTGTTTTGAGATATCTCATGCTGCAGAGGGAAAATAAAGTTCCAGGTGATGGAAATTTTTAAGAAATAATGGCTTCCATGCATTTGCCTCAAGGCAGAACCCTGTCTAGGTTGGTCTGCACACCCTTCCTTCAGCAGTTTCTGTGGATAATTATGCTTTCAAACTCTGGTTTCTGATTTGTGCATTTCAATCATTATGGGCATTTAGCAGGAATGTTTTTTATTGAAGTTTAGTTAATTTACAGTGTTTCTGGTATACAGCAAAGTGATTCAGTTATGCATATATACATTCTTTTCCATTATAGTTTATTACAAGGTATTAAATATAGTTCCCTGTGCTATACAGTAGGACTGTTTTGTTTGCCTATAGTAGTTTGTATCTGCTAATCCCAAACTCCTAATTTATCCTTCCATCTTCTTTCCCTGTTGGTAACCAAAGTGTCATAGTCTGTTTGGAATTTTATAACAAAATATCATCTATTGGGTGGCTCATAAACAACAGAAATTTATATCTCAGTTCTGAAGCCTGGGAAGTCCAAGATCAAGGCACCAATAGACCCAGTGTCTGATAAGAGCTCACTTCCAGATCATAGCTCTCTGTCTTCTCACTCTGGCCTCACTTAGTGAAAGGGGCAAGGGAGCTCTCTGAGGTCTCTTAAATGAGAGCACAGACCCCATAGAAAGTGACCTAATCATCTCCCAAAGACCCTGCTTCCAAATAACATCATGTTAGCAATTAGGTTTCAACACATGAATTTTGTGAGAGAGGTGGACACAAACATTCACTCCATAGCAAGCATTAAACATAACTCAGAGATGCTTAGCTCTGGAGGCAAGAGGGGTTTATGGGACTTGAGTTCTCATTAAAAAAAGTTCTTTAATCCTCTCTACTCCCACCTATCCAACCACTGACTGTCACATGTGTACAGATTCTCCTGAAGTGCCCCTTCTCTTCCATTGTTTGGTTTCCTTTGCCTTGATGGGCAGATTGATTGATTGGCTGAGGGTTCTGATCGAGGTCATATGGGAATAAAGGCACTAAAGTTGAACCCAGCATCTTATTGTTTTGTGTTTGAGCAAGGTCCAT
Source organism: Aepyceros melampus (assembly GCA_006408695.1). Lineage (NCBI taxonomy): Eukaryota > Metazoa > Chordata > Mammalia > Artiodactyla > Bovidae > Aepyceros > Aepyceros melampus. Next base: position 137,514 of record SJXQ01004694.1, read on the forward strand.
GTTCTCAGCCTTTGGGACCAACTTTTTATAACATCATAACCATAGCAAAATACCTTTCAGGTACTTCATTGCAATTTACATTTGATTGGTTGGACTGGCTGGTGTCTAATTAGCAGTATATGTTAGAATGTATCTGAGTAATACATGCTGTTGGTCATTGTTTCTCAGTCTAGAATGTGTTTGTTGTTGGTATGTAATTTGTAGATAGTTCCTAGTTATAACAGTGTATTTCAAGGGAGCCTAAATGAACCCAGTCTATAGTAAGAGATTTCAAATGATTGTTTTTTTTCCCCCAGCTCCCTTCCTTTTTTCTTTTTAAGATAAATATTTAATTTTCTGGTAATAAAAGTAATACATGCTCACCATTAAAAAGTTATAAGATGTAACATAGAAGTAGAAGTCCGTTTAAAAAAATTTTTTTTTTAACTGAAGGATAATTGCTTTACAGAATTTGGTTGTTTTCTGTCAAACCTCAGCATGAATCCGCCATAAGTATGGATATATCCCCTCCCTTTTGAACCTTCCTCTCATCTCACTTCCCATCCCACCCTTCTAGGTTGATACAGACCCCTGTTTGAGTTTCTTGAGCCATACAGCAGATTGCCATTTGCTATCTGTTTTACATATGGTAATGTAAGTTTCCATGTTACTCTTTCCATAGATCTCACCCTCTCCTCCCCTCTCAATAACATATATTTAATGTATTCTTTTAAAACCATTTTTATTATAAAATTAGATACAGAAAATTAAATAAAAATGTATAGTCTAATGAATTATTACAAGGCAAATACTCATGAAATCCTACCCAAGTCAAGAAATAAAACTTTACCAATCACCTCAGGTAATCACTATGGTGTAATCACTCACCTAGAGCCAGACATCCTGGAATGTGAAGTCAAGTGGGCCTTAGGAAGCATCACTATGAACAAAGCTAGTGGAGGTGATGGAATTCCAATTGAGCTATTTCACATCCTAAAAGATGATGCTGTGAAAGTGCTGCACTCAATATGCCAGCAAATTTGGAAAACTCAGCAGTGGCCACAGGACTGGAAAAGGTCAGTTTTCATTCCAATCCCAAAGAAAGGCAATGCCAGAGAATGCTCAAACTACCGCACAGTTGCACTCATTTCACACACTAGTAAAGTAATGCTCAAAATCCTCCAAGCCAGGCTTCACAATACGTGAACCAAGCTGGTTTTAGAAAAGGCAGAAGAACCAGAGATCAAATTGCCAGTATCCGCTGGATCATGGAAAAAGCAAGAGAGTTCCAGAAAAACATCTATTTCTGCTTTCTTGACTATGCCAAAGCCTTTGACTGTGTGGATCACAATGAAGTGTGGAAAATTCTGAAAGAGATGGTAGTACCAAACCACCTGACCTGCCTTTTGAGAAACCTGTATGCAGGTCAGGAAGCAACAGTTAGAACAGGACATGGAACAACAGCCTGGTTCCAACTAGGAAAAGGAGTACGTCAAGGCTGTATATTGTCACCCTGCTTATTTAACTTATATGCAGAGTACATCATGAGAAACGCTGGACTGGAAGAAGCACAAGCTGGAATCAAGATTGCCGGGAGAAATATCAATCACCTCAGATATGCAGATGACACCACCCTTATGGCAGAAAGTGAAGAACTAAAGAATCTCTTGATGAAAGTGAAAGAGGGGAATGAAAAAGTTGGCTTAAAGCTCAACATTCAGAAAACAAAGATCATGGCATCTGGTCCCATCACTTCATGGGAAATAGATGGGAAACAGTAGAAACAGTGTCAGACTTTAATTTTTTGGGCTCCAAAATCACTGCAGATTGTGGTTGCAGCAATGAAATTAAAAGACGCTTACTCCTTGGAAGGAAAGTTATGACCAACCTAGATAGCATATTAAAAAAGCAGAGACATTACTTTGTCAACAAAGGTCCATCTAGTCAAGGCTATGGTTTTTCCTGTGGTCATGTATGGATGTGAGAGTTGGACTGTAAAGAAAGCTGAGTCCCAAAGAATTGATGCTTTTGAACTGTGGTGTTGGAGAAGACTCTTAAGAGTCCCTTGGACTGCATGAAGAGCCAACCAGTCCATCCTAAAGGAGATCAGTCCTGAATATTCATTGAAAGGACTGATGCTGAAGCTGAAACTCCAATACTTTGGCCACTTGATGTGAAGAGCTGACTCATTTGAAAAGACCCTGATGCTGGGAAAGATGAGGGCAGGAGGAGAAGGGGACGACAGAGGATTAGACGGCTGGATGGCATCACTGACTCAATGGACATGAGTTTGGGTGGACTCTGGGAGTTGGTGATGGACAGGGAAGCCTGGCATACTGCAGTCCATGGGGTTGCAAAGAGTCAGACATGGCCAAGCGACTGAACTGAACTGATTTGATACTTAACTCCAATCTTAATGACAGTGTCTCTTCATAGTTATTTTGATTGTCTAAAATGGGCTTTCTGATAGATTCTTCAGGCAGGACTCCTTGAAACAATATTCTTTGAATTCTTGGATATTGATAAGTTTGTCTGTGGTCTTTATGTTTTAAATATAAAGTGACTGCCCGGAAGCCTCTTTGGTATACATAAACTTTTTGGTTCACATTTTTTTCTTTGAGTATCTTAAATATGTCAGTTTATTTCCTTCTGGCCAGTAGGCTTTGCTGGCAAAAATACTGATTAAGAATCTAAGTTTGTGCTTAGATATCCTAAGGATTTTTTTTTCCTTTAAAATCCGGTAATTTTACTAGGTTATGTTTGCTGTCGGACATTCCTGATCAATATTCTCTGAGGTGCACAGTGTGCTCTTTTAATACATAGTTTTTGAAAACTTTTTTTATTTTAGGGGAAGTTTTTTTGAATTAGAGCTTTTGGTATTTTTCCTTTTTTGAGTTTTCTTCTTTAATGTTGGATCTTTTTTCTCTATCTTTATTGTCAGTTTCTGATAAGTTTTAGTTTTTTTCCTTCATTCATTTTTGGTTTTTCATATTTTTCTCTGTTCACCTTCTCCTTATTTTATGACATTTTCTGCTTTATTATTTCTAACTTTCATTGGGTTCTGGCACCTCATTCTAATTTTTATTTTTGACTATCTTGTATAATCAAAACCATGTATTTAGCTCCTTTTGAAATAGAAGTTGCAGTTTAGGTCTGTTCATGGCCTGTTTTTCTGGCTTGTTTTTATTTTCCATGGAGATACTATTCCTCTCCTAATTCTATTTTTCTTTCTTATAATAATTTATAGGTTTTGAACTCAGTCTTTTTCAGGTCAATTTTTATGTGAAGTTAGATTTCTTGAATTATCAGAAAAGAAGCATGGCTTTAATTACCTTTTTAAAAAGAATTCATAGTGCCCCATTTTCTGTTTCCTTATAGTATTTAAAAGCGTGGCAGTTTGCTTTGTGAGGATTCCTGGCTCCGTTTTCTTCCAGCATTTTTATTTGGACCTTCTCTTTCCTTTATTGCTATTATTTCAGTTCTGCTTAATTTTTGATGTCTCTTCCAGAAGTGTCTTCTCAGTGTCTCTGTCCTAACTTCTCAGTGTTCTAACAGGGAGCATTGGTTGATTAAATTTGAGAGTTCAGTAGGGCTTTATTGCTCTAGCCACCGAGTATTTATCACCAGGATTCTTGTGAGTGAAGTCGCTCAGTCGTGTCCGACTCTTTGCAATCCCATGGACTATAGTCTACCAGGCTTCTCTGTCCATGGGATTTTCCAGGCAAGAGTACTGGAGTGGGTTGCCATTTCCTTCTCCAGGGGATCTTCCTGACCCAGGGATCGAACCCAGGTCTCCTGCATTGCAGGCAGACGCTTTACCCTCTGAGCCACCAGGAAAGCCCCAAGGTTCTTGTACTTACCTATTATTAGACTGGGGAAAATCCCTCCTAGGTTCAACTGCTGTTCTCCCACTGGCCTGTTTTGTTGTGTGTGTGAATACCTACTGACTACCTACCTACTTTGGGCTTCTCCTGTTTCAAATTTGTTGGATACCTGTTGTTTCCTGTGTCCTCCCCCACAGAGACTGATTCCATGTAGATTTGGTGATTTGTTTTCACCTGCTTCACTTCTGTCTGGGAATTTGTAGGTGTCTTTTTACTTCATTTTGATACAAATATTGCCTGTAGGATTTTTTTTTGCTGTCTAGTCACTGAGTGTTTTAATTGTGAGAGTTTGAGTAGATTAAAAGCTTATACTGCTGCCGTATTAAACATATATGTTCTTTAAAAAGAAAGATGAAATTTGTACCTTATTCTTTTTGCTAGTCTTAGTCATCTTTTTGAAAGTGAAAGTGAAGTTGTTCAATGGTATCCAACTCTTTGCTACCCCATGGGCTGTAGCCTGCCAGGCACCTCTGTCCATGGAATTTTCCAGGCAACAATACTGGAGTAGGTTGCCATTTCCTTCTCCAGAGGGTCTTCCCAACCCAGGGATCGAACCTAGATCTCCCGCATGGTGGGCAAACTCTCTACCGTCTGAGCCAATAGGGCATTGCAGGCAAATTCTTTTACCAGCTGAGCTACCAGGAAATCCCCGTCCTCTTTTTATTTTATTTATTTTTTTTCCAGTCCTCTTTTTAGCGTCAGTATAATTCTCTCTCCTCCTTGTTGGAGATTATTATATTCCATTGAAGGTATAAGCTACATTGTATAATAAATCCCTTACTGATGGACATTTTGTTTTGTTTCTCATTGTCTGCAGTTATTAAAATGCTATAATGAACATTCTGTCAATATATCATTGTGCAGTTCAGTTACTGTCTCTATTGGATACATTCCTACAAGTGGAATCCACTGGGTTAAATGAAATGAACAGTTGCAGTTTTAATAGATGTTGCCAGATGCCCAAAAGCATTGCACAAATTTGTATCTTTACCTCCAGTGTATTAGAATGCCTCTTACTGTGTAGCCTTCCTGGTATTGGTCTATAGCCACTCAAAGGTATGCATGTTTATATGTGTATTGGGAGAAAGATTTACAGACCTCTTTAGGAAACTGGTGAAAGCTATAAACCATCTCAGAAAAATGTAATTGTATACTTAAATATTTCACATACAGTTTTATAGTCTTCACCAACTGGTCTTAGGTGACATAGTTCTTGTTGTTGCCTTCCTAGCCATCAAATCTCTCTTGTTTCTGTTTGGTGGACTTGGGAATACTTGCAAGTTTAGGGATAAAGAGCAGTTGTAGAGCTTTGGCCAATATTCATCCACTGAAGCCTGTAATCAGAGGTTATGATACTCTGAAGTCCACAGTGAACTCTGATGAGTGTAGTTGACTAACAGTAAGAGCTCAACTGCACTTCTTTCTCATTCTGTTTTGTTGTTGTTGTTGGTTATTCATTTTTTCTTGAAAAATTTTTTATTGACATATAATTGCTTTACAATGTTATGTTAATTTCTATACAGCAAAGTGATTCAGTTATACCTGTGTGTACATTCTTTTTCATATTCTTTTCCATTATTTATCTCAGGATATTGAATATAGTTCTCTGTGCTATACAGTTGGACCTTGTTGTTTATTCATTCTATATATAATAGTTTGCATCTGCTAACTCTAGACTCCCACTCCATCCCCCTCCCCGCCCCCAGCAGCTACAAGTTTGTTCACTCTGTGGGGCCATTTCTGTTTCATAGATAAGTTCATTTGTGTCATATTTTAGATTCCACGTATAAGAGACTTGTGGTATTTGTCTTTTGCTTTCTGACTTCATTTAATATGATAATCTCTAGTTTCATCCATGTTGCTGCAAATGACATTATTTCATTCTTTTCTATGGCTGAGTAGTATTCCCTTGCATGTATGTATGTGGGGGTGTGTGTATGTGTATCCTTTTTATCCATTATCTGTTGATGGACAAACAGGTTACTTCTGTGTATTGGCTATTGTGAATAGTGCTGCTATGAACATAAGGGTAATAATTCTCTTTGAATTATAGTTTTGTCTGGGTATGTGCCCAGGATTGGGATTGCTAGATCATATGGAAACTCTGTTCTTAGTTTTTTGAGGCGCCTGTACACTGTTCTCCACAGTGCATGTACCAGCTTATATTCCCACCAACAGTGTAGGTCTCTCATTCTGTTTTGAGCTCTTGCTTTCTGTTCCTTTTGGTGCAATCCTTTTTTTTTGACCATGCCATGCAGCATGGTTTCCTGACCAGGGGTCAAACATACAGTCTTAACTACTGGAATGCCAGGGATGTTCCTCTGTGCAATTCTTAGTCTTTGTACCTCTATCTCATTTAACTTGTGGGTTGAGGAGTGATACTGTGGAATTAAAACACATTTAAAAATATGTGTTGTACTTATAGATTTTACTTTCCAATGATCCCATGTTAAGGACTGTCTTTGCAGCAATACATCCCTTTTCCCCACATTTCAGAAAGAAAGTGTTTTCCATCTCATAAAGTTGTTATTTTTGTTTTGAAATATATACACAGTGGACATTTACTACCAGGCACTCTTGTTTAGTAATGTAGGAATATAAAGATATTCTGACTTCATGGGGAATTTAACCTACCAGGGAAAATTTGTCAAATATCATGTTTTTATATATTTGTTTCCCTCACTAGCCCAGTGATTTCCTTAAGTGTAGAGAGGCCATGTCTCATTCTTAATTTCCCTAAAACCCACCATATTGTAGGTGGTTAGTAAATATCTGTTGAATAAGTATCAAAGAATCCAGATGAGTAAGAAAAAATGAATAGAGAACGTGCCATTAGAGAGGAATACGTGATACTCAAGGTTGAAAGGGAGGGAAAACAATGTATAAAATTGCATAGTGTTGTTTGAGCTAGGCCTTTAAAAAATGAATTTAAATTCAACAGAGTAAAAGCAAGTAAAGGGCAAGTCAAGGACCAAAGAATGTGTGAATGAGTTTGGCCAGAGAATGGGGTATTTGTGGATGAGGGAAGATAATGCAAAGAATATCAGGCAGGGACTTTGCTGTATTAGGGGGACCTTGAACACCAGCTGGGTTATTGGTACTTGGGAGGGTAGTGAAGAACCACTGAAGGTTTTTAAGAAGGGGAGTGCCAACAGAGTTTCCTCAGGGATGCTCCTCCTGCCTGTAGTGGCAGGAGGCATGGCCCAAGGAAGGATCTTGTATCTTTCCAGTGGAGATTAGGTCTCATGATCTCTAGCTCTTGGTGCTGGTGACACTGGAGTTGTGAAGGGTTTGCTTTCTCTCATAAATTTAAAATGGCAGGGGGAAGAGGGTGTGTTGGAGATGGCTTTTTGTGAGATGACTTCTGTCAAAAGGGATCCATACCAGAATCCCTCAATAGGGAATGAATTCACTCTTGAATGGTAGTAAGCACCAAGGCCAGAATTCCAGGCACTGCCTGGGTACTTGTAGGGGACTTGAGAGTGTGTAGCAGGTAGAGTGCATATAATCAAGTGACAGTTGCAGAGTTCAAGTGCTCAGGATTGGGAGCTTTGTGGGGAGGCACAGCTGGGGGCAGCATCAGCTGTTGTGATGGGTTGGAAGTGTAAAGCAGGCTGCTTGTCAGAAGTGTACACATCAGCAGGTTTGCTGAAGCACCAACCTTGTGCCCAGTGGCCTGGAACATCCCACCCATGCTTGGATGGGCACCTGCAAGCAAGATCCCCCAAGGAACATGAAGCCAGAGCAGGGCAGCTGCTTTTATAAGCCTGATGGTGCATTGTTACAGAACTGGCTTCACCCTGTGTTTGAATTAAGTTTATCCAGAAACCCTTCCCCTTGTTGCTGGCTGGGCAGTTTTTCTCATTTAAATCCCTCCCACATTTGCTTAAGTTAATCTTATGGATATGGCTTCTGATTTCTATTCTGACTTGGGGAATGGTATAGGTAGAGACTGCTCCATCTTTTTAAAAAATGTATTTATTTATTTTTGGCTACACTGGGTCTTTGTTGCTGTGCACAGGCTTTCCCTGGTTGTGACAAGTGGGAACTGCTTCTTGTTGCTGTGCCTGGACTTCTTATTGCGGTGGCTTCTCGTGTTGCAGGGTGTGGGCTCTAGGTGCTCAGGCTTCAGTAGTTGCCACACACAGGCTCAGTAGTCGCGGCTCACAGGCTCTGGGGCCTGGCAGTTCTGGCACACGGGCTTAGTTGCTCCTTGGCATGTGGGTTCTTCCCAGACCAAGGATTGAACTCCTTGGTGTCGCCTCCATTGGCAGGCAGATTGTTAACCACTAGACCACCAGGGAGGAGAAGGCAATGGAACCCCACTCTAGTACTCTTGCCTGGAAAATCCCATGGACGGAGGAGCCTGGTAGGCTGCAGTCCGTGGGGTCCCTAGGAGTCAGACACGACTGAGTGACTTCACTTTCACTTTCATGCATTGGAGAAGGAAATGGCAACCCACTCCATATTCTTGCCTGGAGAATCCCAGGGACGGAGGAGCCTGGTGGGCTGCCATTTATGGGGTCTCACAGAGTCGGACACGACTGAAGCGACTTAGCAGCAGCAGCAGCAGCAGACCACCAGAGAGGCCTGAAACTGCTCCATCTTAAGTGGGTTTGGTTGGCCTACGCCTGGCCCCAGCCAAGGAATGCTGTAGTGTGTGTTTTCAGTGTGGTAGAGGCCTGGTTTAACCACCTGCCCTCTCAATTTGTATGTCCTGAAACCTTCACTGTTACTGAACTGGCTTCAATTCGACCTGAAAACTCTACAAAAATCATGTACTCGCTTGTCCCCTACAGAATTCAGTCAGATACATACTGAGAGCCTATTAACACTCAGTCTAATCATCTGTAATGGTCCTTGTCCCATAGCTGGGAAAACTGAACAAATCACAGAGAGACAGGAGTCTGTAAACACCATTATTGAGAGTTCTCTGGAGTCAGCCCTAAGCATCCCGCTTGCTTTATCTCTTACTCCTCACAGTGATCTCTGTGAACTCTCTGAAGTGAATACTGGGAGCCCCATTCTGTACATGGGCCACAAAGCTTATTGTCCCAAGATCTTAAAGCTGTTAAGTGGTGGAACTGGACCTGGAATCTGGGTCTTCCTCGGCCTATGCGCTCTACCTCTGGACTGGATAATTGCCCAGGTAACCCAAGTGCTAGAGGCTGTAGCCCCTTCTGGTGAAACTAGCAATGCAGATGAAGAAAGCAAAACACAGCACACTTAGTAGGTCTCTTAATACACATGATCCAAAACTTTAAGCTGAGAGGCAACAAATTGGGATTGTTATTACATTTTGATAGGTGAAAGCAGGCTCCGGTAACTAACCTCATTTTGTTGTTCAAGTTGCCTGCATTTAAGGGGGGCCTTTTCATAATGCAGGGGCAAGGACTTGGAACCAGTTGTTTCTTTGACTGCCTTCTCTACACTGTATCCATTGCTCCACCAGCATCTTTTCACCTTCTCATTTGCATTCTGCCCCCTCCTCAAAAAGGAAGAGAGTTGAGTCCCTTCCTTTACAACTGATCTAGAGAGAAACTTAGCTCTAGGAATTTTGCTCCCCTAATACCTATGGATTTCCTCTCTTTCCACTGCAGGGAGACTCCAAACTGGGGGGCTTTTGCAGTAGACACTGAGGAAATTGTAGCGGTCAGGAGTAGCTGGTAGTATTTTGAAATTATTCACACAACCATGTTTGACTGTGGAGGTAACAGGTGCTGTTGAAGAGAACAAACAAAGCCAATTATGATGTCAGGATCCCTGGGGACTGATGGGGTAGGAAAAAAAGGATTAAAAATTAAACCGCAATGTCTTGGCACTTTGCTTCTTAGCCCCCTTGTTAAATTATGACTTCTGTTGTGGAAAATAAATGAGAACAAAGGGTGTGTTTAGAATACAATCTTTGTGTTTTAAATTTGACTAATGAATGGTTTTAGCACTTTCATTTGGTCCTTAGTCAACTTGTGTTCAAAGTGTCAATTAACCAATAAATATTATGAAAAACAAGAGTCAGAAATGGTTGCCACTCTTGCTAATGAGCTGCTAATGAAATTGTGCCTGGGTGAGAAATGCAGGCATTCTGGAATCCCCAAGAGTCTTCTCCAAGAAATGAGCTATAGTGGAATTATGGTCCCTGACCTCTGGGAAAAGGGCACATTTAGCTTCTTCACTCCCAATTGCTGTTTTTTCCCCTCCTCATTATTAAATGAAGCTCATTGTCAGTATATCACAGTTAACTTCAATTGCAGTGAGACTTTAAAATATGGTTTCATTTGACTCAGCAATTTCTGAGTGGTGGGATCGGAGAGTTGGAAGAACTGTAGCTCTGCTGTTTATTTTATTTGCAGTTTATTTCCAACTGCCTAGCCTTTGGTCTCTTAATGGTTCCTTCTTCTTCCAATTTTCTTGAGTCTTTACCCAGTCTCCTTACCTGCAACAGATACACATACACATATGCACAATCGAAAATGTGAAATCTGCATGTATTCATGATTTTGTGGGTTTGAGGAGTAGGTGGGGAATAAGTGTGTGTGCCCAGTCCTGTCTTGTCCACCTCTTTTGCTACCCTAATGGACTATAGCCTGGCCAGACTCCTCTGTTCATGGAATTTTCCAGGCAAGAATACTGGAGTGGGTTGCCATTTCTTACTCCAGGGGATCTTTCCTGACCCAGGGATCGAACCACATCTCCTGCAGTGGCAGGCGGATTCTTCACTACTGAGCTCCCTGGGATGCCTCAGTGGGAGTATCTCTCTAAAAAAAGGAATGACAGTAACTAGTAGACTCTAGCAATCAATAGGATTATTAAAAACCAGTTTCCTGGATGTAAAAGCTCAAGTTATCTGATTAAGGGGCTGCACTTTATCTGTTAGTCTCACTGGGTCTTTTGAGCTGTCGAGGAACATGAAACATGTTGAGGGTAGAGATGAAACAGGAACAGAGGAAACCAGTGGGCTAGAACCAGGTGTGGGATGCCCATCTTAGATTTCTGGGTGGAAGTATCCCTCTGTTCTCCTTTACCCCTGGATTCACTAAACTGTGACAGGTCTCCTGGGCTAGTGGAAAGAGGCACTGTACATGCTTAAAGGTCTGAGGAGGACCTTTTTAAGGAAGGAGGACTGACCACTGTCAGAAGAATTCCTTGTTTTTCTGCTCAAAATACTGTCATCCCTTACTGCTGTCTCATTCTTCCCATTCCCCACCCATTCCTCTTGTTCAGGCTTGATTGTATCTGATTAAGTCAAGTATAATATCTTTCTAACTAGTCCTTACTTATCTTTCTGTTATATGCTGAGTTTCAGAAGGAGTTACTCATTGCCCCCCTGAATATGCCCACTTCTTTGCTTGCCAGAAAACTGGGACTCTGAATGTTGTTACTCCTCTTCCTAGTTTATTTCATATTCCTCAGTTCAGTTCAGTTGCTCAGTCGTGTCCAACTCTTTGCGACCCCATGAAACCACAGCACACCAGGCCTCCTTGTCCATCACCAGCTCCTGGAGCCTACCCAAACTCATGTCCACTGAGTCGGTGTGCCATCCAACCATCTCATCATCAGTCGTCCCTTCTCCTCCTGCCTTCAATCTTTCCCAGCATCAGGGTCTTTTCAAATGAGTCAGCTCTTCGCATCAGGTGGCCAAAATATTGGAGTTTCAGCTTCAACATTAGCCCTTCCAATGAACACCCAGGACTGATCTCCTCCAGGATGGACTGGTTGGATCTCCTTGCATATTCCTCAGTGGCAGCTATTGGTCTTGATGTGGTATCCTACCCAGTAAGCTGTGGTAGAAGGAATGCCTAGAATAAAGCAGGCAGGCTCTTACCTAATCCTCAGCATATGCTTGTTGACCAACCAGTTGTGGACAAAGACTCACTGTGTCCTAGATATGGTTACTTTGAGCCTTTGTCCTGATGGCTGTTCAGCTGAAACATAAGAAATCCTCTTAGTAGCACGGCTAGTCCTTATATTTGAAGAGCACTGCTGTTTTGAATTCTGTGGGCAGAGATTTGTGAACAGCTGTTGTCTCTTCTTGGAACTGGAAATGAGACATTGGTTAGATCACAGCAGATAAAATTTTGGAGGGTAGTTCTGGAATGTGGTGGGAATTATCAGGATAGCTATTCCCAGAGGAATACTGTGGAGTCTCCTGATCTGAAGGACTTTAGTGCAGGTGATGGATTTCCACTCTTGCTTGAAAGCCCTGCTAGAGAACTCTTCTAAGGCTCTGCCCAGATTGTAGATTATGTGGCAGAGTAAAAAAAAAAAAAAAAAACTTTGGAGAATATTTTTATTTTTTCTTGTTTTGCCATTAAGTCCTTTTAGGAAATGCATGAATTTAATGACCAGACAGACTGGTTCACTCTGTGTTTTGCTGCTTACAAAAAAGATTTCCATTTGTGTTTCCCTTCAAAAAACATTAAGCATTGGTTCAGGGTTCAGCACCCTAGAGAGGTTTGTGCACATTTTTTTTGCTGTTGATACTGGTTCAGTTCAAGTCCTGCCTTGGAGACAGGATAGATGCTCATTTGTGTGAAGCCAGGATCTTGCCAGGACTGTTTGGGGTTTTTGAATAAAAAAGCAGGAGGAGAGGGCTGTGGTAGTCATGGCAACCGGGCTTATGAAGTCTCAGTTCTGACTCGCCCTGGTTAGGAGCTTGGAGGTGAGTGGCATTGCTTCCTGTCCTGTATTCCTTCTATTAATTCTGGTCTTGGAAGTGGGGGCCAGGAGGTTAGCATTCAAGCTGACCTTTCTGGTGGCCTACTGTGTGCCTAGAGTTGAGCCTGAGCTGTGGCACAAGTAATTGGTCCTTGCCCTTCAGAAACTTGGCATAATTGGGAATTTTCACTCTTGTTAACACATATATACTTACAGGACTTGATAAATAAAATGTCTTTGCTTCATCCTGGTTGACATTTACCTTTTTGGGGCTGTGTTTCCTGAAGCACTTTTAACTTCTTCTGAGCTCTGCCACAGTGTTTTCTCATTTATTCTTCACAACAATCTAACACATTAGTGAAAGCAAGTACAATAGATTCTTGTCATTTGACACATAAGGTTACGAAGATTCAGAAAGAAAAAGGAATTTGGCTGATTTTTTACTGGCTCTCAAAGAAATAGCTGAGTGGGTAGCAGAGTTCCATTGCTTCTGGTCGATGGCCAGTTCTCATCCAAGCAGGTCATGCTGGGGCAGCCCTAGATTTTTCTGCCGTTGTATCCACGTTTAACTTGAAAGAGCCCAGGGGTCCCTGGAGGGGGATGTTTCCAGGTCGACGCCCACAGAGGACATCCCATACCTCTTATGCCTCCCAAAGGCATATTACTCCTAGGCATCTGATGCCATCACAGAAACCAGGACACTGTGGCATCCATCTCAGCTGGCCCTGGCTCCCCTGAAGCAGGGCAGTCAGACTATACAGAGGGTTCCTTGTGGGTACTACCCAAGGAGGATACTGACACTCTGAGCCCAGGAAGGCTAAGTTTCTAATTACTGGGCAGTTGGGTGAGTGGGGACAAATACTGAGTCAGGCAAGATTTGTCAATAGGTGAAGGATCTTTTCCAGTAGTCACAAATTGGTTTAGGCTGAATACCAAATATGGGTATGTTTTGTTTAGCTTTTATATTTAAAAATTTGAATGCTTTTAGAGAGGGCATTTATTCTTCAGCCCTCACTATCCCCTGTTGTCTTACAGATGGCCTTCCTCACTCATCTCTTTTACTTGCCTGTCTGTCTCCCATGGGCATTTGAGTTGACTTCTACATCTCGAATCAGTATTTCTTACTTGCCCTTCTGCCAGTATTCCTCTTGCCCAGGTGTTTGATGGCTTCAGGCTTTCTAGGCTCATTTTCTTCTTCCTACCCTACCCATAACTGTGCTTCTGGGTTTGTGTTTAGGCTTTGAAGTTAGCTTTTTCTTGGCTTCTAGTAATACTTGCTGTCACCTTGGACTATATTTGATAGTCTAATTACTGTTCTGGGATTCAAAAGAAGTACTGCTTTATCTAAAGAAATGAAATTTTGAAACAACTTTATTGAGATAAAATTTATATATCATAAAATTCACTCATTTAAAGTGTACAGTGGGAATAATTCTCAAATGTCCTAGGGAACATTGGTAGAATAGATGAGTAGTTTCCATACTATGGTATTTCATGAACCAGAAAACTTTAAAAGAAAATTCTGGGGACCAAAGGCCAGCTTTTTTACTTCTCTGAGTTAAGGATCTTAACATAGAAACAACCCACTGTCATCCTTCATCATCATTATCTCATTTTATAAAAGGACGTTTTAACACTAAAAGGATAGAAATGATATAATTTCAGAAAAAAGGACCCTTCTTTATATTGGACACTTTTAAATTCCTTGTTTTAGGACCATTGGAATGAATTGTGACAATAAACAAACCACTTCAAAACTCAGCTTTAAAATGATAGTAATTTCTTTTTGTATTGCTCTCTTAGAACTGTAGTAATAGTTCACATACCCTTCAGGTGCCCCAAAATAAAAAATTAAACTAGCCAGAATGTGGAGGAATGGGAACAACAAAATGGAATACAGACACTAACAAATGAACTGGGTATTACAAATTGATAACATAATCTACTGACTTGGGTAGGGGAGAATGGAACTAAACTAAGTGGCCTTGTGAAATGATAGCTTGACTAGATACTGCAAAACTAAAGACAAAGGAGCTGTATATAAATGCTGTAACCTAGTTTTGTAAATGTGTTTCTGACAGTGGTATGGTTAGCAATTTTGAAATTACTTTGTATGTATACTAGGATTGAACAGTAAATAAAACTGTTTTATTGCAGATAAAAAGAGCCAGTTTTCTTACTGTTGGAGAAAGAAGTTGCAAATAAGGAAAGACGGGGGAGACAAATGAACCCTGTAGTGTTGATTGAAATCTCAGGTATCAGTATAGTCTATGGCCATACACCCTGGATGCGTGCAGTCTCGTCTGAGGTATCAGTATAAGCTTGTACTTTTTAATAGTTGTCGTGCTGCCAGGTTGTGTCTGACTCTTCTGCAACCCTGTGAACTGTAGCCCACCAGGCTCTGTTCAGGGAATTTTCCAGGCGAGAATACTGGAGTAGGTTGCCATTTCCTTCTTCAGGGGATCTTCACAACCCAGGGATTGAACCCTCGTCTCCTGCATTACAGGTGGATTCTTTACTGCTGAGCCATCAGGGAAGCCCACTTTTTAATAGGTCCACAGACAAATAGATATAGAAATATAGATGTGTATACACAAACATAAATTTCTTATCTCTGATTCAAAGACAGAGCCCAGAAGCAATGACCACCTAGTGATAATGAGCACACCTATTATGCAGATCAGTTTAGTTCAGTCGCTCAGTCGTGTCTGACTCTTTGCGACCCTGTTGACTGCAGCACGCCAGGCCTCTCTGTCCATCACCAATTCCCGGAGTTTACCCAAACTCATGTCCATTGAGTCGGTGATGCTATCCAGCCATCTCATCCTCTGTTGTCCCCTTCTCCTCCCGCCCCCCAATCCCTCCCAGCATCAGGATCTTTTCAAATGAGTCAGCTCTTCACATCAGGTGGCCAAAGTATTGGAGTTTCAGCTTCATCATAGTCCTTCCAATGAATATTCAGGACGATCTTTAGGATGGACTGGTTGGATCTCTCTGCAGTCCAAGGGACTCTCAAGAGTTTTTTCCAACACCACAGTTCAAAAGCATCAATTCTTCAGTACTCAACTTTCTTTACAGTCCAACTCTCACATCCATACATGACCACTGGAAAAACCATAGCCTTGACTAGATGGACCTTTGTTGGCAAAGTATTATGCAGATAGTGGGTTCTAAACACTGTTCTTTAATAAAAGAACTAGAACTCCTTGAAAAATGGTTGATTCAAAGGCTGGGGAAAGGAGAATTTAAGATAAACTTGGAGCTTCTTATGGGGCCAGAAAGTAAGGAAATAGTTGAAAAAAGAAAATGATGGACAAAAGGGACTTGTCAAAGGAACACAAGAGTTAACCTGAAGAAGCTCCTAGTTGCCAAAACTGAAATAATTTGAGCAACACAATAATGATAATATTGGACTATAACTCATAGAATAAAATATCTATGAGAACATATTGATAAGTATATGGAGAAGTGACAGTTTTTTCTTATAGTGAAATTTCAATTCATAAATGTATAAGGAAGGGAGTGGAAAATTGCTATTAACTGGGACTCTGTAATAACGTAGAGGGGTGGGAGGTGGGAGTGAGATTAAAGAGGGAGAGGACATACATACAGGTATGGTTAATTCATGGTTATGTATGATAGGAATCATAGCAATATTGTAAAGCAATCATCAATCAAAACTAAATAAATATGAATAATTTTAATTCCCAAAAAATTGCTCATAGATAATCACTGCAGTGATAATTGTTGCAAGTGGATCCCCTTAATTGGGTTCAAAGGCTTGAGGAAAAAGGGGATTTGTATAATCTCAGAGTGTTTCTCCCATGATTTTCTTTAAACAATTCAGGGGCTATACACACAGTATCATGCAACCATCACCACATTTTCATCCCCTCCAAAAGAAATAATTCTTGAGTGGTCATTCCCCATTCCTCTCTTTCTCTAGCCCCTGACAACCATTAACTTACTGTGTCTAATGATTTTTCTTTCAGTACCTTTCATATGAAAGGAGTCATATGATAATATGACTTTCTGTGTCTGTCTTCTTTCACTTGAAAGTGAAAGTGAAGTCGCTCAGTCATGTGTGACTCTCTGAGATCCCATGGACTATAGTCTTCCAGGCTTCTCTGTCCATGGGATTTTCCAGGCAAGACTACTGGAGTGGGTTGCCATTTCCTTCTCCAGGGGATCTTCCTGACCCAGGGATCGAACCCAGGTCTCCTGCATTGCAGGCAGACGCTTTACCCTCTGAGCCACCAGGGAAGCCCTCTTTCACTTAGTATAATGCATTCAAAGTTCATCCATGTTCTAGTATATATTAGTATTTCATTCCTTTTTTTATTTATTGTGTATTTTATTGATTTACTTCTTCCAGTTTTACTGAGATAGAGCTAAAGTATTTCATTCCTTTTAGTGGATGAATAGTATTCTTCTGAATGGCTAGACTGCATTTTGTTTGTTCATTCCTTAGACTTGATGCATATTTGGGTTGTTTTGCCACATTTTGGCTATTACAAATAGTGCTGCAATGAACATTCACGTACAAGTTTTTGTGTGAATATGTCTTTTTAGTTCTTTTGTGTATGTACCTAAGTGCAGAGTTGCTTGGTTCATATGGTAACTCTTTGTCTAACATTTTGAGGAACTGCCAAACTGTTTTCCACAGTTTGCCATGATTTTTGTTTACCACAATGGAAAAGCTCAGTAGAGATGGCTTTTGTTAGTTGATCAAGACCAGTATCAGCAGTATAAGACATGTTGACATCATGAGCCCTTTGATATGATGCATTGGGAAGAGGATGACATAATTTCTCTGGTGCTTCTGTCAAGCTGGCATAATTTGAGTTTGATCATGACAAAAACCAAACAATCCTGAATAAATGATTAGTATTTCTTGAAGGTATCAGGGTCATGAAAGCCAAGGGAAGACTGAGGAACTGTTGCAAAGTGCAGGAAATTAGGGAGAAATAACAACCATGGGCCATGTGGGATCAGAGCACAAAAGAGGACTTAGTGGAAACACTGTTAAGGTTTGAAAAGGATCTTTAGTTTGATTACTAGTATTAGTTTCCCAGTAGTTGTCTATGGCTATGTAAGGTATCAGCATTGGGAAAAGTCTCGTGAGTGATGTATGGAAACTCTGTATTATTCTTATAAGTTCTGTGTAAGTTTTTCCAGTGGTCATGTATGGATGTGAGAGTTGGACTGTGAAGAAAGCTGAGCACCGAAGAATTGATGCTTTTGAACTGTGGTATTGGAGAAGACTCTTGGGAGTCCCTTGGACTGCAAGGAGATCTAACCAATCCATCCTAAAGGAGATCAGTCCTGGGTGTTCATTGGAAGGATTGATGCTAAAGCTGAAACTCCAATACTTTGGCCACCTCATGCGAAGAATTGACTCATGGGAAAAGACCCTGATGCTGGGAGGGATTGGGGACAGGAGGAGAAGGGGACGACCGAGGATGAGATGGCTGGATGGCATCACCGACTCGATGGACATGAGTTTGGGTAAACTCTCAGAGTTGATGATGGACAGGGAGGCCTGGTGTGCTGCGATTCATGGAGTCGCAAAGAGTCGGACGTGACTGAGCAACTGAACTGAAGTTTAAAAGTAATTCAAAATAAAAGGTTTTAAAAAGATATCTAGTCATTGATTCTTGCTCACATGTCTGCAGATGGGCTAGACTTGGCTGACCATAGTTGGGCTCAGCTCCAGTCTGCAATTTGGGTCCAGTTCTGCTCCATGGGTCTCTCATCCCTCTTGGATCAGAATGCTTGTAGAGCATGTTCTTCTCACAGTGATACACAATTCTGAGACAAGCCAAACACGCAAACACTTTTCAAACCTCTATGGCACATGAAGACTCTTGAGAATCCCTTGGACTGCAAGGACATCCAACCAGTCCATTCTGAAGGAGATCAGCCCTGGGATTTCTTTGGAAGGAATGATACTAAAACTGAAGCTCCAGTACTTTGGCCACCTTATGCGAAGAGTTGACTCATTGGAAAAGACCCTGGTGCTGGGAGGGATAGGGGCAGGAGGACAAGGGGACGGCAGAGGATGAGATGGCTGGATGGCATCACGGACTCAATGGACGTGAGTCTGAGTGAACTCCGGGAGTTGGTGATGGACAGGGAGGCCTGGCGTACTGCGATTCATGGGGTCGTAAAGAGTCGGACACGACTGAGCGACTGAACTGAACTAAACTGTGGCACATTTGCTAACATCCTGCTGACTAAAGCATGTCACAAGCCAAGTCCAAAGTCAAAGGGTGAGAAACTACACCACCTAGTAGGAGGGACTGTGAGGTCACACAGCACAGGGGGTGGATGGAACAGAACTGGTGACAGTGATACAATCTACCACTTATATTTTTTCCCCTCAGGGAGCTAGTGTTAGGGAAACAGACACTGCAGGCTTTGCAGGCCTTTTTGCCTTTCTGGGTTTTTGTCTTATTTTCTGATTATCCCCTTCTCCTCTACCTCCCAGTCCTTAAGTGTATCTGGTGACTTTTTGCCTCTGTTCCATTCTTCTCCAGTATTCTGCTCCCTTCACAGAGGCTCTAGAAGGAAGCAGGTCAGATCACACTTTCTCTCTAACTTGGCCTTTTTCCCAGTGGGGTGGAAACATTTGAAATACTGGGTTTTCTGTTGCTTCTGCCACTGCTGCTGCGGCTGGTTTCATGTATTTTAAATGAGCGTAACCCATATTTTAAGTTAATGTTATTGTGGTTGCTCTTGCCCCCTGTGGTGGCTTATGTGAAGGGAGTAATTTTGGAATTTTCCCTAAATAAATTGATTCACATGAGATCCTAATCTCTTCCTTGGCCAGTTTAGCACAGTCTAAGTTGTTATTTTCTTGAACTTTTAAAGTCATGTACTTTTTCTCTTTTTTATTTCTAATTTTGATCAAAAGTCTGAAAATTCAAGGTCTTATTATTGTTACTATTATTATTACTGGTATTAGTATCAGTTCAGTTCAATTGCTCAGTCGCGTCCGACTCTTTGCGACCCCATGAATTGCAGCACGCCAGGCCTCCCTGTCCATCACCATGGGAAGAGACTCCTCTGTGGAGGGATTACAACCTGGGTTCTACCAGCTTTGTATTTGACGAATGAAATCTAGGAGCACAACTAGTCTTTGTGAAATTTTCATCTCTATGAAGCCTGGGGAGAAAGCAGAGGAAAAGAAAGAAACTTTTCAGCTTGGGCACAATTTCCCATGGTTTTTTCTTATATTCCAACTCCAATTTGTAGAAAAATATTGCAGAGATTAATAGCTGTGACAAGAAAATTAATAAGTAGAATTTTTACCTTGTGATTTGATAAATATTTATCCAAACAAGATTGAAATAGAGAAGAGACTTTTAATGATGAGGTTTTTTTTGTTTGTTTGTTTGTTTTGTTTTGTTTTTGTGGGTTAGGGACTTGAGATGGATAAACTACAAGAATAAAAAACATAGTAGTTGAACAATAGTTGTATGTCACTGGTGCATATTTTTGCACACCAGTGTTCTTCTCTCCATCCTCACATCCAATGGAAGATGCATTTAGCTAACATAAATGCTTTACAGAGACTGGGTGGAAGAAAATAAGTGCTGAGCTACCTATTGCATCTTAGTATACAACTGCTATTTAGACTGCTTGGTAAAACCCTCTGCAGATACAAAAAACCACCCAATGAAGTGTTGTCTATTATGGCATTCTTAGATCCATTGGATAGAGATCTCCCATCCCCTGAAGGCAAATCAAGCCATCTTTGAATCAGTTAAAGCTTTTAGAAAGTATATTGTGATATACAGTCTAAAATTATCTCCTTTTAACCTCTATAAATGACCTAGAGTTACCTTTCAGGCTCAATTCTATAAATCAACTCCTGTCAACCTTCCTTTAGGACTTCCCTGGTGGCTCAGACGGTAAAGCATCTGTCTACAATGTGGGAGACCCAGGTTCAATCCCTGGGTCGAGAAGATCCCCTGGAAAAGGAAATGGCAATCCACTCCAGTACTATTGCCTGGAAAATCCCATGGACAGAGGAGCCTAGTAGGCTATAGTCATGGAGTGGCAAAGAGTCAGACACGACTGAGGGCATTCACTTCACTTAACCTTCCTTTAAATACTTAAAAACCATTATTTTACACTCCAAGTAATTTACTATAAAGCTTGTTTTGGCTTTGCTTACTATTCTCATGGTACCCTGAATTAGTTCCATGTTGTATGTCATGGTTGAAGTTCTGGCAGTCAGAACTATATGCAGTATCCCTAGTAGAATTTGGCCAACTTCAAATGCAGTGAAGGTGACTATATTTCTACACAATGTTGCATCACTTAAATTGTGATCTGAGCATGATGGAATTTTTAAATTTTATTTTCTCTTTCATAGTAGTGGTAATATAAGCTTTTCTTGAAAATAAGTATCTAAAGGGATTCATTGGCAACATAACAAAAAGGTTGATTTGGACAACCAATCCCAATTCGTCAAACCTGCTATGGTGAAACTCTGACTTGGGCATAAGTCTGCAATAGGCAGAAGCAAACCAAAAAGGAAAAATAGACAGTTGGGTCTGAGTCCTGAGAGGGATTTAAAGATTGACGTCAATCACTATACACTTCTGAGTGGGATTTAGGTAGCAGGGGATATATGCTTACTATGATAGGAAATGGGAGAGTCAGCTTCAGCTTGGGTCTCCAAAGGTTTGGGAAATAATGAGGCAATCTCTGAGGGCCAACTTCTTATAAAACAGAGTTTTAGGCACTAGAAGTGACTTGAAAACCTGTGTTACAAATGTTATCATTCCCACTGAAATATGGAGTTGGGCTCATAAATATAATCATCTGCCTAAATACATAAAATGAGTAAGTGGCAAATCCACAATTTCAGTCTGCATCTCTTTCAAATAAAGCTTTTTGATCTTCTACCATATTCTGGCTTTATTTGTGTTTCAGTTCACTCATCTTTCAAAAACTGTTAGGTAACAAATCACCCAAAATTTAGTGGCTTAAAAAAGGAGTATTTTATTAGCCAGGGGCATGCTACTGCCATAGCATGACCGAGATAAAAGGGTCTTATCTAGGGCTTTCAGTTCAGTCCAGTTCAGTTCAGTCACGCAGTTGTGTCCGACTTTGCGACCCCATGAATCGCAGCACGCCAGGCCTCCCTCTCCATCACCAACTCCTGGAGTTCACTCAGACTCACGTCCATTGAGTAAATGATGCCATCCAGCCATCTCATCCTCGGTCGTCCCCTTCTCCTCCTGCCCCCAATCCCTCCCAGCATCAGAGTCTTTTCCAATGAGTCAACTCTTTGCATGAGGTGGCCAAAGTACTGGAGTTTCAGCTTTAGCATCATTCCTTCCAAAGAAATCCCAGGGCTGATCTCCTTCAGAATGGACTGGTTGGATCTCCTTGTAGTCCAAGGGACTCTCAAGAGTCTTCTCCAACACCACAGTTCAAAAGCATCAATTCTTCAAGCTCAGCCTTCTTTACAGTCCAACTCTCACATCCATACATGACTACTGGAAAAACCATAGCCTTGACTAGAAATGCTGGACTGGAAGAAACACAAGCTGGAATCAAGATTGCTGGGAGAAATATCAATAACCTCAGATATGCAGATGACACCACCCTTATGGTAGAAAGTGAAGAGGAACTAAAGAGCCTCTTGATGAAATTGAAAGAGGAGAGTGAAAAAGTTGGCCTAAAGCTCAACATTCAGAAAATGAAGATCATGACATCCAGTCCCATCACTTCATAGGAAATAGATGGGGAAACAGTGGAAACAGTGTCAGACTTTGTTTTTCTGGGTTCCAAAATCACTGCAGATGGTGTCTGCAGCCATGAAATTAAAAGATGCTTACTCCTTGGAAGAAAAGTTATGACCAACCTAGACAACATATTCAAAAGCAGAGATATTACTTTGCCGACTAAGGTATTAGTATAAATTACTACTAAAAATAACTGTCAACATGACTACTGATAATTATGAATCTACTTGCCCTAGTGAAAATCTTTGTTGTCATTTCCTCATACTACTAGATAACACTAGGATTTTCTCGCTTCCATTTTTAATTTCTCACTTAACAAATAATTATTGAGGGTTTCCATATGTTTGGATATGTGATAGACCCTGAGAATAAAATGGTGAGCATTTTTATTAGCCAGATAAATAAAAAACTTGAGATATAGCTATTGATTGTGCTAAGTGTGATTGAGTAAAAGGGTCATGGTAAAGAGTTCCCTGCTGGTCCAATAGTTAGGACTCAGTGGTTTCACTGCTGTAGCCCTGGGTTTAATTCCTGGTGGGAGAACTAAGCTCCCTCAAGCTGCATAAGAACTAGATCTGTCAAGTGTGGGCAAATAAAAATAAAAATAAAAAAGGTCATGGTGTTGTGAAAGCCTTTGAGGGGCAGCCAGATCTGGTCTGGGGAAATAGAGGATGCCTCTCAGCTTCTCAGCTGGGATTGGAAGAATGAGGAGATGTAGGCTGGGGTTGGAAGGAGTGTTCTGGGTAAAGGAAACAGCAGGTGAAATGCCCTGTGGTAGGAGGAAGCATGGTTCCTTCTGTGGAATGGAAAAAGGCCATTGTGGCCTAGAGCATGGGAAATGAGGAGTGGACAGGTTTGAAGAGACAGGCAGTGGCTAGATACTAAACAGGGCCTCGTTGACCAGTGTGAGGATTTTCATCCTTAAGAACAGTGGGGAGCCACTAAAAGGTTTGAGGTTGGGGAATGACATCATCAGATTTGTATTTTGAAAAAAAAATCTTTCATTGTAAAGAGTAGTTTGATTAGGAGGTAATTGTAGTTAGCAGAGGGCAGTTGGAAAGCTTTGGCAGTATCTGGAAGAGAGATGGTGATGGTTCTAAGGGCAATGATGGGGAAGACAGAGAGAAGGATGTAAATTTGAGAAAGATATGGCAGGAAAAACATCAGATTTGGGAGATTGATTGGATATGGGAGATGTAAAGTAGAGAGAGTATCAAGGATGATCTGCTTAGCTTCACACATTTGGAGATGGGATTTTTTTTGTTTGTTTGTTTGTCGTGCATGGCTTTGGGATCTCAATTGCAGACCAGGGGTTGAACCTGGGGCCACAACAGTGAAAGCACCAAATCCTACCTGCTGACCACCACGGAACTCCATTAGAGATGGGGTTAATGCTAAAGAAGTTACCTCTTAGCCCATGATCATAGGAATAGAATAGAAGTTATCAGTTTCTTGTTGTTTTTGCCAGGATTTGGCCTCCTCTTTTCAAAGAACCAATTTCCTCAGCCATTACTTTTATTTTCCTACCCCAAACTGGGCTTCAAGTAGTGCTTCAAGATATCAGCCTCCACAGTCCTTCCACTTCTGGCCTCTTCTGTTCCTTGCCTCTTGAATGCATCCTGTCAGTTTCTGAATCTGAGTCTTTGCATGAAGGACTCCATCTGTTTGAGATTCACTTTTTCCCCAGTCTGGGTCTTACTTCTTGCCTCATTTAATACCTGATTTCACCTTATTCAGGGAGCTTCTGCAGAGAAACGTTTTCCCATTCTACTTGAACATACCTTTTTCAAAAATATCTTGAAGCCTTATGGATGGATTTGAGGTTAGAAGTGGATCATCACACACATACACTTAGGTACTCAACTTGGCTTTTAATTTTTAGTCAAAGGTAAAGAAACTCCCTGCTGAAGTGTGATGGCAGGAACAGAAAACAGTTATCTTGGCCTGGTGATTCCTTGGCTCTCTGATGGAGGCACGGTGGTTGGTGTAGCTTGTAGTTCACTGTCATCTTCCCAGAATTGAGAAAACTTGAAATGTTGTTACATCATTGCTCTTTTACGCTCAGGATTGACCTGATCATTCCAAGAGAACTTGTGCTGTATGCTTCCCTTGAAAGAATCTGTCATGATGCAGTGTCCCTCCCAGTGCCATATACTCATAAGCCTTCTGTCTTCTTGGCTTTTAGGTCAGGCTGTTCCTGCGGGATCCCATGTGCGGCTGAATCTCCAGACTGGGGCAAGGGAAGTGAAACTCCAAGATGAGGACAAGTTTCAAACTAATTTGAAAGGGTTAAAAAAAGGCAAAAGGTACAGTGTCAAGCCTGGGGACTGGGAGACTGACAGCACTGACCCTATAATGCTGAGAGTAATGACAATGTATTTTCGTTTTTTAAAATTAATTTTTAAATTGGAGTATAATTGCTTTACAGTGTTGTTAGTTTTTGCTGTACATCTGCTTGAATCAGCTATATGTGTATATATATATATCCCCTCCTTCTTGAGCCTCCCACTCACCCTCCACCCCCGTCCCACGCCTCCAGGTCGCCACAGAGCACCTGGCTGAGCTCCTTGTGCTGCGCAGCAGCCTCTCGCTAGTTATCTGTTTATACATGGTGATGTGTGTATGTCAGGGCTACTCTCTCAATGGGTCCCACCCTCTCCTTCCCGCCTTGTGGCCATTCTTTACATCTGTGTCTCTAGCCCTGCCATGCAGACAGGTTCATCAGTTCCATTTAATGCATTATTTCTTGCCCAAATACATGTGATTTTAAAATTTTTTGAAATTTAATAGCTTAGAATTTGTGATAAATATTTCAGGGTTTTATGGATGTTTACTTCTATGGTCTTTGAAAAGAAATAGTTTGCAAAGCAAACTGATATTTTAAAAAAAGGCTGTAGGGGAATGCTTAACCTGCTTTAAAAATGAAGTCTTTTTTCCCAGTACTTTAAGAGCACCCATTTGAATCCCAACAATTAATGAGCTGATTACAGATGAGTCATCTATTCATTAAAACAGGCCTGTTAGGCCTTCTGCTTTGCAGTAATACTTCCTTGGTGGACAATAAAATTGCATTTTAAAGTCTTTAATTCAGAGTAACTTTTCGTCTTATTAGTCCATATTAAAACAGGCTTTCTTATAGTATAAAAGTTCTCCAGTGGTAATAATTGCCTATTTTTTTAATAATCAGTTGATTTACTTTTGGGCAATTCATAATCTCTCTATTTTTTTTTTCCCTTTTTGACTTAAAAGTTTTCTCTGCTTGCTATTTTCCTGTGTTAAGGGAGAAGGAGGCTGAGGCATGGGGGTTACAGGGGCTGTTGGGATTATGCAGTTTGAAAGGTCAGTATAAATACCAACCATAAAGTTTCTAACACAAGGACCAGTAGATTATGGCTTGCAGCAAATATTGGGACTACTACCTGTTTTTGTATGACCCACAAGTTATGTGGTTGTTAATGGTTTTTTATGGTTGAAAAAAAAAAGAATATTTCATGACTGAATAAAATTATGTGAAATTTGGATTTCAGCGTCCATAATTAAAGTTTTATTGAAATATAACCATGTTCATTCATTTATGTATTGTTCATGGCTGATTTCCTGTTGCACTGGCAGAGTTGAGTAGTTGGGAAAATTGTCCCATAAGGCCTACAATCTTATCTGGTTATTACAGGTAGTTTCCTGTCCCTGTTCTAATATGGCTGTGTCTCGTTTTATTGCACCTCAATTTGTTGCACTTCTCAGATACTGCATTTTTCACATATTGAAGATTTGTGGTAACCTTATGTTGAGCAAGTCTATTGCTACCATTTTCCAAAAGCATTTGCTCACTTCATGTCTTTGTGTCACATTTTGGTAATTCTTACAATATATTTCAAACTTTTTCATTAATATTATATTTGTCATGGTGATCTACGATTAGTTCTTTGATTAGATCTTTGATGTAACTATTGTAATTGGTTTTTTGGTTTGTATTGTTTTTGTCATGTATTTTTAAATTAAGGTATATACTTGTTTTTTTTAGACATAATGCTGTTGCACACTTAGTAGACTACAGTATAGTGTAAACATAGCTTCTGTGCACCAAAAAATTGATGTGACTTACTTTATTGCAATATTTACTTTGTTGTGATGGTCTGTAACCAGTCCCTTAATATTTCTGAGATATGCCTGTTTATGTAAGTATTGGGAATCAATCATGGATTCAGCAAGGTTAGTATTACTCAGTCCTTGGATTTTTTATTATTTTAGCAATATTTTGAAGTTAGAGATGAGGCAGAAGGGGACCTGGCAAAAGGTCATCCACCCTGTCCATGTGGCACTCAAAAGATCACAAAATAGCTTATTCAGATTTGGGCATTTTTCACTATCAGAAAATTCAACTTTGTATTATGATATGTAAAATAAGGAGCTATTTGCCCTCCTTAAGTCACGTCAAGCTGGGATGGATCTTTATTTTTCCCTGCTTCTCCAGATAGGCATGTACCTGGAGTAACACAGGTTATATGATGATTACTTTCTCAGAACCATCAAAGAAAGAATCAAATCTCATTGTTGTGACCCCTGTCAATATCCCTCCATTTCTAGCATGCATATACATCTTTCAGTGTCTCAAAGTACTTAGGGAAAGTGTCTCAAAGTACTTAGAAAGTCTTTTCTCAAATCTAAGCCAAGTCTTATTTTTGAATAAGAAACCTATTTTTTCCCTGGTTTAAGAATATTGAGTTAGGAACTTGGTTAATTTGGTGCCTTTTATTAATATTTGTTGGTTTTAATACTATGAAAAGTAATTTCTCCAATACCTGGCCATACATAGATCATCAGTGAAAGAAAGAAAGAAAGTGACATTGCTCAGTCATATCCGACTCTTTGCGACCCCGTGACTGTAGCCCACCAGGCTCCTCTGTACATGGCATTTTCCAGGCAAGAGTATTGGAGTGGGTTTCCATTTCCTTCTCCAAGAGAATCTTCCTGACCCAGGGATCGAACCTGGGTCTCCTGCATTGAAGGCAGATGCTTTACGCTCTGAGCCACCAGATCATCAGTAGGAGCAGTTACTGCTTCTCCTGTTGCTCCTGTCTTTTTAGACTAGAAAGAGAGCCATCCATGTGGTCTATAAAAGAGAGACTATGAGAGAGGAATATGCATTCCTACTCCCGCCTCTTTAATTTTCTCCTTTGAAAAGTTTCTGAGGGCTCTGCCTTGGAATGTCCTCTAGGGTAAGCTGGACATGTCTTCTTCTTTCTCAGTGTTTATCAGTTCAGTCACTCAGTCGTGTCCGACTCTTTGTGACCTCATGAATTGCAGCACACCAGACCTCCCTGTCCATCACCAACTCCCGGAGTTCACTCAAACTTAACGCCCATCGACTCGGTGATGCCATCCAGCCATCTCATCCTCGGTCGTCCCCTTCTCCTCCTACCCCCAATCCCTCCCAGCATCAGAGTCTTTTCCAATGAGTCAACTCTTTGCATGAGGTGGCCAAAGTACTGGAGTTTCAGCTTTAGCATCATTCCTTCCAAAGAAATCCCAGGGCTGATCTCCTTCAGAATGGTCTGGTTGGATCTCCTTGCAGTCCAAGGGACTCTCAAGAGTCTTCTCCAACACCACAGTTCAAAAGCATCAATTCTTCGGCGCTCAGCCTTCTTCACAGTCCAACTCTCACATCCATACATGACCACAGGAAAAACCATAGCCTTGACTAGACGGACCTTAGTCGGCAAAGTAATGTCTCTGCTTTTGAATATACTATCTAGGTTGGTCATAACTTTTCTTCCAAGGAGTAAGCGTCTTTTAATTTCATGGCTGCAGTCACCATCTGCAGTGATTTTGGAGCCCAAAAAAATAAAGTCTGACACTGTTTCTACTGTTTCCCCATCTATTTCCCATGAAGTGATGGGGCCAGATGCCATGATCTTCGTTTTCTGAATGTTGAGCTTTAAGCCAACTTTTTCACTCTCCTCTTTCACTTTCAACAAGAGGCTTTTTAGCTCCTCCTCACTTTCTGCCATAAGGGTGGTGTCATCTGCATATCTGAGGTTATTGATATTTCTCCCAGCAATCTTGATTCCAGCTTGTGCTTCTTTCAGCCCAGGGTTTCTCATGATGTACTCTGCATATAAGTTAAATAAGCAGAGTCACATTATACAGCCTTGACCTACTCCTTTCCCTATTTGGAACCAGTCTGTTGTTCCATGTCCAGTTCTAACTGTTGCTTCCTGACCTGCATACAGATTTCTCAAGAGGCAGGTCAGGTGGTCTGGTATTCCCATCTCTTTCAGAATTTTCCACAGTTTATTGTGATCCACACAGTCAAAGGCTTTGGCATAGTCATTAAAGCAGAAATAGATGTTTTTCTGGAACTCTCTTGCTTTTTCCATGATCCAGCGGATGTTGGCAATTTGATCTCTGGTTCCTCTGCCTTTTCTAAAACCAGCTTGAACATCAGGGAGTTCATGATTCATGTATTGCTGAAGCCTGGCTTGGAGAATTTTGAGCATTACTTTATTAGCGTGTGAGATGAGTGCAATTGTGTGGAGTTTGAGCATTCTTTGGCATTGCCTTTCTTTGGAACTGGAATGAAAACTGACCTTTTCCAGTCCTGTGGCCACTGCTGAGTTTTCCAGATTTGCTGGCATATTGAGTGCAGCACTTTCACAGCATCATCTTTCAGGATTTGAAAGAGCTCAGCTGGAGTTCTATCACCTCCACTAGTTTTGTTCATAGTGATGCTTTCTAAGGCCCACTTGACTTCACATTCAGAATGTCTGGCTCTAGGTGAGTGATCATACCATCGTGATTATCTAGGCCATGAAGATCTTTCTTGTACCGTTCTTCTGTGTATTCTTGCCACCTCTTCTTAATATCCTCTGCTTCTGTTAGGTCCATACCATTTCTGTCCTTTATCGAGCCCACCTTTGCATGAAATGTTCTCTTGGTATCTCTAATTTTCTTGAAGAGATCTCTAGTCTTTCCCATTCTGTTGTTTTCCTCTATTTCTTTGCATTGATCGTTGAAGAAGGCTTTCTTATCTCTTCTTGCTATTCTTTGGAACTCTGCATTTAGATGCTTATATCTTTCCTTGTCTCCTTTGCTTTTCACCTCTCTTCTTTTCACAGCTATTTGTAAGGCCTCCCCAGACAGCCATTTTGCTTTTTTGCATTTCTTTTCCATGGAGATGGTCTTGATCCCTGTCTCCTGTACAGTGTCATGAACCTCATTCCATAGGTCATCAGGCACTCTATCTATCAGATCTAGGCTCTTAAATCTATTTCTCACTTCCACTGTATAATCATAAGGGATTTGATTTAGGTCATACCTGTATGGTCTAGTGGTTTTCCCTCTTTTTTTCAATTTCATTCTGAATCTGGTAATAAGGAGTTCATGATCTGAGCACAGTCAGCTCCTGGTCTTGTTTTTGCTGACTGTATAGAGCTTCTCCATCTTTGGCTGCAAAGAATATAATCAATCTGATTTCGGTGTTGACCATCTGGTGATGTCCATGTGTAGAGTCTTCTCTTGTGTTGTTGGAAGAGGGTGTTTGCTCTGACCAGTGCATTCTCTTGGCAAAACTCTATTAGTCTTTGCCCTGCTTCATTCTTCATTCCAAGGCCAAATTTGCCTGTTACTCCAGGTGTTTCTTGACTTCCTACTTTTTTATTCCAGTCCCCTATAATGAAAAGGACATCTTTTTTGGGTGTTAGTTCTAAAAGGTCTGGTAGGTCTTCATAGAACCATTCAACTTCAGCTTCTTCAGCATTACTGGTTGGGGCATAAACTTGGATTACTGTGATATTGAATGGTTTGCCTTGGAGACGAACAGAGATCATTCTGTCGTTTTTGAGATTGCATCCAAGTACTGCATTTCGGACTCTCTTGTTGACCGTGATGGCTACTCCATTTCTTCTGAGG
Source organism: Aepyceros melampus (assembly GCA_006408695.1). Taxonomy (NCBI): domain Eukaryota; kingdom Metazoa; phylum Chordata; class Mammalia; order Artiodactyla; family Bovidae; genus Aepyceros; species Aepyceros melampus. Next base: position 167,704 of record SJXQ01004694.1, read on the forward strand.
GATTCCTGCCCGCAGTAGTAGATATAATGGTCATCTGAGTTAAATTCACCCATTCCAGTCCATTTTAGTTTGCTGATTTCTAGAATGTCGGCATTCACTCTGGCCATCTCTTGTTTGACCACTTCCAATTTGCCTTGATTCATGGACCTGACATTTCAGATTCCTATGCAATGTTGCTCTTTACAGCATCGGACCTTGCTTCTATCACCAGTCACATCCACAAATGGGTATTGTTTTTGCCTTGGCTCCATGCCTTCATTCTGTCTGGAGTTATTTTTCCACTGATCTCCAGTAGCGTATTCAGCACCTACTGCCCTGGGGAGTTCCTCTTTCAGTATCCTATCATTTTGCTTTTTCATACTGTTCATGGGGTTCTCAAGGCAAGAATACTGAAGTGATTTGCCATTCCCTTCTCCAGTGGACCGCATTCTGTCAGACCTCTCCACCATGACCCGCCCGTCTTGGGTGGCCCCATGGGCATGGCTTACTTTCATTGAGTTAGACAAGGCTGTGGTCCTAGTGTGATTAGATTGACTAGTTTTCTGTGACTATGGTTTCAGTGTGTTTGCCCTCTGATGCCCTCTTGAACACTTACCGTCTTACTTGTGTTTCTCTTACCTTGGACGTTGGGTATCTCTTCACGGCTGTTCTAGCAAAGCACAGCTGCTGCTCCTTACCTTGGACGAGGGGTATCTCCTCACCACTGTCCCTCCTGACCTTGAACGTGGAGTAGCTCCTCTAGGTCCTCCTGCACCCACGCAGCCACCGCTCCTTGGATGTGGGGTTTCTCCTCTCGGCCGCCACCCGTGTCCTCGGGCGTGGGGTAGCTCCTCCCGGCCGCTGCCCCTGGCCTTGGACGCGGGGTAGCTCCTCCCGGCTGCCGCCCCTGGCCTCGGACGCGGGGTAGCTCCTCCCGGCCGCCACCCCTGGCCTTGGACGCGGGGTAGCTCCTCTCGACCATTCCTGTGCTGTCACAGCCGCCCGCGCTCAGTGTTTATAGCTAGCAACAAATCTGTCTGAACAGAAGCCCAAAGCATTGACAAGGTGGTTGAGGGTGTTCAGTGCTATGAGCTCAGTGAGTCTTTGGTGGTGACTTTCTCATCTTACAGTGAACCTTCTTCTGTGCTCCTTTAATTCCACTCCACAGTGTCTTCCTGCTTCTTTAGTTCTGGAATGGGAACAGAGACTAAGGGACAGGGCTGATTTTCAAAATTGTTTTAATATTGTTTACTGACTTAACTGTTTTGAGAAACAAGACCCACAGCTTTCCATAAGTCTGTCAAAGAAGTTGGTGATCCTGTGAAGTTAAGAACCACTGTCTAGAGAGATGGGATAGTCCATTCAGCCTAATCTACAGCAGCTTCTCCACTAGTCCTGCTGGGCATGTGACTGGCCACACTGTTATCTAGAGCTACAGTTCCTGTGAGCTCTAAAGCCCAGAAGAGGTCTCCTCACTCTGACTTGTCCCAGAGGATTCTCTGGGCACTTGCTGAATTCAGTGTACAAGTTGACTCTCACCTGGTTTTCCTCTTGCTATTTGTGTGTTAGACATTGCCATCTTCACAGGTTTTAGTCTGTGTCCCTGTCAACTTCTCCATAGTACTTCTTTTGCCTTGGAACAATCAGCTTTTTGAATCATCGTCTTATATTTAGAGGACCAAACTGCATCCAAGTTGTTCCATATTGGGTTGTGATTTGTTTGTGTGTGTTTAATTGCTAAGTCCTGTCTGACTCTTTGTGAGCCCATGGACTCAAGCCCTCCAGACTCCTCTGTCCATGGAGTTTTCCAGGCAAGAATGCTGGAGTGGGTTGCCATTTCCTCCTCCAGGAGATTTTCTCGACCCAGGGATTGAACCTGCGTCTCTTGTGTCTCTGTATTGACAGGTGGATTCTTAACCACTGAGCCATGTAGGAAGCCCGGTTGAGAGCATTTACCACAGTTATAATATGGTATAATAGTTAAGGGAGTGGGCCATGGATAGGACCATTTACTTATTTCACCATTCATTTTACAAAAGACCTATTGAGTGCCTGTGTGCCAGGCATTGGGGATACGTAGTAAATAAAACAGACAAGACGCTAGCTTTATTGAGGCTGGCAAGCAGGAAAAGAGAAATAAGTATGCAAGTAAGGTAATTATAGATTATAATAAATACTAGGGAAGAAAGGAGGTGATAAATCCCTAATGGAGTCTATTGGATTGGCCGAAAAATTCATTCAGGTTTTTCTGTACCATCTTGTGAATAACTCAACAACCTTTTTGGGCAACCCAATAGAAAGGACGGTTTGAGAAGGCCTCGTCAAAGCCTGAGACCTGAAGGATGAGGGGCACTTAGTCATGCAAGGGGTTAATTTTATAGGGTTAGAGTTAGAGCAATTCAGGCAGAAGAAACAAGAGTTCCTGGCTTTGTTAAGGAATGGGCTTTGTCAAGTTCAAGAAAAAGGAAAATGATCAGGGTGATTAATGGGTAGGAGAAGGAAGAAGACTAATAGAAGATCAAATTGGAAAGGTATGAGGGGCCCGATCATGTGGAATTTTGAGGAGCATGTTGAATGTTCTTCATTTAAGTAGAATTGTAATGGTGAGCCATTGGATTTTGGGTAGGAGAATTATTTAATGTAATTTAGCAAGATCATTATAGTTGCTATGTATACTGAGGATAGATTGAAGGGGGACAAAAGATGTACAGAGACAATTAGAATGTCATTTCAGTGGGTGAGGCAAAACATAATGGTGGTTTAGTGTGTGGTGTGTAACAAAGGGTGGATGAATTGGAGATTTAATTTGGAAGCAGCAGCAATAGCTTTACAATTTAGGGGTTGGAAAAAGGGGAGTAGGGGTTCAGGTAAAGCCTCATTTGGGATTTGCATAACCAGGTACTGGAAGGTACTATTTATTGAAATAGAAAAGATTGAGAGGGGGACAGATTTATGGAGAGAACTGTCAAGACCTATAGTTTAGGTGTAATAAGTCTCAGATGGCCGTTAAAGATCCAGGATGTTTCAGTAGTTGTACAGGAGTCTGGCTGGTACTCGGGGAAGGGTTTGGGTCACAGATGTAATTTTAGGCAGAGGAGGTGTTAGTCGCTCAGTTGTGTCCGACTCTTTGTGACCCACGGACTATAGCTCACCAGGCTTTTCTGTCCTTGGAATTCTCCAGGCAAGAATACTAGAGGGGCTTCCTTGGTGGCTCAGACAGTAAAGAATCTGCCTGCAATGCAAGAGACCCAGGTTCGATCCCTGGGTTGGGAAGATTCCTTGGAGAAGGGAATGGCAACCCACTCCAGTATTATTGCCTGGAGAATTCCTTGGATAGAGGAGTGTGGTGGGCTACAGTCCATGGGGTCACAAAGAGTTGGACATGACTGAGACACACACACATGGAGAGTGTAGAGATAGAGAAAAGATTGTTCAAGATTGAACTCTGAGGTGTTCCAGCATATAGGATTCAGGTAAGAGATAAGGAACCAGCAAGAAGAATTAGAGAAGGAGCACGGAAGAGGAAAAATCCCGGAGAATGTGGCAACAAAAAGCCAGGAAAGGAGACTGTTTCAGGGAGGGAGGGGTGAACTGTAAATGCTGCTGAGTGGTTGAGGAACAGGCACTAGTGAAGAATCCATTGGATTTGACCACTGATTATAATTTTGATGACCAGTTTTAGTGGAGTTTTGGGAACAAGATCCAGGTTGATGCATATGGCATAGCATTCAAGGAGGTGTGGCTAGTGAATGAAAACAATGTGTTCAGAAAGTTTTACTTAATCTGAACAGAAGCAGAGAAATGGCATGATAATTAGAGACTGTGGAGTCAAAGGGGTGTTGGTATGCTGATGGGAATAATCCAACCAAAGGAAAAACTGATGATGCAGGCAGGTGGGAGTGTTGTATAATTTTGGGAGTTAAAGGTTTTGAAAAGGCAAAGGGGATCTCTACCCTAAGTGCAACAGGGGCAGGGCCACTGTCATCCTTTTTAATAATAAGGAAAGCAGAAAATATAGATTTAGGTGCAGGTTAGTATATAGATAGGGAGGCCTAACGTGCTGCAGTTCATGGGGTCGCAAAGAGTCGGACACAACTGAGCGACTGAACTGAACTGGTATTAGAGTGGATGATGGGAAGATGAATGAGTTATTGATGATAACATCTGTTTTTCTCAGTGAAGAATAAAACGAGAATACCAGCTGAGGATAGTTGTACATGTACCTGTGTGCATGCAGGCACACATGTACATTTGTGTGCGTGTAGCTAGGGCTAATAGCGGGTGATGATGGATGGCCTGGGAGAGTGGGACTTTATACAGTAAATAGAGATGTAGACACAATGCGGTTAATCCTAAGTCTTGGAGAAAGGAGGAGACAATCTGCTCCTTATAGCCTTGTACATATACCATGAGGAAACTATAATCAAAAAAGACACACATACCCCAGTGTTTATTGCAGCACCATTTACAGTAGCTCAGACACAGAAGCAACCTAGATGTCTGTAGACGAATAGAGAAAGAAGTGGTACAATAGAATATTACTCAGCCATAAAAGGAACACATACAGTTCTAATGAGATGGAGGAACCTAGAACCTATTATGGAGAAGGCAGTGGCACCCCACTCCAGTACTCTTGTCTGGAAAATCCCATGGATGGAGGAGCCTGGAAGGCTGCAGTCCATGGGGTTGCTGAGAGTTGGACATGACTCAGTGACTTCACTTTCACTTTTCACTTTCATGCATTGGAGAAGGAAATGGCAACCCACTCCAGTGTTCTTGCCTGGAGAATCCCAGGGATGGGGGAGGGGGAGCCTGGAGGGCTGCCGTCTGTGGGGTCGCACAGAGTTGGACACGACTGAAGCAAATTAGCAGCAGCAGCAGAACCTATTATACAGAGTGAAGTAAGTCAGAGAAAAACATCGTATGTTAATGCATATATGTGGAATCTAGAAAAATGGTACTGATGAACCTATTTGCAGGGCAGCAGTGGAGACGCAGACATTAGAGAACAGGCCTGTTGACTTAGTGGAGGATGCAGAGGTTGGGATGAATTGACAGAGAGGCGTTGAAATATATACATAACCATGTGTAAAATAGATAGCCAGTGAGAATTTGCTGTATGACGCAGGGAGCTCAAACCTCTACTCTGTGACAACCTAGAGAGGTGGGATGGGATGGGATGTGGGAGGGAGGTTCAGAGAGAGGGGACATAGTGTACCTATGGCTGGAAAAAACCAACACAATATTACAAAGCAATTATTCTCTAATTAAAAATAAATAAAATTTAAAAGTTATAGCCCTAAATACTTTACTCCCTCTTCAGAGTAAGGATCAAGGCAGTGGTATCCTCTTGTGGCTGGCAATGGGTGATTCTCTGATAGGAGAGGTGTTGTCTGTCCTATTTGGTAGGACTTTGAATGAAATATTAGTTTTAAAGGATTGACACAGTGCCTGACACATGGTTAAGTGCTCTGTAAATGGGAATTATTAACTATTATTAGTTAGTTTAGGAGGATTGGGGTTTAAAGAAGTCAAGTGTTTTTCTGAGGGCTCTAAAGGGTCTCTGGGATGAATCAAAGACTGAGAACCTCTCATGAGAGCTGAGGCTGGCTAGGATCTTGGGCCATGAGAGTGAGGTACTCATCTCACCTGGAACAGAGGGAGTGGTCCACTAGCCCCTTCTTCCCCAATCTCTGCCATATCTCCAGGGATACCTGGACCACCTCCTCCCCACACTGCCAGCCGGACAGTCTTGCCATGCACAGTCCACATTCTACACTTCCCTTTGTCTGTATGTATCACTGTTCCTTACCTCTGTTCACTGTACTGAAATGAGTGCTAGTGGCAAAACCTGCCTTCCACCCCACTGCCCCACAAATGCCTTCTCTCCAGTCAAGATGAATTGTGGCTTGGATCAGCTCCAGGACTGTTTCTGAAGATACCGCTCTAGTCTCTGCCAGCTTCCTGACATTATGTCCACCTTGGTTCCTTTCTTCCCTCTCCTTGGAGGCTGGCTGTGGAGGGGCGCTGGCCTTGGTTTTAGTTCTTCATATCTCAAACCCATTCCTTTGTCAGGTTGACTCATACTACCTGCACATAGTCTGTGCTCAGGGGTTTGTCTTAAAGGTATGAATTTATTCAGCCTGTTTTTGTAAAGATAGATTGCTTGTCAAATCAGGTTAGGGACACACTTGGGCGGGAGAAGATTATATATAGGGTACGTGTTATGTCCTCTGTCTGTGCCCCATTGTCCCCCTGGAGGTCTTACTCTGGCACCTGCTGAGAGAGCAGCATTGCACAGACATTCCAGACTTGCTTCTGCCTGAGTAACTGGCTGAGAGCTCTCTGTCCACAGTGGGCTTCTGTCTCCCCCATGCCATTTTCTCCTCTTTTATGAAGTGACCCCATCTTTAGCTCTTTCCTCCTCTAGCTTCAAGGTGAGATCATCAAGGTTAGACTTCTGGCTGACCCACGGCAAAGGTGGATAGTGTCCTGTGAGTTAGCCTGGCTTAGCTGGCCTTGGAGTGCCAGCCATCCAGAGGGGTGTTCTTTCTTGGGAAAGATGGTACCCGCCTCATGACTCTCAACTTCTCTTTGGACAGGCTGGACATCAACACCAATACCTATACATCTCAGGACCTCAAGAATGCACTGGCAAAATTCAAGGAGGGGGCAGAGATGGAAAATTCAAAGGAAGACCAGGTTAGTAATATTGCTTATAGTGAGTTCATACTATCCTGCAAAATGACATGAAAGGGAGTCACTATTTCCTAAAGCTTTAGCAATAAACATGGGTAATAATAACAATAATATTGCAAAATAATTTAAGGAAAAGTTAATGCCAAATAAGTAACCCTTTGTGAACTATTAATAAATTTCTGGGAGCATTTGTGTCATCGTTTCGTTAGGATTCAGCTTCCCATTACATATTTGGGAAAACTGAAGCACAGAGCATAGATAGCCATACTCTGCATTACCACAAACATCAATTAGGGGAACAGAGATTAGAACTCACATCTCCTCACTTACACTTGGGTTAGACACAAGTTTAAAGGATGGGACCTAGACCAGGAAGGAATAAGCCCAAGTCCTGGTCCTTTGAACATGTAGCAAACCTTTTACAGACCTCAGATCCCTTAAATGTACAATATGGGGCTGGGACAAGATGGCTGAGGTTTCCTCCAACCTTAAATTTATGTACAAGCTATTAGGGAATGAGAAGGAGAAAGAGGCAGAGTCGCAGCCCCTTGGCTATGTCCCTAAGGTCTGAGATGGTTCGTGGATCCTCACCTATCAGAACAAAATCTTATTCTTAGATGGATCAGGAGGTCATGTAATAGCCAGAGAATGTTACAAATCAGTCCTTAACATTTCCGCTTGAGTCCTGTCCTTGAAAGAACTTCCTCCAGTGGCCACCTTGCATACCTTTTTATGTTCTCCCTCCTCCTCCTCTTCACAATTCCCTCTGCTTTTCTTATCTCTGCCCTCATTCCAGAATTCTGGCAGTATCTTAGAGAGGCAACACCAGATTCTTGACAGTCTGTGTGTTAGTGAAGGAAGCTTTAGATCCTTCAGAACTAAGTATTTCTGAGACAGACAGACCTGTGTGTCTGTGTGTGTGTGTGAGAGAGAGAGGATCTCAGGAGGAAGTGTTAATATACAAGTCAAGCCTCCATGTTTTTACTCATCTTACCAAAGCTGTATCTCAATATGAAGAGTGCACATGATAAGAGAAGGTGAGTAGCAGGGTGGTAGCAGTAGTGGTGAAGGAAAGTGATGCATAAAATTATATCCCACTGCAGGTGTGTATTAACTGCAGGCATGGAGAGGTGTGAGGGAAAGCAAATCCCCTACCTGGTGAAGTTGAGGCCAGCAAAGGCCAGCAGTGTTTTCCTAGGCACTTGGAGCAGAGATTGGTGTTCCTGTGACCAGGGCTTGGGCTCATTCCCACTTATTCTCTCACCATGAGCTCCATGTGGGGCAGATGGGAACATAAAAATCAGCCCTTGTCCCATGTTTTTCTCTGTGGATGGAAGACCTACTGCACCCCTGTCTCTTCTCTTTACTCTCTTTAGTGTTATTCTTATCTCATAATTCAATTAGTATAGAAAAGTGTGAATATTATAAAAATATTTTTAAGTGTAAAAGCAAGAGATTATTTAAGTTTTCAGTTGCTGTTTTTTGCAATTAAAAATAATTATCTCTCTCGCAAGAGGAGACCCCAATAATGGCAGCAAAATGTGACACCCCTGTTCCATCTGATTGGTGTCAGCTGCCACTTCTGACCTATGCCTGCCACACTCTTTACTTCTGTGGTGCTTAGGTTGTTAGCTTCTTCACCGAGGTACTGAGTCTTGGGGTCTTTTTTTCACTTTCATTTGTATCCTTCCTGGACTGACTCAGCCACCTGCCAATGTACTGGGACTGGCAAATAAACCAACCTGAAGTAGGTTGGGGAATTTCTTAGATGTCTCCAGCTCCTGGCTGCAGATACCATCATACTTTTTATCAGTATTTAAACAAAATCTTTACATGGTGACTTGCAAGTACAGGATGTGCTTTTACTATTTATAAGGACAATTCTGTGAGATATTGTCATATCTTACCAATTGAATGAATTTTTTTGGGGGAGGGAAGGGCGTCAATTCCATTATATCCATTGGTAGCTTATTAGATTTAAGTAATCAGTCCTTCCCAGAGTCCCTTGCTTTATGGAAAAGCTCTGTGTCACCCAACAGATTTGGGTCATTGTTGTTGAATCTGATCTCTTTATCCCCTTATTACCGTACAGATTGCTTGATGCTTTATGTTTTATCATGTCAACTGTTGTTCAGGTGTATCCTATAAATTGTTCCATTTAAAAATATGGCCATCTTAAACTTCTGAGTCTGGGCAAGATTAAATAGATTCATTTTTTCCTATTCTTCCTGCTGTTGTTTGTTGTTCAGTCTGTAAGTCATGTCTGACCCCATGGACTGCATTGTGCCAGAGTTCCCCATCCTTCACTGTCTCCTGAAGTTTGCTCAGACTCATGCCCATTGAGTTGGTGATGCCATCGAGCCATCTCATCCTTTGTTGCCCCCTTCTCCTCCTGGCCTCAATCTTTCCCAGCATCAAGGTCTTTTCCAATGAGTCAGTTCTTCACATCAGGTGGCCAAACTAGTGTAGCTTCATCTTCAGCGTCAGTCCTTCCAATGAAATTTCATTCAGGATTGATTTCCTTTAGGATTACTGGTTTGGTCTCCTTGCTGTCCAAGGGACTCTAAAGAGTCTCCCTCCAGCATCACAGTTCAAAAACATCAATTCTTTGGCACTCAGCCTTCTTAATGGTCCAACTCTCACATCCATACCGGACTGTTAGAAAAACCATAGGTTTGACTAGATGGACCTTTGTCGGCAAAGTGATGTTTCTACTTTTTAACACAGTGTCTAGGTTGGTCATGGCCTTTCTTCCAAGGAGCAGATTCTTTTAATTTCATGACTGCAGTCACCATCTGCAGTGATTTTGGAGCCCAAGAAAATAAAGTCTGTGACTGTTTCCATTGTTTCTCCATCTGTTTTCCATGAAGTGATGGGACTGGATGCCGTAAACTTTTTCTGAATGCCGAGTTTTAAGCCAGCTTTTTCACTTTCCTCTTTTACCTTCATCAAGAGGCTCTTTAGTTCCTCTTTGCTTTCTGCCATTAAGGTGGTGTCATCTGCACATCTGAGATTATTGATATTTCTCCCAGAAATCTTGATTCCAGCTTGAGCTTCATCTAGCCTGACATTTTGCATGATATACTTTGCATGTAAGTTAAATAAGCAAGGGAACAATATACAGCCTTGATGTACTCCTTTCCCAGTTTTCAACGAGTTTGTTGTTCCATGATCATTTCTAACTGTTGCTTCTTGACTGGCATACAGGTTTCTCAAAAGGCAGGTAAGGTGGTCTGGTATTCCCATCTCTTGAAGAATTTTCCACAGTTTGTTGTGATCCACATAGCCAAAGGCTTTCAAAATACTAAAAGCAAATATAAAAATATAATAAAGGTGAGAAGAAGAAGGTCGATTAGATAGGGACCTTGGAATTTGAGGGATGACATGGGAGTGAGTTTCTTGCCTTTCTTTTTGCTCTCTAAATATCCCAAAGTGGATACTGGAGAAGCCCATATCATGGAAATGCCAACAGGTACAGATAGAAAAAAGGCCCTAAGAAAGTCCTGCTCTCAATAAGAAAGAACCAGGAATAGGGCAGCCTAATCTTTTTCACATACCTATTCTCTTTTAGCCAAAGACCATGGAAATCTCTCCACCTTCCTTAGTGCCAGTGGAAGTTAAATGTAGAATTTGGATTTCCACTTCCAGTTTGTGTGGTAGAGCAAAGCTATACTCTTGCCTCCACCAGAGTGGTATCAGCAGAAGCTGAGTGGGGAGCCTGAACTTGCTCCCCATCTGCTGGCAGTAGATGATGTGAGGCAGTGGTCTCCTATCTCAGCCAACGTGGTGTTGAGCAGAGAACTTGGATTTCTACATTCTCCTCAATGAAAGAAGACTATTCTCTTCTTCTCCCACTACTGTAGTACCAGCAGAGTCCATGTGTGGAGCCTGATTTTCACCCCTCACAGGGGTGTAGCAGTCTGCTTTTTTCTGTTGGGGTGGTGTCAGCAGAGGCCAAAAAGGGAACCTGAATATCTGTCCCCTGCTGGCAGCATCAAGGTAGTTTTCCACTTGCTTTTACTGCAGCGATGACAGAGGGTGTGGTCAATGGAGAGTCTATACTTCTAACCTCCATCTGGAGGGAACAAGGCAGTGTAAATCAGCATTCTGCTTTCCACTCTAGGGTAGTGTTAATGGGGATAAAGGAGGAACCTGAACTTCTACCCCTAGATCAGCAGTGATAAGGCAGTGCTTTAGTTACCCCACCAGGGTGATATCAGTAGAGGCCAAAGAATGACTTCCACTCCCAGTGTTGAGTGTGCAGCAGGGACAAATGATGTTCTTCCTTCTCCTTACTAGAGAGTGGTAGTAGGATTTTGGAGGGAAGGAAGATGGAGAAAGGAATTTTGCAAATGAAGTTCTAGGAATGCTCTTTAGTGATCCACAACAGAAACAGACCAGACATAACAGCAGATTTAAGAATGGAAATACAGTGTGGAATACTGCCCAGGATTTTAGTTTAGCTCTGGGGGGCGCACAGAGCAAGGAGACCAAAATAACACTGCAAATTCTCTGAAAACTAAGTTGGCTTGGGTTCACAACCTCACAAGAAGACAAAAACCAAAATAGTAAACTAAACAGTGTCATTGCCTACTGAAAAGGAAGATTCAGTAGAATTCCGAATCTTATAACATAATACTCAAAATGCCCAGGTTACCTAAATTGTATCTCATGATACCAAGAACCAGGAAAATAAAAACTTGACTTAGGAAAGACAGTTAACTGATGCCAGCTGTGATATGACCCATAAGTTGGTATTATCTAATAAGAATTTCAAGACAGTTATAAAAATGCTTCAAGCAATTATGTATACTCTTGAAACAAATGATAACCTCAGCAAAGAAATAGAAGATATAAAGAACAGAATGGCATTTTAGAGCTGAAAAATGCAACTGAAATTTAGGAGAAAATCACTGCATAGGCTTAATAGTAATTTAAAGGCAGATAAAAGTTAATCTAAATAACAGAAAATAGATTGAAAAAAATAAATAGTGACTTAAGGACCTGTAGGACTGACTGTAACAGAAAATCCAAGATTTGTGTAACAGAGTCTCAGAAGGAGAGGAGAGATAATATGAGTCTGAGAAAACAGTCAATGAAATAGAGATGGAAAACTCTCCCAATTGGGGAAAGTCATAAACCTACAGGTTCATGAAGCTGAGTGAATTCTAAATTGGATAAATTCAAAGAAATCAACACTTGATGCATCACAGTCAACCTGAAAACTAAAGACAGAAAAACAATTTGAAAGCAGCAAGATAGAAACCACATACTAACAATAGGGAATAATGTTTGAATGATAACATTTTTTTCATCTGAGATCACAGAGGTCAAAAATATGTGGCATATTTTTCAAATGGTGAAAAAGTGAACTGTTCACTCAGAATTCTATAGCTAGTGAAAATACCCTTCAGGAGTGGAAGGGAGGAAGTCACGACACTCTTACACAGAAGAAAGTTAAAAGAATTTATCACCAGCAGACCTACCTAAAAGAATGACTGAAGAATATTCTTCAAATAGAAGGGAAATAATAACAGAAGGAAACATGGACCATTGGGAAGAAGGAGCTGTGAGTGCTTAAAAGTAAAGGAAAATATAGAGACTACCCTTTTCTCAAATTTTTAAAATTATGTTTGATAGTTGCACCAAAAATTATGACATCATCTGTAATTCCATACATGTTTAATATATAGTTCAGCTGCCCAAGTTACCACTTTTTTTTCTTTTGCTGTGCTTTCAACTTTGTTGTCAGTTCTACTTTTTCATTATCCATTTTTATGAAATGTTTCATGGTTTTATCCTGAGGAAGCCATACTGCCACACACTTGACATCTGTATATGAATTGAATAGTGGGTGAACAGTGGCCATTCACTGACAGATTTTGAAATAAATTGTGTGATCAGCAGCTGTTCGTGATTGGTATTTATATAATTTACATAGTGATTTATGAACTGACGAGCTAGCAGCAAATTTGGTACTTAATACAGTTAAATATATGATGGCAACTGAAATTTGAGTCATGTTGGGAGACTAGTATTATGTAAACTGTGGTATTCGAAAGTGGTGCATATGAGATCTGTACAAAGCAAGGACTGTCTGATAAGACTTGGATCTATCTAGAACATGTAAAGAACACTCAACAGTAAAAACCAACAGCCAGTTTGAAAATGGGAAGAGGACCTGAACAAACATTTCACAAAGAGAATATATGGATAGCAAATAATCACATGAAAAAAGTCTAATGTCATCAGCTGTTATAGATATGCAAATTAAATCCACCACAAGGTATCACTATACATCTATTAGAATGCCTAAAATAAAAATGCTAATACTAAATACTATTGAAGACGTGGAGAAACTGGGTCTTTCATTGCTGGAAATATAAAATGGTGCAGCTACTCTGGAAAATACCCAATAGTTACACTCTTGGGCATTTATCCTAGAGAAAGAAGAACTTATATTTATTTTTAAGAAAATCTTTATACAAATGTTCATGCAGTTTTATTCATAATACTCCAAACCTGGAAACAGACATTCTTCAACACGTAAATGGTTATACTGTACATCTGTACAATGGAATACTACTCAGCATTAAAAATAAATAAACCATTGATATTTCAGTAAATTGGATAATGAGTTAATGCATCTCAAGTGCATTAAGTTCAGTAAAAAGGCAGTCTCAAAAAGTTACAGACTTTATTTGTATAACAGTCTCCAAATGCTAGAATTAAAGGAATGGAGAACAAATTAGTGTTGCCCAGGCACAGGGATAGGAGAGAAGGGTTGAGAGGATAAAGTGCAGATATAGAGGAGCTCTGTAGAGTCATTTGATGGTGATGGAACAGTTCTGTAACTTGATTGTTTTGGTGGGTACATGAATCTTTATGTTAGATAACACTGTCTAGAATGACACACACACGTGCATGCTAATATGTACATGTAAAAGCTGGTGGAATCAAAATAAGACTGGTGGTCTAGTTAATAGTATTGCACCTATGTCACTTTCTTGGTTTTGACATTGTATTGTTATATAAGATGTTACCATTGGAGGAAGCTGAATGAAAGGCATATAGTACTCTCTACTATATTGTAATTTCCTTTGAGTAATAATAATTGAGTAGTAATAATTGCAAAATTAAAAATTTTGTTAAAGGCCTTTCTGGGGGCCAGGCATGAGGCAAAGATAACTAGTTTCTTATCCTGATCACTTGTCTGTCAACCCTCAGCTTTCCTTGACCTCTTTACATGGCCTTTGGTGGCCACCGGAGTCCTCTAGCAGGGTGGAAGGAGAGCATTTCACTAAAAGAGAAGAATGTAGCATCCCATAGATGTGATTGCCCTGCTAGGAACGGTCTTTTTTAAGAGAGACTGATTCATTTCTTTGGTTGGTGTTCCTATGGAGTGCTTGTCACTGGGGAGGAAACCCATAGGTAATAGATGAGCAATTTGGAGCTGACAGCTGCTCATCATCCTGCTTTTTATAAATATTCGTGCCTTTTAATTATTCTCAGAAGATGGAGACATAAGCCACTGTGACCTTTCAGACTCTCTTTATGAGTACTATCCTCTGAAATTGGGAAGAAAACAGAAAAGTGTCACATGTATAAAATATCTAATTAAAGTCTTTTATTCACCTCTAAATAACTTCATTTTAAAAATCTTTATATGTGTGTGGGGTGGAGAGGGACTAAGCAAAAATTGTTTGAGACTTGAATATAGTACATACAGTAATTTAGCCACTTCAAACAGTCGAACAAATTGTACACCTGTAGTTAGATTGACAGTAATGACAGAGACTTAATTTTCAGCAGCAAATTGCTCCCACTCTGACAGCTCTTTACCGACAGTTTCCTGTATCTGGGTTTCCCTAAAATGTTGCTGGATGGGTAGGGTAAAGCAAAGATATTCTTTAATCATAGAAGAAAGAAAACCAAGGCATGGATTATTCCACCTTAGATCTTCGCTTTTCCATGTGAGATTAGGGGTTGAAGGTGAGCTGAAATTGTTTACCTTGACCTCATTGATTACAGGGAGACTTTTCATTTTTCCTGAGCATTGGAAGGCAGGCTGAGAAAAGTGGACCTTGGAAAATCTTGAGTGTGTTCTTGTGGCAGAGGGCTATATGTATACATTCTGAGGGCTTTCTTTCTGGGCATCCTGGAAAGTACAGATTTTGATAGTACAGATTAAAGAAGGTTGTGCCCTGGAGCAGCAGTTCTTTGAGGATGGCCATCCATGGCAGACCACAGGCTGACTGGGGAGATGTCTACAGTTGATGATTAATCATCTCTTTGTTACTCTTCCTAGGAAAGGCAGGCCAAAGTTAAGCGGCTCTTCCGTCCCATTGAGGAGCTGAAGAAGGACTTTGAGGAGCTGAATGTTGTCATTGAGACAGACATGCAGATCATGGTACGATTGATCAACAAGTTCAATAGTTCCAGCTCCAGCCTGGAAGAGAAGATTGCTGCACTGTTTGATCTTGAATATTATGTCCATCAGGTATTGTATTTCATTGTCTGTTGGTCTGACTTTTAACTAACAGCTCCAAAAATAAACCCCTCTGGCCAAGGCCCTAAGAAAATATTGTCATCATCTTTACTTCTCTCTCAAGGCATAGAGGATTTTTAATCTAGGCCATTATCTGTTGTATAAGGTACTTTCTAGAGACCAGAGCCAAGCTCTATTTCATTCGAAGTGTTACTTCTTTTAATTTTTCAACACTGAGGACACAGCAGAGGTAAAATAGGTGTGATACTTGTTCCATGTAGCTTATAGTCTGGAAGAGGGCACAATTAAGTAGTGAGCAATTGAATAATGAACCAATTAACAGTTTAATGAGATAATTTAAGATTGTGTTAAGGATGAGTATATAATGGGGGAACTTAGTCTAGTCAGGGATACTGGGGAAGGCTTCTCTGAGATTGTGACATTTAGGCTAAGCATTAAATGATGATTAGAGGTTGAGTAGACAAAGAGGGGAGATTAGAGCTTGGGGTGGCAAACTCTGGCCCACTTTTGTGAACAAAGTTTTATTGGAACACAGTCACATCTCTTTGTGTATGTATTGTTTTATTGTCTTGACTATTTTAATACTACAGTGGCAGAGTCGAGTGGTTGTGACATGAACCATTATGGCTCATGAAGCCAAAAATATTTGCTGTCAGGCCCTTTAGGAAAAGTTTGCCCCATTGTATTGGAGCGTTTTAGGCAGAGGAAACAGCATGTGGGAAAATTCTGAGTTAGAGAAGAGCTTGGTGAGATCAAGGACCTGGTACAGACCAGTGGGTGAGTGGCATAGATAAAGTGGAAAGTTTAGGGGATCAGACAGGTGGGCTTGAGAAAATAATGCTTTTCATAATTTTATCCTTGATCCTAAGAACCATTGGAGAGTTTGGAGCAGGGAAATGACTGATTTGATTTGTGCCATAATTATAACAGTTAATGTTTATTGAGCATTATCATGTACTCGGCATGTAGTCAAGTGCCTTGTACACATTAATTCATTGACTTGCATACCTGCCTTTGGAGTAGGCACTGCTGTTAATCCCATTTTGCAACTGAGGCAAATAAAGCACAGGCCACGTTTGTGATTGCTCAAAGTCACCCAGTTAGTGTAGAGCTGGGATTTGCAACAAGGTCTGTGTGACCCTAAACTCTGTGCTCTTAGTGTTTTGGATACTCTGCTCTCACGGGTGAATGAAGCTTAAGAGAGAATAGATGGATCTAAGCAGAGGGAGCCAAGAGAAGTCACTCACTTATTGAATGAATTAATTTATTGCATGCATGTTAAGTTCCAGGCACTGTTCCAGGCACTTAAAATACATTTGTGAATGAAATTGGAGCTTACCTTCTAGAAGAGGCAGATAGACAATAAACATACCTCACAAGTAAATTATAAATAATATGTTTGAAGGAGATAGATAATACTGAAAAATAAAAAAAATAGAGCAGGATAAGGATTGGCAGTGTTGGGAAGGAAGGTCTCAGTTAGGAGCAACAGCAGATACTATAGCCCTAAGGTGGGAGCATGTCTAGTGTGTTTGGGGAACAACTATGTGGCAGGAGCTGAGAGAAGTAGATGAAGCGCAGAGAGATAATGGGAGGGAGATCATGGAGCACTTTGTGGGCCATAGAAAAGAATGGAATTGGACAGTGTTGGAAGAATGTTGCAGAAGCATTTGATCTGACTTTCTTTTAAAGAAAGTCTGGCTGCTGTGTTGAGAGTTAGACTGTAGGCTGAGGGCATGGGTAGAGGCAGAAAAACCAGATAGGAGGCTTTTGCAGTAACCCAAACTAGGGGCGATGGTGGCCTGGGAGGGCTGTGTAATCATCATCAAAGGCTTGCTTGAGATCTTCATCAAGATACAGATCTTCAGCATCCTCCCATGCATGACAGTGTCCTTGTTCTCTATAAACTAAGCTAAAAGACATTCTTTAGGATTTTGCCAGCCTTTGTGTTGAGAGAGGATAAGTGTGTACTGTATCTGCAGGAATTATGGGATGGCCTCTTCATCTCTCTCTGCTCATAATTCTTTCTTAGACCTCAAATAGCAGGTCTGTGATCCTTTTAGAGAAGAAAATGGACCTGGGTTCTCTTTCCTCTTTCCAGTCTTTCTCTCCAGGGTGAAAAAACAAAAAGTCCAACAGCTTTTCTGTTAACAGATATTTAAAGGAATAAGGATCCTAGGGGTTATTGGCCAACTCAGCCTGCTCTGATGTTGACAGCTTTTATTTTTTCTCATCTTGACATACTTCGATGGGTCTTTAGGTTGTCAGTTTCTTTAGGCTCTTCTTTTAACTGCAGCATAAAAGTCCAAAATGACCTTTTATGAGAGCTTATCTTACCCAGAGGAGACTGAGTACAGAGGAGGGTAGCAGGGCCCTAATAAATTTTATTTCCCTTGCAGGTTCTTTGGTCATCCTGCAGTATCATCACTAGGGTGACATCCCATGGTGCTTTCATGGGTCACTGAGAGGGATTAAGAATTTCTTGGACATCACCAAACTTATCCTATTTATCAGTCCAGAAACTAGTCCCCTGGTGGAGACCAAACTTGATCTGCTTGCAGAAGAGTCTTAAGTATTCCAGATCATTGGTCTTTCGAGTGTAAATACAGATAAGGTGGTGGGCTGGTATGTCAGGCTTGCATGCAGTAGTGTTAAGTTGTTATTTCACAGGGGTATTGAAGAAGACACAGCTGGGCCTCAAGTTCCAGTTGGGGGGCAGTTAGGGTGATGTCGTGCTAGATTTGAGGGAGATAAGACTCTTCTTACAGGAAACTTACTTAGTCCACTTTTATTCTAGAATGCTGATTGGATGTTCTGAGGAGTCATGGGCTTCAAGGACCCAAACTGGCTCTGCCCAAGGATTTCCTTACAGCCATGTTTGAACTGTTAAAGAAGAATTGTGAAAAGCAAAATCATGTGTGTAGAAACAGCATGTGTATTACTTATAAGGAGCAGCCACTGTCTGCCCCATTCACCCAGTGGCAGTGTATTTGCCTTCCCTCATGTGACTCCTCAATTATTTACCATCATTTCTCCCTTTCTTTATTTTCCATATTCTCTCATTGTCTTGTCAGTTTTCTGTTTCTCTTTTCTTCCTGAGTGTTGGCACAGTTCCCTACTGCCTCCTTCATTATGCACTCTCTCCTTCTACCTTGAACTCCTTTCTTTCTGTCCCACCCAGTCCTGAGAGCAGCCTGGGAAAAGTTCTGGCCCCAGACCCGGCCCTGGTCATGCCTTCTGCTGTGTGATTCTGGGCAGGGCCCAGATTTTGGAGCTTGTGTATACAGTAGGCAGAGTGACTCTTTCCTCCTTTATCGCCCATAAGATAACAAATGAGAAAACATCTTGAAAAGGCTGAAGAGCTCATGTAAATGTCAGCCTTTATAATACCCTGGATTATCTTTATAGTAGTGAAGATAAACTGAATCTATAATAGAACCTTTGTGACTCTGGGCTGCATTGGTTTGCTGTGCTAGGAACTCATACCAACCTTGATAAGTAGCCATCTCAGGCATGGAATTACAGGTCTCTCTGAGCTAGGGTTTTGTATTTGGAAAACCTGGAAGAAGGAAGACCAAAGTAGAAGGTAGTGAATTCTTAGATTTTAAAATCAGAGTATGTAAGGAAGGAAAACTCAATAAGTATTTTTTTGTGCTTATGTCACAAAGCACCCTGCTCTGAGTCTCCCTAGTTCGCTAGGCTGTGGTCCAATAATCATTCCCCGTCACAAGGACAGATTAGGGCAGACAAATGCCAACCCTGGCCTGGGGCCCTTATGACAGAGCAGACTCCATGCTTACTTCATGGCCCTGGATTGGCCATCTTCTTAGGTCCGTAGTACAAGCAACCCATTCATTTTATTGGCACGGATAGCCCAGACTGCCTTTTTTACTCACAGTGGAATTTATTTCAGTGACCTTTTTTTTTTTTTTGATCAAATTTATTCATTGATTGGACTTCCCTGTGGTGGCTCAGATGGTAAAGCCTACAATGCAGGAAACCTGGGTTCAATCCCTGGGTTGGGAAGATCCCCTGGAGGAGGAAATGGCAACCCACTCCAGTATCCTTGCCTGGAAAATCCCATGATGGAGGAGCCTGGTAGGCTACAGTCCATGGGGTTGCAAAGAGCTGGACACGACTGAGCAACTTCACTTTCTTTTCATTCATTGATTTAATGACTGTGTATTGAACACTTAGCTATATGCTTAGACTGTTGTAATCCTTGGACCTATACCAGTGGACGAAAGACAAAAAACCCCTGCTCTCGTGTTTGAGAACGATCTTCTAAGGGGTTAAAAATAGGCTAGGCCTACCCCAAAACATAGGCATAGTCAAATACAGCCCTTCAAACTGGATTTCTCTGGTAGAGCCATCTTCCAGTTTGAAAGAATAGAGTCAGGTAAGAAAGGGCTTAGTGGAATATGGAGGAGAAATGTGAGTAGCAGTCCCATTGCTGTTAGGCTTTCTGCCTCTTCCTGATGATTTGTAGAGTGGGATGAGCGATAAGAGGCAGCTTTTGTACTAACAAAGATCTTTCCAAGGGAGACTGTAGCTGCTGCATGGGGAAAAAAGGAACCAGTGACCTTTCGGAAGAAGTTGAGTCTTCTTCTTCCAGGATGCAAGTGAAGCTTGGGAAATGAGAGTCTGAATTTTGGGACTTTGGACCTTAAGTATAGCCTAGACCAGTGTGGCCCAATTGAACTTTATGGGATGATGGAAATGTTCTACGCTGTCCAGTAATAGCCACTAGTGAGTTAGCACAGGCCTAGGCTAAAGCTTTTAAGAGAGACTTTTATGCAGATTTATCACAAAGTGTCCTCAGATTCATTCAACTTTAGACTATAAAGTGAGTAAGTGAGAAGAGAAGCATACTATTGTTATTCTTCTCCTAGCATTTTTCCAGCCCTCCACCTGCAACAGAGTTCCTTTCATAGTCCCTGATTTCTAATTAAAAAGCAGCATTTTAAAGTGTCTGCTGCCTCCACTGCCCCCACTGAGGCTGGACATCACCAGGAAGCATAGTGTCATTTACTGGTGCTGATGACACCAGATCTTGGTGTTAACAACTTGTACATTACGAGTAAGCTTGTGACTCATTATGGTATTAGAATTTTCCAGGACATGTTTGGCATAAGCAATTGCTAGGTGCCATTTTTGCCAATTCCCATGCAGGTGCTCATAAATCATGATAGATGAATTGGGAATTCTCAAATGTAAGATTGTTTTAAAATTTAGTTGGTTCTTACAGACCCTTTCCTAATTAGCAGAAAGGCCACCAATACATTTTACTTAATTTTTTTAGTTTGTTCTTGAATAGTTACCAAAAGAAATTCTTACCTTGATGTCTATACTATACTAAGCAGTGCCTCTGTTCCAGATGGATAATGCACAGGACCTGCTTTCCTTTGGTGGCCTTCAGGTGGTGATCAACGGGCTCAACAGTACAGAACCCCTGGTGAAGGAGTACACAGCGTTTGTGCTGGGGGCTGCCTTTTCCAGGTGAGCAGCATGGGTGGTCGTCACATTGGCCAGGATCCTTTGGACCCTTCAAGTGAGGTCTAGCTTTGCTCTTGGCCTGATTGGCCTGGAGGAAGAATACATTTGAACTCATGCACATCTCTATCCATAGCTTAGTGTAATTTCACTGAAACTAGAGTAAGACTTTGATTCTGACTTTATTCTAACTAGATAAGAATTTTCACCCTTGTTGTCACCATCTGTGACTCTCTCTTCCCCCTCATCTTATGGACGTTTCATAACATATTTTAGGTCACATTATCTGTTTTAGTTGAAGCTAATTAGAAGTTACACCAACCATAAGTAGTTGAGAGGAAGGGGAGTGAACTCCAAGAGTTGATCCTTTTAGCAGAGAAGCTTCATCTGGTGATGAATAAATGATGAACCTGACCAAGGAGGGCCTTCTGGGGGGAGATTTGCCTTCCTCTAGTTGCCTGAAACCAGTCAACATGCCACCAGGTTATCACACTCTCTGGGTTTAGAGTTGTTTAAATTTCAGTTAGTCTGGCTTATGCTCGAAGACTGATCAAGTGAGAGGAATGAGCATCTCCAAAGGGTAGATACAGAAAGAGGTAGGAGCACCATATCATTATACACGCCCTAAAAAAGTCAAAATGTCTTCAAGCTGCAATTGGTCCATTGGAGCTACAGTTTGTTCCATTTTTGAAAGTCTGTTCCTAGGACCATTTGTTCTTCTACAACGGGAACCATTATTCAAATTCTTGCTGTCAGGACATGTGGTGCCTATTAAGGATTACCTTGCTTGCTTCCAGGATTGTGATAATGTAGAAGGGCTATTTTGAACATTACCATTGGACTCTTTGTTTTGAAAAGATTTCCTTTGCCTTTCATCTACGATTATCTTTATTTAATCAGAATCACAGTCTGATACTCTAATTCTAAAAGACTTAGCTATCTTTTCTTAGTAAATTGAGAGGCAAAGTTAGGAAAGCCAGAAGAATTGTTGCAGGTGAGAGGCTGGGAGCACTGCAGGCCTTTATTTCCCTTCTTGCTTACCTGCCCCATCTTTAAGCCCTGCTTGTCTTATGGACTCCAGAGCATATCTCTCTTGCTGTCATTGAACAGAGCCATGCAGGAAAATCACTGCCTGTGCATCTACTGGAAAGGTGAAGAATCTATAAATTTGTCATTGATAGCTGTGATTTCAGCCCTGCACAGGTTAAGATCTTTATCCTCATTAGACTTTAAAGGCTTGAGAACTTACTGAAGTTCACTTTTTGTTTCTCAAGCTATAAAATAACTGATTCAAACATTATTAACCTCTTTTCCCAGACCCTTTTGGGAAATCTCTGTACTCTCCAATACTTTCTCTGTATTTTGAATGTAAACAGATGATTCTGTGTGTACTCTGCCATTGCTTCTGGAAACACATTTCATGGGGGAAAAGAAATGTCTTGATGTCACACCTTGGTTTAGGGGAGCTAAGTGACTTGAGAAGCTTGCTTTGGGTCTGCTTAGCAGGCCGTAACTCATATGGAGGCTGTGCCAATGTGTGGTGTTATTAAGGCTTTTCCATGATTGTATTAGTGTAAGACTATGTTAACATTTCTGTGGCATCACTAAAATTTAAATAGAGATAAATATAAAATATTACAATTTAGTGTTTTGGTAGCAAGAAAACTGCCATATTCAAAATGTTCTAGCTGGGATTTTGATGGCTCACCGGAGGGCAGTTACAGTGACAGCATGGTGTGGTGCCAGAGCATTTGGAAGCCAACAGCAGGCTCCTGAACACCATGAAAATATAAGTGTTTTATGCAAAGAGGAACTGATGGAAGGTAAGAATATTTCCATGCAGAGGCAAGTTTCAGTGGTCTAGTCTGATATTCATTATTTATTCCTGGTGTCCTAAGTGTTGGTTCTGCAGCTTCGTACCTGCCCTCAGCCTGCAGGTGAGCACACACATAGCACATGTGTATGCACACCTGCGGAGAAGGCAATGGCTCCCCACCCCAGTACTCTTGCCTGGAAAATCCCATGGACGGAGGAGCCTGGTAGGCTGCAGTCCATGGGGTCGCTGCTATTCAGACACGACTGAGCGACTTCACTTTCACTTTTCACTTTCATGCATTGGAGAAGGAAATGGCAACCCACTCCAATGTTCTTGCCTGGAGAATCCCAGGAACCGGGGAGCCTGGTGGGCTACCGTCTATGGGGTCGCACAGAGTTGGACATGACTGAAGCGACTTAGCAGCAGCAGCAGCAGCATGCACACCTGCACACACAAAGTTGACTGGATCAGCTCTTTCTTTGTCAAGAGGGCTTTCAAGGGCTTGTGAGCATGTTGGAATCATGGAATCTCGTAGTTTGGGAATCTTATTTAGAGATCGATCGTTCCTTCCAGTTTTCTGCTGATGAACAAAAACATAGCTCACTCAGTCCAG
Source organism: Aepyceros melampus (assembly GCA_006408695.1). Taxonomy (NCBI): domain Eukaryota; kingdom Metazoa; phylum Chordata; class Mammalia; order Artiodactyla; family Bovidae; genus Aepyceros; species Aepyceros melampus. The sequence goes on from SJXQ01004694.1 coordinate 190,813, forward strand.
GTGTTTGACTATTTGGGAGAACTAGGTAGACCGCTGGTACGTACAGTCAGGAAATCTAGGTTCAGGTCCAGTTTCTATCATTTCCTGGCTGTTGACCTGTGGGCAAGTGATTTCACTTTTCTAAGCCTCACCTTTTTCCTTTGTTATCTAAAAACAATCATAGGTTTCCTTTAAGACTGAATGAATATGGAAGAACATAATATATAATAAGTCCTCTGAAATGCTTATAAAACACCTATCAGTGACATGGGGTCTACCATCATTGTGTGTCCTTTTTACTTTGAGTTTTCACTGTAACTCAGAGTTAGTGTTTCTTTTGTTTTTACAATGCAAACCTTTATCTTCCTCATTTTCTCTTCTGTTAAGTGCCTACCTTCTACCACATATATCTCTTGGTGTCAGTCTTGCGCTTCATGAGGGTATTTATTTGCCTGCCTGGGTTAATTACTTCATAAGACCTCCACAGACATTTCTGTAGATGAAGAGATCTCTTCTGTGGTGTTAAATGGAAAGCGGTTATTCCAAGATCAAGAAGAAAGAATTGACATAAACATAATTGATGTGGGCACTCAGTGTTACATGGCCACTGAAACAGTTTGTTCCCTTATTTAAATATTATTCACACTTATTATGGGTCACACACATTCATTTTCAGCTGCCAGTGTTTTGTTGGCCCATGTGCAGGCAGGTCAGGCTCTTACATAAAAAGATATGTAGAAATAGGGAGGTAGGAGTCTGATGTCTTTGGCACCTTTATCTTTCCTTAACTTTCCTTAACTTTCCTTCCTCCTTCCCTTTCTCCTTTCTTCAAGTCACATATTTTCAGTAGTCTTTTATGACCTGCTTTCATCTTATGATGGCACCTCTCTCAGTCACTTTTGGTGTCCACTGTCCATGAGTTCTTTTATGCATATGTATGAATTATTCAATTATATTGGCTTGTAAATGCTCAGTATATGCAGTCCTTTTTCATGAACTTATGCATAGTGTAAAAAGGGAGGTATGTGAGCTGTCAGCCGTGGTGCAATTATGTTCTCTTATGATGAATCCCTGGAATAGGATTACACTCTACCCTGTCTTTGACGTCTTCATTGACCTTCCTTAGGATATACTGGGTTACATACATCTCTTTGTAAAATGAATGTTCACCCTGCTGCTGACCTTCACCCTCTCAACCCTATGCTTTGTTGGTTCTCTAATTTTCCTAGTTGTACTCTTCCCATGGATATTTTACTAATTAATTTTAACCATTTGACCAGTGTCAAATTCTTGTGTCCCATTTCCATTTGTTGGCCTCCAATATTCAGATTTCTTTCCTGCTATCCTTCATGAATTTCAGTGCTTATCTGAATCATCTCTGTCTTTCCTGACTTTTATAGCTTTTTGGGGGATCATTTCCATTGACCTTTACCTTTACTGCTGTCATCCACAGATATCTTGAAATTCATTTCCCTCCCCCCACTCCAACATTTCATGTTCTCTACCCACTTCCATCATCTCTTCACATTTTCATCTCTCCTCTTAAATATGGTTCTTACTCTTATCACGATCTCCATCATCTGCACATCCTCCTTTTCTCCCCCTCACTGTCTCTGTTCTTCACTGTCTTGCCACTCTCTAGGCTCCCTCTTTTTAGCCCACAAATGTTCAATTACTTAGCCACTGACCCCTGCCTGCCTTCAAAGATTAGACAGTTAGGGATCCAGTAAGTGCACATGAGATACAATCCCTGAAATGGTTCAAGAGTATTTTGTCTTTATTGACATCTCCATTAACATTCAACAATGTCAACCACTACTTTCCTTTGGAAACTTTACTTCTCAGCTGCCATGTGATTGTAGTAGTCCCCTTAGTTCTTGGATGTCTGTAATTAATTACTCCGTCTTCTTTTCTTCTTATGGCAACAGTATCTTTTCAATATCTCCTGACTACAGCCATTTACCAAAATTTTTATGGCCTTATCACTATTGTCTCTTCATTTTCTCTACCAATGGTCCTACATTTTCCCATGGTTTTAAATTCTACCTCATTGTGGATAACTCCAGTGTCTAAGCCAGACTTTCTTCTCAGATCCTTGCCTCCATTTCTATCAGACTGTGTCATTGCACATCAGACTGAAAGAGAAGAAAATGAAATTCATTTTCATCTGTCTCACAAGCTAGGCTTTTCTTCCCACTTCTCTCTTTATCTGTTGTTGGCCTTATGATTGTCTTTGTTACCAAAGCTTAAAACTTTGGAGTGATGTTTGAGTCTTGTTTCTCTCTAGTTACTTACCTGGTCACTGAGCCCTGTGGATTTTTATTGTCACAATTATTGTCTACTAAACAATGATTTCATTTTTTCACCTTGATATTATGAGGGCAACAATATGTTTAGGGAGAGGACTCCCTCTCTCAGTGGTAGGAAATGAGCCCTGAATAGTTTAAATCAAGCATGACAATCCCATTTTCTGGGATGTAGATTGATTTAGAGGTAAGCATTTGGCCCAGTTCTGGACAATGAGACATAAAGAGATGTTTGCTGAAAAAGCTTCTGGGAACGATTTTGTTCTCTTATAAAGATGTTCAAACATGTTTTAGAAAAGGCAGAGGAACCAGAGATCAAATTGCCAACATCTGCTGAATCATTGAAAAAGCAAGAGACTTCCAGAAAAACATCTACTTCTGCTTTATTGACTATGCCAAAGCCTTCGACTGTTTGGATCACAATAAACTGTGGAAAATTCTGAAACAAATGGGAATACTAGACCACCTGACTTGCCTCTTGAGAAATCTGTATGCAGGTCAGGAAGCAACAGTTAGAACTGGACACGGAACAGACTGGTTCCAAATAGGAAAATGAGTATGTCAAGGCTGTATACTGTCACCATGCCTATTTAACTTATATGCAGAGTACAGCATGAGAAATGCTGGGTTGGAAGAAGCACAAGCTGAAACAACATTATAGGGAGAAATATCAGTAACCTCATATATCCAGATGACACCACCCTTATGGCAGAAAGTGAAGAAGAACTAAAGAGCCTCTTGATGAAAGTGAAAGAGGAGAGTGAAAGAGTTGGCTTAAAGCTCAACATTCAGAAAATGAAGATCATGGCATCCGGTCCCATCACTTCATGGGAAATAGATGGGGAAACAGTGGAAACAGTGGCTGAATTTATTTTCTTGGTCTCCAAAATCACTGCAAATGATGACTGCAGCCAAAAGACACTTACTCCTTGGAAGGAAAGTTATGACCAACCTAGACAGCATATTAAAAAGCAGAGACATTACTTTGCCAACGAAGGTCCATCTAGTCAAGGCTATGGTTTTTCCAGTAGTCATGTATGGATGTAAGCGTTGGACTGTAAAGAAAGCTGAGTGCCGAAAAATTGATGCTTTTGAACTGTGGTGTTGTAGAAGACTCTTAAGAGTCCTTGGACTGCAGAGAGATCCAACCAGTCCATCCTAAAGATTAGTCCTGGGTGTTCTTTGGAAGACTGATGCTAAAACTGAAAATCCAATACTTCAGCCACCTGATGCGAAGAGCTGACTCATTTGAAAAGAGCCTGATGCTGGGAAAGATTGAAGGTGGGAGGAGAAGGGGACGACAGAGGATGAGATGGTTGGATGGCATCACCGACTCAATGGACATGAGTTTGAGTAAACTCCGGGAGTTGGTGATGGACAGGGAAGCCTGGTGTGCTGCAGTCCTTGGGGTTAAGAGTCAGACACGACTGAGTAACTGAACTGAACTGAAAGACAAAGATAGTAAGGAGACCTTGTCTACTTCTTTCTACCTTGATTACAGTTGTTGGAGTAACAATTGTTGGAGTAACAGTTGTTGGAACTATAGCTGTTGTTGGAGCTACAGCTGGTTTAGACCAGTGAGATGAGATGCACAGGAACAAAAAGACAACATGCTGAAGAGGATAAATGAGGGGAAAGACAAGACTAGCTTCTTTATGATACAGTTTAGCTACTGTACTCATTTTAGAACCATCTATTTACATACTTTTGTCATGAGAGTTTTTTTTTTAAAGATTCTGTTAGTCCTTATTCTGTTAATTGCTTCTAAACATATTCGAACTAATAAATTTTAAACATCTCTCTCAGATCTTTAAAATTCCCTTTAAAAACCCTTGCCTCTTCATAGCACTTATCCCAATTTGCAGTTAAATATTTGTTTGATTACCTGTTAAATGATGATAAACCCTGTTAGTCCAGGAGACAATAGGATTCATTTTCTATCTTAATCTTGCTGTTTCCCTAGTATATAGCAGGACATAGCATTGAGTGCTAGAAAGTAATAATGAAGAAACTAAAGAATAAAATGACACCTAAGAAATGAAGTGTTTTTCAGAAAGCGTATGAGGGCAGAGTGGAGAATGCTGTCTCTATTAATGATGTAATAGTAGATGGTTCAGATATCTTGATTCAGTCACTCAGTCATGTCCAACTCTTTGCAACCCCATGGACTGTAGCACACCAGGCTTCCCTGTCTATCAGCAAGTCCCATAGTTGCTCAAACTCATGTCCATCAAGTCGGTGATGCCATCCAAGTATCTCGTCCTCTGTCATCCCCTTCTCCCGCCTTCAATCTTTTCTAAGATCAGGGTTTTTTCCAATGAATCAGTTCTTTGCACCAGGTGGCCAAAGTGATGGGGCTTCAGCTTCAGCATCAGTCCTTCCAGTGAACATTCAGGACTGATTTCCTTTAGAATCAAATGGTTTGATCTCCTTGAAGTCCATGGGACTCTTAAGAATCTTCTCCAACACCACAGTTCAAAAGCATCAATTTTTTGGTGCTCAACTTTCTTTATGGTCCAACTCTCACATCCATACATGGCTACTGGAAAAATCATAGCTTTGACTAGACAGACCTTTGTTGGGAAAGTAATGTCTCTGCTTTTTCATATGCTGTTTAGGTTTGTCATAACTTTTCTTCCAGGGAGTAAGCATCTTTTAATTTCATGGCTGCAGTCACCATCTATAGTGATTTTGGAGCCCAGGAAAATAAAGTCCCTGTTTCCACAGCTTCCCCATCTATTTGCCATGAAATGATGGGATAGATGCCATGATCTTCATTTTTTGAATGTTGAGTTTTAAGCCAACTTTTTCACTCTCTTCTTTCATCACAAGGCTCTTCAGTTCCTCTTTGCTTTCTGCCATAAGAGCGGTGTCATCTGTGTATCTGAGATTATTGATATTTCTCCCAGCAATCTTGATTCCAGTTTGTGCTTCATCCAGCCCGACATTTCACATGATGTTCTCTGCATATAAGTTAAATAAACAGGGTGACAGTATACAGCCTTGTCTAACTCAATGAAATTGTGAGCCATGCTGTGTAGGGCCACCCAAGATGGATGGATCATGATGGAGAGTTCTGACAAAACATGATCCACTGGAGAAGGGAATGGCAAACCATTTCTCAATGTTTTTGCCTTGAGAACCTCACGAACAGTATGAAAAGGCAAAAAGATATGACTCTGAAAAATGAACTCCCCAGGTCGGTAGATGCCCAATATGCTACTGGAGAAGAGGGAAAAATAACTCCAGAAAGAATGAAGAGATAGAGCCAAAGCAAAAACAACATCCATGTGGATATGACTGGTGATGGAAGTAAAGTCCAACGCTGTAAAGAGCAATGTTGCATAGGAACCTGGAATGTTAGGTCCGTGAATCAAAGTAAATTGAAAGTGCTCAAACAGGAGATGGCAAGAGTGAACATCAACATTTTAGGAATCAGTGAACTAAAATGGACTGGAGTGGGTGAATTTAATTTAGTTGACCATTATATCTACTACTATGGGCAAGAATCCCTTAGAAGAAACACAATAAAAAGAGTCTGAAATGCAGTACTTGGGTGCAGTCTCAAAAATACAGAATGATCTGTTTGTCTCTAAAGCAAACCATTCAGTATCACAGAAATCCAAACTATGCCCCAACCACAAATGCCAAAGAAGCTGAGGTTGAACGGTTTCATGAACACCTACAAGACCTTCTAGAACTAACACCAAAAAGTGTCCTTTTCATCATAGGAGACTGGAATGCAAAAGTAGAAAGTCAAGAGATACCTGGAGTAACAGGCAGGTTTCGCCTTGGAGTACAAAATGAAGCAGGACAAAGGCTAACAGAGTTTTGCCAGAGAATGCACTGGTCATAGCAAACCCCCTCTTCCAACAGAAGAGATGACTCTACACATGGACATCATGTTATGGTCAATACCAAAATCAGATTGATTATATTCTTTGTGCCAAAAATGGAGAAGCTCTATACAGTCAGCAAAAACAAGACCAGGAACTGACTGTGGCTCAGATCATGAACTCCTTATTGCAAAATTCAGACTTATATTGAAGAAAGTAGGGAAAACCACTAGACCACTCAGATATGACCTAAATCAAATCTCTTATGAAGTGGAAGTGACAAATAGATTGAAGGGATTAGGTCTGATAGAGTGCTGAAGAACTATGGACAGAGCTTCATGACATTATACAGAAGGCAGTGATCAAAACCATACCCAAGAGAAACAAAGGCAAAATGGTTGTCTGAGGAGGCCTTACAATAGCTGAGAAAAGAAGAAAAGTGAAAGGCAAAGGAGAAAAGGAAAGATATACCCATCTGAATGCAGAGGTTCAAAGAATAGCAAGGAGAGATAAGAAAGCCTTCCTCAGTGATCAATGCAAAGAAATAGAGGAAAACAATAGAATGGGAAAGACTAGCGATCTCTTCAAGAAAATCCAAGATACCAAGGAACATTTCTTGCAAAGATCGGTATAATAAAGGAGAGAAACGGTATGGACCTAACAGAAGCAGAAGATATTAAGAAGAGGTGGCAAGAGTACACAGAATAACTATACAAAAAAGATCTTCATGACCCAGATAACCATGAAGGTGTGATTACTCACCTAGAACTAGACATCCTGGAGTCTGAAGTCAAGTGGGCCTTAGGAAGCATCACTATGAACAAAGCTAGTGGAGGTGATGGAATTCCAGCTGAGCTATCTGAAATCCTAAAGTATGGTGCTGTTAAAGTGCTGCACTCAAGTATGCCAGCAAATTTGGAAAACTCAGCAGTGGCTACAGACCGGAAAAGGTCAGTGTTCATTCTAATCCCAAAGAAAAGCAATGCCAAAGAATGTTCAAACTACTGCACAGTTGCACTCATCTCATGTGCTAGCAAAGTAATGCTCAAAATTCTCTAAGCGAGGCTTCAAAGTGAACCAAAAACTTCCAGATAATTAAGCTAGATTTAGAAAAGGCAGAGGAACCAGAGATCAAATGACCAGCATCCACTGGATCATAGGAAAAGCAAGAGAGTTCCAGAAAAACATCTACTTTATTGACTGTGCCAAAGCCTTTGACTATGTGGATCACAACAAACTGTGGGAAATTCTTAAAGAAATGAGAATACCAGACCACCTTACCTGCCTCTGGAGAAATCTATATGCTGGTCAAGAAGCAACATTTAGAACTGGACATAGAACAACAGACTGGTTCCACATTGGGAAAGGAGTACGTCAGGATTGTATATTATTGTCAGATACATCTGACCCTTGACCCTTTAAAAATCTAGGGCTGTATAATCATATGTAGCAACACTCCCAACCCCGAACCCTTCCCCACAGCTGAAGGCCCAGAAAATAGAAGGTTAGAGGTGGGATGCAGTCACACGTTGGAGATGCCAGAATTTGAATAAAAGTCCAAGTGTGATTCCTAGTACTAGTTCTGACCTCTTGACTTCATGACCTAATTTTTGACTCCTCCAAATGCAGAGAGATGCTCAAACCATTTTGTATCTCATAAATTAACTGACATATTAACCAGGTTGGCCCAAGCAGTTGGATAGCCTTATAGCTTTTAAAGCTGCATTCAAAGTCTTATTTCTTTTTTCAAATGGCAATTAATGGCAAATGGAAAATGAGAGCTAAGCCTGACCAGGGTACTGAAGAAACAAAGGGTTCATTGTGAGGAGGGAGGTACCACTTTGCTTAATGAACTTGTCCTCTCTGCAATTTTTTAAAATCCATCTCTGTAATGTTCTCCTGCCTCCTCCAGATCCTCTATGGGGCTGCTTTCAGATTTTTTCAGTATTGGCCACCTCCCCCTTAATTTCTTCACTGGATAACTCCAGCCCACAAAGTTCTTTCTTTTCAACTTTATTAACATTTGTTGTCTGGACTCCTACACTGTCTCATACAACTAATTATCTGCATATGCCAATTCTTTCCTTTGTTTCCCCAGTAAAACCGAGCTTCTTGGGAGTGAAACAGGTATCCAAGCCTGTGGTAGCCACAGCACTTTATAGAGGGTAAGTTTCATGTAGCTGCTTAGAGCATTTCATGGTGCAAACTAAATGGTCCAGCACAAAAGCTGAAATCACCAAAAATAAGTAGGAGTAATGAAGCCACAAGGAACAGGGAAGCTTTTTATTTTCTATTTTATTTTTCCTCAAGTGAGTTGTATTACATTTGTATTTAAAATTTATACAATAAGTAGCAAAACAAAGTTGGAAGACTTCTCTATCTAGCATATGGTGATTAACATTTCTCAAAAAGAATTCTTGGTTCAGAAAACCTGAAGATGCTTTATCTGTAACATATAAACATTCCTTAAACATTGCTCAATTCAGCTATCAAAAAAACTTCAGGGCTACTGCTTTGAATTCCTAAAGGGGAAATAACATATTCTTTATGCGGTAAGTTATTAAGTAAGTAAAGTCACTCAGTCGTGTCCGACTCTTTGTGACCCCATGGACTGCAGCCCACCAGGCTCCTCAGTCCATGAGATTCTCCAAGCAAGAATACTGGAGTGGGTTGCCATTTCCTTCTCCAGGGGGTCTTCCCGACCCAGGGATCAAACCCGGGTCTCCCGCATTGGAGGCAGACGCTTTAACCTCTGAGCCACCAGGGAAGTTCTCAATTCAGCTATCAAAAAAACTTCAGGGCTACTGCTTTGAATTCCTAAAGGGGAAATAACATATTCTTTATGCGGTAAGTTATTAAGTAAGTAAAGTCACTCAGTCGTGTCCGACTCTTTGTGACCCCATGGACTGCAGCCCACCAGGCTCCTCAGTCCATGAGATTCTCCAAGCAAGAATACGGGAGTGGGTTGCCATTTCCTTCTCCAGGGGGTCTTCCCGACCCAGGGATCAAACCCGGGTCTCCCGCATTGGAGGCAGACGCTTTAACCTCTGAGCCACCAGGGAAGTCTCTTTATGTGGTAGTCTTACAAGAAATTGAGACAAGTTCCAGAGATGCAAATTCTGAGAGATATGAAACGCTGGAAGTTACATCTGTTATGAGAACACTTGTTTCCTAGTGGCCAAAATCACTTGGTTTCAACAGGTGTTAAGTTGGGAGACAGGAGATAAAAACTTGAGCCGTTGAAAAGGAGAATTAGAAAAATGAAAATCTTCTACTTAGAAAAGGCATTTTGGCTTTGAGTGGAAGGTAGAAAAATTTCCAAGGAGATTCTTCACCCTTAAGTACTTTTGGGCTGGAAATCATGTTCTTTTTGTGCCCTAAAAATCTCTAAGCTGAGAATTTATTCTAAAACAGTCTCAATATATAATAAAGTAGAAAAAATTTTTGCAAATTAGATTACAGATATAACATTAGTATTCCAATATATATAAAGAGTGCCTAAAAATAGAGAGTAGGTACATTAATAACCCTATAGAAAAATGGGATAGACACACACTGCAGAATAAAAGAAGTGTAGGTGACTTATCCATAGGAAGAAATACTCAGTGTCACTCATAAGAAGAGAAAGACCAATTAAAACTACACTGAGATACCGTTTTTCACCTATCAGGATAGCAGAAGTGCAAAAATGTTGATAGTATATTCTATTTGTGAAGCTGTGGGGAAATAGGCTCTTATACATTGGTGGTAGAATTTAAAAATAGCACAACGCTTACAGAATGAAATTTGACAGTAGCTAACAAAATTGCACACATATATTCACTCTTTGAAATATTATTCCTACTTTTAGAATTCTACCTCTAAAATAATACTGATAAAGATATGAAAGACATATGTATGCTCAAGGTTATTCACGGTAGCACTATTTGTAGTAGCAGAAGAGAGGAATCAGTCCAAACGTCCATCAGCAGGGAATAGATGGAATAAATTATATTATACCTTAAATTGTATCATTTATTCCATAGAGTGCTGCAGAGTTGTAAGAAAAGATTTAGAAATGTTTCTGTATAATACAGAATATGTCTGTTGTGATATTTCCCAGGATATCTTGTTAAATGAAAAAAGAGAAAATTGTGAATTCTATTAAGCATGTATATGTGCTAGGGAGAGGGACTGCAGTCATGTAGATATTTTATGTAATTTTAAAGCTCAAAGTAATTACAAAAAATTGTTTCTCATAAAAATTGAGAACAAAATGAAACAATTGAATCTAGTTGGCTATAGAATTGCAGGGATAATCACACAAGGAGGAACTATTTCATGTGATTTTACAATCCAGTAGTTTATACATCTCAGTTTGGTTGCATTTTAAAGACAAAGGTATCTATAAAACTTTTCAGAAATCTTATGGTTAATGGACATGTTAGTGTTGTTATTCTGAGACTGTTATGTGTGTTGTGGGATAAAGCAGATGAATATTTATGCTGGTTTCTTTGAGAGCCAGGATTTTCAGCGTGACAGAGGGGAGATACTGATGTAAAATTGAATATTGAGTAAAATCCCTCTTAGTCCTGATTTTGGATTGAAAGTATTAGCATGATTTTATGATGAATTTTTTTCTTAAAAAATGTATTTGTTAGCTCTGTCCACTGAAAGGATCTAGAAAAAAAGATAAAGCTAGTAGCAATGATCAACTGAGCTTCGTATATTCTATTAACAGATAACATTTCCCTCTAAAATAGCATTTTTCATTAAAAGGAACTCTGATTTCACATTGGCTCATTTCAAATCTGGAGTAAAACGTGTGCAAGATGATCTTGGATGTCTTGTCATAATCAAAAGGAAGAACATTTTCAAAGACTACTTGGGTCTTGTGTAAAGGATTTAAGATTCAACTTGAAAAGGTTCCAGTGACCATAGATGGGACTCTAGGAATTTCAAGATGGATAAGAACTGCAGTAAATTGAAGCAAATAAAATATGTTTAAATCCCCAAATTCATCATGATACTTTTGAACAAATTTTAAACCTCTTTGGTCATTTTTTTGAGCATTACTAGCATGTGAGATGAGTGCAATTGTGTGGTAGTTTGAGCATTCTTTGGCATTGCCTTTCTTTGGGATTGGAATAAAAACTGACCTTTNAAGGCTTTCTTATCTCTTCTTGCTATTCTTTGGAACTCTGCATTCAGATGCTTATATCTTTCCTTTTCTCCTTTGCTTTTTGCCTCTCTTCTTTTCACAGCTATTTGTAAGGCCTCCCCAGACAGCCATTTTGCCTTTTTGCATTTCTTTTCCATGGGGATGGTCTTAATCCCCGTCTCCTGTACAATGTCACGAACCTCATTCCATGGTTCATCGGGCACTCTATCTATCAGATCTAGGCCCTTAAATCTATTCTCACTTCTACTGTATAATTATAAGGGATTTGATTTAGGTCATACCTGAATGGTCTAGCAGTTTTCCCTACTTTCTTCAATTTAAGTCTGAATTTGGCAATAAGGAGTTCATGATCTGAGCCAAAGTCAGCTCTCGATCTTGTTTTTGCTGACTGTATAGAGCTTCTCCATCTTTGGCTGCAAAGAATATAATCAATCTGATTCAGTGTTGACCATCTGGTGATGTCCAAGTGTAGAGTCTTCTCTTGTGTTGTTGGAAGAGGGTGTTTGCTATGACCAGTGCATTTTCTTGGCAAAACTCTATTAGTCTTTGCCCTGCTTCATTCCACATTCCAAAGCCAAATTTGCCTGTTACTCCAGGTGTTTCTTGACTTCCTACTTTTGCATTCCAGTCCCCTATAATGAAAAGGACTTCTTTTTTGGGTGTTAGTTCTAAAAGATCTTGTAGGTCTTCATAAAACCATTCAACTTCAGTTTCTTCATGACCCATTTTGAACTTGAATAAGAAAATAAATCTGCTTCTTGTCTAACATCATTTCCCTAATCTAAAATTAACATAAAATAAACAGCAAGTAATAAGTCACTAGCAAAAAAGCATAAAGTGATAAATGTGCATTAATATGATGTATGATATAACCACACTTATTTAAGAATGTATTCCAATATCAAACAGCAAATTTCCACAATGCAAAACCACAATTACTTTTGCACAAACATAATACTACCTCAAGGAGATCCAACCAGTCCATTCTAAAGGAGACCAGTCCTGGGTGTTCTTTGGAAGGAATGATGCTGAAGCTGAAACTCCAGTACTTTGGCCACTTCATGCGAAACATTGACTCATTGGAAAAGACTCTGATGTTGGGAGGGTTGTGCATTAATATGATGTATGATATAACCACACTTATTTAAGAATGTATTCCAATATCAAACAGCAAATTTCCACAATGCAAAACCACAATTACTTTTGCACAAACATAATACTACCTCAAGGAGATCCAACCAGTCCATTCTAAAGGAGACCAGTCCTGGGTGTTCTTTGGAAGGAATGATGCTGAAGCTGAAACTCCAGTACTTTGGCCACTTCATGCGAAACATTGACTCATTGGAAAAGACTCTGATGTTGGGAGGGATTGGGGGCAGGAGGAGAAGGGGACGACCGAGGATGAGATGGCTGGATGGTATCACCGACTCAATGGACATGAGTCTCGTGAACTCCGGGAGTTGGTGATGGACAGGGAGGCCTGGTGTGCTGTAATTCATGGGGTCACAAAGAGTCAGACACGACTGAGCGACTTAACTGAACTGAACTGAATACTACCACAACACAATTTCCCCTGCTGTGCTTTCTTCCCCCTTTCCTGCTGGAAATGTCACAAGAAATTTCAACCCCAATAAGCAAGTCAAACTCCCCCAATTCCTGCCCTTGTTTTTATGAATAAGGACATTCACTCCTTCAGGATGGGCACTGTGGTTTGGAAATGAAAATATGCTGGGGTTCTGAAATCTGTGGCCAGAAGTCCAGTTCAAGGAAGAGGAGCAGTTCTGCTTTGTGGTCACCAAGACAGTAGAGCTGACCCCCCAAGGAAAATGGGCAGGGAGGCCATGAGAAATCTAGTATGTCTGCTAGAGAATGATAATGCTTCAGGGTCTCTAAATAAATCTTTTTTAGTAAGTCTCTCTGGTTTACACTGTCAAAGAGATTTCTGAAGATCTCTCTCCCTGACTCTTGCCAGTAACATCTTATTAATTTTAAGTCCAGAATAACTATCAAATCTTCATTTTCCTTTCTAGTCTCTCAAATCCATTTGAATTACCAATGTACTTTGCATGGCACAATTTAATACCTGGGCTTTTTAAACTGGCATTCACAGCGAGAGCTTGTGATAGAAGAAAAATGAGCATTGTGGTTTGACCATTCTCCAGCTCAAGACGTCAACGCTCATGGTCATGGCATGACTGTACCCCTGTTGGTGATGTCATCGGTGGACTGGCTCACCCAATACACACACATTAAAGACCTTGTTCTTTTGGTCCAGTCTGCTCTTGTTTCCTGACTCAAGCCTGGGAAGGCTGTCGACTTGTGATAAGAGCATTCTGGTATCCACTCCCTTCCTCCCTCAGTCATCTGCCCAAACTTCCCTTAATGTGTTGCCAAACAGCTCACAAAGTAAGCTTGCTCTACTTTGCAAATAAATATTGCAACAACGTTTTCATGTTAAGGAAGGAGTCTTATGCTCTGTCGCCCAGCTGCCCTTCACTGTTGCTTTACATGTTGTCAAGTGTGGGTAGTGCAGGTCCTCATGTAAGCGGCGCTGTGAAGTTGTATTTTCACAGTCCGCTCACTTGTGTTTTAAATGTTATTACCATTTACACCATGCTCACATATCTGAGGGCCTGACGTGGTGATTTCTAAAGATAAGGTGAGAAGTAGAAGAGAAACTTGCTAAAGTTCCAGACGATTCTGATAAGGTTAGTGATAAAAAGAAATGACCTCCTTTTGGGTCATTTCTGCGCATTCAATGCACTACAGAATACAAAAGCATTCTCTCTTCACAATGAAAGAGACTTGTCATAATTTTACACATGGGTTCCGAGTTGTCCAATTCACTGTTTTGCACGCTGCATTGTACATGCAAACATCTTACAGCCACAGCACTGGCTTTGGTAAACTTGAAGACCTTTAACAGCAAATCACTGCCATTTGTTATGTAATGGTGCTGGTTACTTTAAAGAGCTGCTGCTGCTGCTGCTAAGTCGCTTCAGTCGTGTCCGACTCTGTGCGACCTCATAGACGACAGCCCATCCAGGCTCCCCCATCCCTGGGATTCTCCAGGCAAGAACACTGGAGTGGGTTGCCATTTGGAATCTCAAATAGAGAAACACTTGTTGAAAAAGAAGTCACATTGGTAAAAAGGCTCTGGGAGAAAGTTATTTAGTAGCAGGATTTACTGAGCAGAGAGGACAAAGCCCAACAGTTGGTGGAACCTTAAACACTCAGCATAAAGACTCACAGTGAGCGCAGAGTGGAGAGCTGTAAAGCACATGTCTCCTCCCAGATGATACAAGCACAACTTTGGCCCACACACTGATGACACAGCACGTGATGCTGAGGAGGGCTTCTACAGGACACTGGAGAAACAGCCTTCCCAACAAGCTACTGGTCAACAGATCTCACTAACAAACCTAAATGGTGGTAAAAGTCCTGAACACTTTTTCTGCTATAAACAAGTGCTTTATGTCAGCAAAGACCAGATGTCCTGGATGCTTTGTGTTCCTATCCAAAATAAAAGATGTGTTAGAGAACCTGTGTTGGCATCTACACAGATGGTGCTCAACTTTTTGACCTCATGGGAGGTTTAACTTGATTACAAAAGAGACTCCTTAGGTGGTCACAGAACACGGTTCTCTTATAGGAATGGACTGTTGTACAGTCTCAGGGGAGAAGCTACAAAGTGATGAACTTCATGAACTGAAGACAAACTTCAGAATGTTTAAGGACCGTGGGGACTTGTAGAGGAAGAAGACTGTGGAAGAAGAGAAGAGCTGCAGAAACTCGTGTCTGCAGTGACCTCATCCCATGAGCCTACCATTCCATCCTGTCTGCCTTCTTGTGCTTGGTCGCTCAGTCATTTCTGACTTGTTGCAACCCTATGGACTGTAGCCCACCAGGCTCCTCTGTCCAGGGGATTCTCCAGGCAAGACTATAGGAGTGGGTTGCCATGCCCTCCTCCAGGGGATCCTCCTGATCCAGGGATCGCACCCAGGTCTCCCTCATTCCAGGTGGATTCTTTACCATCTGAACATTCCATCCAGTCTGCATATCACACCTAAAGCCCATCAGCTGGACCCCATCGGTTTCTATCTCTTTGCTCAGTTTTACTGGCTTATTTACTGGTTTGTTTGCATCACCAAGGTACCTGTCACCACCTGAAATCATGTTGTCTCTTTGCTTTTTCATTTCTGCCTCTCATTTCACTTAGAAGTAGTTTCATGAGGGGCCACACTTGCTCTGTCCTGAGCCTTGGGTCACACACAGGTACTCCATGAATACTCATTCTCTGAGTAAATAAACTAAAATACTAGGTATATGTAGTCTATGTTCAGATACTGCAAGTCACTGCTTCTTTTGTGAAAACCCAAAAGCATATAGATCTCATGTGACTCCTCTTCATCAGTGACCACAGGAAGATTCATTTTTCAAAACTCTCTGGCTGCCTATCTGTCAGGATAAACCTCATCTAACTTGAATTATCATCTTCATGATGCATTTGGGCTGATGCTGCTTAAGGTAAGTGGTTAAAAAGGTAGACTTAAGATTAGCAAGGAGATAAGAAAGCTTGCCTCAGCAATCAATGCAAAGAAATGGGAAAAACTAGAGATCTCTTCAAGAAAATTAGAGATACCAAGGGAACATTTCACGCAAAGACAGGCTCAATAAAGGATAGAAATGGTATGGACCTAACAGAAGCAGACCAAGAAGAGGTGGCAAGAATACACAGAAGAACTCTACAAAAAAGATTTTCATGACTAAGATGATGATGGTGTGATCACTCATCTAGAGCCAGACATCCTGAAATGTGAAGCCAAGTGGGCCTTAGAAAGTATCACTATGAACAAAGCTAGTGGAGTGATGGAATTCCAGTAGAGCTATTTCAAATTCTGAAAGATGATGCTGTGAAAGTGCAGCACTCAATATGCCAGCAAATTTGGAAAACTCAGCAGTGGCCACAGGACTGGAAAAGGTCAGTTTTCATTCCAATCCCAAAGAAGGGTGATGCCAAAGAATGCTCAAACTACCACACAATTGCACTCATCTCACATGCTAGTAAAGTAATGCTCAAAATTCTCCAAGCCAGGCTTCAGCAATAGGTGAATCGTGAACTTCCTGATGTTCAAGTTGGTTTTAGAAAAGGCAGAGGAACCAGAGATCAAATTGCCAACATCTGCTGGATCGTGGAAAAAGCAAGAGAGTTCCAGAAAAACATCTATTTCTGCTTTATTGACTATGCCAAAGCCTTTGACTGTGTGGATCACAAGAAACTATGAAAAATTCTGAAAGAGATGGGAATACCAGACCACCTAACCTGCCTCTTGAGAAACCTATATACAGGTCAGGAAGCAACAGTTAGAACTGGACATGGAACAACACACTGGTTCCAAATAGGGAAAGGGGTACGTCAAGGCTGTATATTGTCACCCTGCCTATTTAACGTATATGCAGAGTACATCATGAGAAACGCTGGACTGGAAGAAGCACAAGCTGGAATCAAGATTGCTGGGAGAAATATCAATAATCAAGAAACTATGAAAAATTCTGAAAGAGATGGGAATACCAGACCACCTAACCTGCCTCTTGAGAAACCTATATACAGGTCAGGAAGCAACAGTTAGAACTGGACATGGAACAACACACTGGTTCCAAATAGGGAAAGGGGTACGTCAAGGCTGTATATTGTCACCCTGCCTATTTAACGTATATGCAGAGTACATCATGAGAAACGCTGGACTGGAAGAAGCACAAGCTGGAATCAAGATTGCTGGGAGAAATATAATAACCTCAGATATGCAGATGACACCACCCTTATGGCAGAAAGTGAAGGGGAACTAAAAAGCCTCTTGATGAAAGTGAAAGAGGAGAGCGAAAAAGTTGGCTCAAAGCTCAACATTCAGAAAAATAAGATCATGGCATCTGGTTCCATCACTTCATGGGAAATAGATGGGGAAACAGTGGAAACAGTGTCAGGCTTTTTTTTGGGGGGGGGAGGGGCTCCAAAATCACTGCAGATGGTGATTGCAGCCATGAAATTAAAAGACGTTTACTCCTTGGAAGGAAAGTTATGACCAACCTAGATATCATATTAAAAAGCAGAGACATTATTTTGCCAACAAAGGTCCGTCTAGTCAAGGCTATGGTTTTTCCAGTGGTCATGTATGAATGTGAGAGTTGGACTGTGAAGAAGGCTGAGCGCCAAAAAATTGATGCTGTTGAATTGTGGTGTTGGAGAAGACTCTTGAGAGTCCCCTGGACTGCAAGGAGATCCAACCAGTCCATTCTGAAGGAGATCAGCCCTGGGTGTTCTTCGGAAGGAATGATGCTAAAGCTGCAACTCCAGTACTTTGGCTACCTCATGTGAAGAGTTGACTCATTGGAAAAGACTGTGATGCTGAGAGGGGTTGGGAGCAGGAGGAGAAGGGGACAACAGAGAATTAGATGGCTGGATAGCATACCGACTCGATGGATATGAGTTTAAGTGAACTTGGGAGTTGGTGATAGACAGTGAGTCCTGGCATGCTGTGATTTATGGGGTCGCAAAGAGTTGAACACGACTGAGTGACTGAACTGAACTAACATCTCTATGAGTTAGTTTTCTTATCTTTGGAAAGGAAATAATGATAGAGCACAGTCGCAGTTGTGTCTGACACTGCCAGCACACAGGCTGTACAACCAGGCTCCTCTGACCATGGGGCTTTCCAGGCAAGGATACTGGAATGTACAACCATTTCCTTCTCCAGGCATTTTCATGACACAGGGATCAAACCTGTGTCTCCTGTATTGCAAATTTATGTTTGAGCATCTCCTCCTGCAATGCAGGATACCCAGAGGAGTCTGGCAGGCTACAGTCCATGAAGTTGCAAAAAGTTAAACACAAATGAATGACTAACACTTCCACTTTCAGTAGAGTAGAGGAGTTTTAAGGATTTAGTAAAATGAAGGTGAAGTCGCTCAGTCGTGTCCGACTCTTTGCGACCCCGTGGACTGTAACCTACTAGGCTTCTCAGTCCATTGGATTCTCCAGGCAAGAATACTGGAGTGGTTTGCCATTTCCTTCTCCAGAGGATCTTCCCAACCCAGGGATCGAACCTGGGTCTCCCGCATTGGAGGCAGACGCTTTAACCTCTGAGCCACCAGGGAAGCCTGGTGTAGTGAGCAAAATTTCTTCAAGTTTCTGAAATAAGCTATTTTCTCAGTAGTATTAGGTAATACCTTCTGGCACATTTTTTGTATTATAGTATCCCCACCTCCTTCCATCCTTGAATAATTAATTTTTGGAGGTTCTGATAAATGAACAAATTATGAAAACTAATACACTTTGGACATGGAAAAACAGACTGGTTTCAAATTCGGAAAGGAGTATGTCAAGGCTGTATATTGTTACCCTGCTTACTTAACTCATATGCAGAGTACATCTTGCAAAATGCTGGGTAGGATGAAGCACAAGCTGGAATCAAGATTGCTGATATCAATAACCTCAGATATGCAGATGACACCAAACTTATGGCAGAAAGTGAAGAGGAACTAAAGAGTCTCTTGACGAACGTGAAAGAAGAGAGTGAAAAAGCTGCCTCAAAATTCAATATTCAGAAAACAAAGATCATGCATCTGCTCCCATCACTTCATGGCAAATAGATGGCAAAACAATGGAAACAGTGAGAGACTTTATTTTGGGGACTCCAAAATTACTGCAGATGGTGACTGCAGCCATGAAATTAAAAGGCACTTGCTGCTTGGAAGAAAAGCTATGACCAGCCTAGATAGACAACATATTAAAAAGCAGAGTCATTACGTTGCCAACAGAGGTCTGTATGGTCAAAGCTTGGTTTTTCCAGTATTCATGTATGGATGTGAGAGTTGGACCATAAAGAAAGCTGAGCACCGAAGAATTCATGCTTTTTAACTGTGGCATTGGAGAAGACTGTTTAGAAACCAGTTAATCCTAAAGGAAATCAACCCTGAATATTCATTGGAAGGATTGATGCTGAGGCTAAAGCTTCAATCTTTTGGCCACCTGATGTGAAGTGCTGACTTATTTGAAAAGACCCTGATGCTGGGAAAGATTGAGGGCAGGAGGAGAAGGGGATGACAGAGGACGAGATGGTTGGATGATATCATCTGAACAATGGACCTGAGTTTGAGCAAGCTCTGGGAGTTGGTGATGGACAGGGAAGTCTGGTGGTGTGCTGCAGTCCATAGGGTGTCATACACAGTTGAGTGACTGAACTGAACTGACCTGAATACAACTGGCTGTAAGCCTTTGGGGAGATGTAGTGCATAAGTGCTTCAGGGTACCATGGGTGAAAGGCACTGCTCTGCCCTCTGGGAATCCGGTAAGCAAACAGACTCTACTGAATATACAGTTTTCATTATAACTATGTTTGTTGACATCCTCTGCTTCCCTAATCATGACTTTTGCATTGGTACAACTCTATTTTCAGAACTTTTAGTAAAGATACTGAAGTTTTTCTTGATGATCCATTATGCTTCTCATAGCTCAGGACTGATATTAAACCACAGGATGGTATTTTATTCCATGCAATACAGATGTGACTGATACAAGAAGCACTCTGTGCTGCGCGTCTCAGCATTTCTGTGCTGAAGGCAATGGGCACAGACAGGATGTTCTGTTGATATTGCTATAGAGAAGGAGCCAGTTCCAACTCTGTGTTGGAAAATCTTTCTTTGCCTTGCTTTTCCTTGCTTTTGTTATTATAATTATACCTAAAAGCTTGCCTCAGAGGACCCTGCTTCTCTGTTTGACTATAAAATAAAGTCTTTCATCAACTCATAGAGAGATAATCTGTCTCTGCCCATCTGTGAATAGAAGAGATTAACACACCCACCCACAAAGGCCTCCAAGGGCTTGCCATTTCTTTGGAGGTGTTTGTAAGATTGAAGACCCTTTCACTTACTTCCCAACTGCCTGTCCTTCTCTATTCTGCCTTTTGACTTTAGTTCCTCCTTGCTTCTTTCTCTCTGGCTCTACAAAAGAGGGCCACCCAAGATGGACAGGTCATGGTGGAGCATTCTGGCAAAACATGGTCAACTGGAGAAGGAAATGCCAAACTACTTCAGCTTTCATGCCTTGAGAACCTCAGGAACAATATGAAAGAGTTAAAAGGTATGATATTGAAAGATGAACTCCCCAGGTCAGTAGGTACCCAATATACTACTGGAGAAGAGCAGAGAAATAGCTCCAGAAGCAATCAAAAGGCTGAGCCAAAGTGGAAGTAACTCCCAGTTGTGGATGTGTCTGGTGGTGAAACTAAATTCTGATGATGTAAGAAACAATCTTGCATAGGAACCTGGAATGTTAGGTCCATGAATCAAGGTAAATTGGAGGTGGTCAAACAGGAGATGGCAAGAGTGAAGATCAGCATCTTAGGAGTCAGGGAACTAAGATGGATGTGATGACACGTACACCTACTACTGTGGGCAGGAGTCTCTTAGAAGCAGCGGAGCATCCTCATAGTCCACAGAAGAGTCCAAAATGCAAAAAGGACAGAATGTCTCTGTTCATTTCCAAGGCAACCATTCAATATCACAGTAATCCAAGTCTCTGCCCCAAGCACTGATGCCAAAGATGCTGAAGTTGAATGGTTTTATGAAGACCTACAAGACCTTCTAGAACTAACACCAAAAAAAGATGCCCTTTTCATCATAGAGGACTGGAATGCAAAAGTAGGAAATCAAGAGATACATGGAGTAACAGGCAAGTTTGGCCTTGGAGTACAAAATGAAGCAGGGCAAAAGCTAGCAGAGTTTTGCTAAGAGAATACACTGGTCATAGCAAACACCTACTTCCAACAACATAAGGGACAACTCTACACAAGGACATCACCAGCTGGTCAATACCAAAATCGATTAATTATATTCTTTGCAGCTGAAGTTGGAAAAGCTCTATACAGTCAGCAAAAACAAGATCAGGTGCCAACTGTGGCTCAGATTATGAACTCCTTGTTGTAAAATTCAGACTTAAATTGAAGAGAGTAGGGAAAACCACTGGGCCACTCAGGTATGACCTAAACCACCCTCCCTTATGATTATACATTTCAAATCCTAAAAGATGATGCTATTAAAGGGCTGTACTCAATATGCCAGCAAATTTTGAAAATTCAGTAGTGGCCACAGGACTGGAAGAGGTCAGTTTTCATTCCAGTCTCAAAGAAGGGCAATGGCAAAGTCCCTTGGACTGCAAGGAGATCAAGGCAGTCAATCCTAAATTAAATTAACCATGAATATTCATTGGAAGGACAGATGCTGAAGCTGACTCAGTGGAAAAGACCCTGATGCTGGGAAAGATAGAAGTCAGGAGGAGAGGGGGATGATAGAGGACGAGATAGTTGGGTGGCATCACCGACTCAATGGACACGAGTTTGAGCTAGCTCAGCTAGATCGTGAAGAAGAGGGACATAAAGAATCAGACATAACTGAGTTACTGAACAGCTACAAAACAACCTGCCATCCAGATCCTGACAAGATGATAATTTTGAGGTGCTAGCCTGCCACGTTTAACTTATTTAACTTATTTGCAGAGTACCTCATGAGAAACGCTGGACTGGAAGAAACACAAGCTGGAATCAAGATTGCTGGGAGAAGTATCAATAACCTCAGATATGCAGATGACACCACCGTTATGGCAGAAAGTGAAGAGGAGCTAAAAAGCCTCTTGTTGAAAGTGAAAGAGGAGAGTGAAAAAGTTGGCTTAAAGCTGAACATTCAGAAAACGAAGATCATGGCATCTGGCCCCATCACTTCATGGGAAATAGATGGGGAAACAGTAGAAACAGTGTCAGACTTTATTTTTTGGGGCTCCAAAATCACTGCAGATGGTGACTACAGCCATGAAATTAAAAGGTGCTTACTCCTTGGAAGAAAAGTTATTAAAAAGCCTCTTGTTGAAAGTGAAAGAGGAGAGTGAAAAAGTTGGCTTAAAGCTCAACATTCAGAAAATGAAGATCATGGCATCTGGCCCCATCACTTCATGGGAAATAGATGGGGAAACAGTAGAAACAGTGTCAGACTTTATTTTTGGGGGCTCCAAAATCACTGCAGATGGTGACTACAGCCATGAAATTAAAAGGTGCTTACTCCTTGGAAGAAAAGTTATGACCAACCTAGATAGTATATTCAAAAGCAGAGACATTACTTTGCCGACTAAGGTCCGTCTAGTCAAGGCTATGGTTTTTCCTGTGGTCATGTAAGGATGTGAGAGTTGGACTGTGAAGACGGCTGAGCGCAGAAGAATTGATGCTTTTGAAGTGTGGTGTTGGAGAAGACTCTTGAGAGTCCCTTGGACTGCAAGGAGATCCAACCAGTCCATTCTGAAGGAGATCAGCCCTGGGATTTCTTTGGAAGGAATGATGCTAAAGCTGAAGCTCCAGTACTTTGGCCACCTTATGCGAAGAGTTGACTCATTGGAAAAGACCCTGATGCTGGGAGGGATTGGGGGCCGGAGGAGAAGGGGACGACCGAGGATGAGATGGCTGGATGACATCACGGACTCAATGGGCGTGAGTCTGAGTGAACTCCGGGAGTTGGTGATGGACAGGGAGGCCTGGCGTACTGCGATTCATGGGGTCGCAAAGAGTTGGACACGACTGAGCGACTGTACTGAACTGAACTGAACTATATACTTTTTAATTAGTACAATAAATAGAAAGAAGGTCTGGAGGTTGTAAAGATCTTACTAGACCCACTCCCATTATTTACATTTTAGATAACAGGATTAGCCAGAATGTTTTCAGGAGGGAGAAACTGTCCTTAAGCAGGATACATTGTTGTTAGATAATCCTTGGTGTTTTAACTGCTAAGTAGAGTGTCCTATTCTTATAACCCCATGGACTGTAGCCTGCCAGGCTCCTCTGTCCATGGGATTTTCCAGGCAAGAATACTGGATTGGATTGCCATTTCCTTCTCCAGTGGATCTTCCTGACCCAGGAATCGAACCCCAGTCTCCTGCATTTCAGGCACAGTCTTTACCGACTGAGCTATGAGGGAAGCCCATATAATTCTGAGAATAGAGTTTAAACTGAGTTGTTTGTTGTGTAATCCTCAGTTCCGGGCTTAAAGAAAAAAGTGTTTTATGTGACTAAGACTAAGGTAGACTTCCCTGGTGGCTCAGAGGTTAAAGCGTCTGCCTCCAATGCCGGAGACCTGGGTTCGATCCCTGGGTTGGGAAGATCCTCTGGAGAAGGAAATGGCAATCCACTCCAGTATTCTTGCCTGGAGAATCCCATGGACGGAGAAGCTAGTAGGTTACAGTCCATGGGGTCGCAAAGAGTCGGACATGACTGAGCGACTTCACCTCACCTCACCTCAAGACTAAGGAACATAGAGAAAAAAGGATGCTTGTCCTTTCTTCCTCCTTGAGAATTCCAGACCCCTATCTCCTCCTTGAGAGCCCCAGACCCCTTTCTCCTCCTTGAGGACCCCGGATTTCTTATCAACCTGCTTAGGAATTGACTCTCTCATTCCCCCCTTTTCTTATAGGAGAATTATGTTGCCAAGGGAAAGAGGTGTTGTTTTCATTCTGTAACTACTTCCTGCTGAGATGGGATGCTGTCCCTAAATTGTTGAGGCAACATTTTCTCCTAACTCTCATATTGAGGGTCTCTGATCCAGGGGCCCCAAGTAATAGTTGGAAGAGATTGTGGCACTTGTAGGAGCTTGGACAACCATTTGTAACCTAAAAGCTTTCAGACTGCTGCTGCTGCTAAGTCACTTCAGTCGTGTCCGACCTGTGCGACCCCATAGACGCTAGCCCACCAGGCTCCCCCGTCCCTGGGATTCTCCAGGCAAGAACACTGGAGTGGGTTGCCATTTCCTTCTCCAAAGCATGAAAGTGAGAAGTAAAAGTGAAGTCGCTCAGTCGTGTCCGACTCTTAGCAACCCCATGGACTGCAGCCTAGCAGGCTCCCCCGCCCATGGGATTTTCCAGGCAAGAGTACTGGAGTGGGGTGCCATTGCCTTCTCCGAAGCTTTCAGACAGTTAGAAACAAACCGCATTTTACAGTTATAGATGTAAGGCAAAATAGTCATTAAACCAAGTTAAAATCTCAATCCATCTTAGCATTGTTAGATGTCATCACAGAGTTGAAGAAGGTCCTTTCCTTGAAGCGGAGAAACCCACATGGGAAGTCTTCAATTGATGAGGAGGGGAGTGCTCTGCAGGCCCAGCAATTAGACAGATTGTGGAATGCAGCATAGGAATGAGTCCAGGACAGGAAGGCGCTGTCTTAAGGGTCAAACAGCAGACTCAGGACTTTGAGAGTCAGCGGAAGCAAGCCCACCTAGATTCTCAGACTCATCTTGGTTCCTGGCTAAAACAGCAGATTGTTTAACTCAAAGGCTGGGTCAGGAGCTAACCTCCTGGTAATGTCTGTTGAAAAGCTAAAAGCTGAGTCACATAGTTAATTTTAAGGCTTCAGGATCTATGACACTCAGTTCAGTTCAGTTGCTCAGTTGTGTTCAACTCTTCGAGACCTCATGGACCGCAGCATGCCAGGCCTCCTTGTCCATCACCAACTCCCGGAGTTTACCCAAACCCATGTCCATTGAGTTGGTGATGCCATCCAACCATCTCATCCTCTGTCATCCCCTTCTCCTCCTGCCCCCAATCCCTCCCAGCATCAGGGTCTTTTCAAATGAGTCAGCTCTTCGCATCAGGTGGCCAAAGTGTTGGAGTTTCAGCTTCAACATCAGTCCTTCCAATGAACACCCCAGGACTGATTCCTTGAGGATGAACTGGTTGGATCTCCATCAATCCAAGGGACTCTCAAGAGTCTTCTCCAACACCACAGTTCAAAAGCATCAATTCTTCAGCACTCAGCTTTCTTTATAGTCCAACACTCACATCCATACATGACTACTGGAAAAATCATAGCCTTGACTAGACAGACCTTTGTTGGCAAAGTAATG
Source organism: Aepyceros melampus (assembly GCA_006408695.1). NCBI lineage: Eukaryota > Metazoa > Chordata > Mammalia > Artiodactyla > Bovidae > Aepyceros > Aepyceros melampus. Next base: position 216,030 of record SJXQ01004694.1, read on the forward strand.
TCTCTGCTTTTGAATATTCTGTCTAGGTTGGTCATAACTTTCCTTCCAAGGAGCAAGCATCTTTTAATTTAATGGCTGCAATCACCATCTGCAGTGATTTTGGAGCCCCCCAAAATAACGTCAGCCACTGTTTCCAGTTTCCCTGTCTATTTGCCATGAAGTAATGAGACCGGATGACATGATCTTTGTTTTTTGAATGTTGAGCTTTAATCCAACTTTTTGACTCTCCTCTTTCACTTTCATCAAGAGGCTCTTTAGTTCTTCTTCACTTTCTGCCATAGGGTGGTATCATCTACATATCTGAGGTTATTGATATTTTTCCTGGCAATCTTGATTCCAGCTTGTGCTTCTTCCAGCCCAGCATTTCTCATGATGTACTCTGCATAGAAGTTAAATAAGCAGGGTGACAATATAAAGCCTTGACATACTCCTTTTCCTATTTGAAACCAGTGTGTTCTTCCATGTCCAGTTCTAACTGTTGCTTCCTGACCTGCATATAGAAAGAGGCAGGTCAGGTGGTCTGGTATTCTGATCTCTTTCAGGATTTTCCACATTTTATTGTGATCCACATAGTCAGTCTTTGGCATAGTCAGGAAAGCAGAAATAGATGTTTTTCTGGAACTCTCTTTTTCAATGACAATATCTTTTTCTATGACAATATCTGTGCACAGAAACAGACTATCATAGAGACAGTCCCTTCTTTGGGGGGGTTGCAGTTCGAGCCCTCATTAAAGCTATGGGTAGAACTGTAAACTGACTGTCTTTTCTTTCCTGAGTTAGCTTACACGGGTGTCTTTTAATAATTTCATTAGTCTTTTCAACTTTTTTCTGAAGAAAGTCTCCAAGAACAGTGTAAGTGATATTTATTTCTAGAGCTTTTGATGGTACCCCTTGAGTTATAGCAGCTTTAAAGGTGGAGCATTGTTGCTCTGAACTTTATAGAGTTTAAGATCCCACTTATATCATGAGAAGTCAGTACAGTAAGATTTTGCCCATTCATTAACCTTGGGCTTTAGTGGATACTGCTTTTGATGTGAAAATAGATGAGTGTCTTGAGCTTGATAATGACAGGAATAGCATGTTGTGCTTGACCCACAGCTTTTCCATCAGCCCACACTTTAGGATTTACAGTTTGTTCCATTAAAAAGAGCTGGTTGCATATTCATGAAAACAGAGGCCTGGACCTTGTTTAGTATATCCCTCCCCAGAAGGGGTGAGGGAGACTCTGGTATGATTAGAAACTCGTGAGAAAACAGCACAGAGTCCCAGTTGCCACTTAAAGGATGACTGACATAATAATGTTTGGCTCATCCAGACAGTCCCATTACAGTACTGGATTGGGAGGAAAGCAGACCAAGGGCTTCAGTGAGCCCAGAGAAAGTTGCCTCAGTGTCCTAAAGAAGTCAACTGATTGGCCCTCCACAGTTATTAATACCTGGAGTTCCTCAGGTATGATTAGGACAGGAGCTTATGTGGGGACCCCTGGGCACCTTCAGTCCAGATTGTCTTAAGAGTCCGACCCCTGGGGCCTACACTTCAGAGGGCAGTCTCTTGTCCAGTGTGGTCCTTTGCAGACTCGACCCAGAGCTGGGGGCGGCTTAGATGCCTGAGGGAAATCCCTCTTGTGATGCCCCTCCTTTCCACAGTAATAACAAGTTCATCCCTTTTCACCTGGGTCCCTCTGGGCATTTTTCTCAGGCTGTTTCTAACAGCAGGTCTAACAGCCCTTGTTGGGGCTTCAGTCTTTTGCCTGCTGCTTTTTTGCCTCGATTTTTCCTCCTCATATTCTCTACCGTAATATACCATCTGAGCCAGCTACAACAGTTTTTTTTAAAGACTGATTTGGTCCAAACACTTGTTTTTGTAACTTAGGGCAGATATCTGGAGTGACTGAGTGAGAAGTCTATCTTTTAAGATCATTCCTCCTTCTGCACTTTCGAGATCAACATCAGTAAACCTGTGGAGAGCCTCCCATAGTCTATCTAGGAATTTACCAGGAGTTTGCTTCTCTTCCTGTTCTGTGTCGGCCAACTTAGCGTAAAGTCTTAGCATGTGCTCACTTGAGTCCTACAAGAATACATTTGGCAAAGTGGCTCTGTTATTGGAACCACTTGGCTCCCAGTAGGAAGGAGGGCTATTTCATATTCCCTCTTTCCCCTTGTCTCACGCTGAAGCCATTCATCTCCAAAAGCAGTAGCTTCCCCCAAAGCTAGAGCTCTTGTGTCAGGAGTCAGTGTTTGTCCCAAGACAAATTGAATCTCTCCAAGCAAGCTCATAAAGTAAAGTTAGTCCCATAAAGGCTTCTATGTACATTTTGGATCCTCTAAATAGTCTCAACTGCAATTGGGACTATTTGAAATTCTGTTGAGACTGAGGCAACCCCTCCTAGAAGGGTGCCTTGATTCTCAACCTATTCAATTGGGAGCCCCAGGTAAAGGGGCAAAGTAAGAGAACAGGAGGCAGTTGAAGGTTTCACACTCAAATCTGCACTCTTAGGACATAAGTCTGGCATGTCTTTCAGAGAGATAAAGAGCAACACACATGGCAGTTCTGTCCATTTCACTTATTTTCTACAGAACCGGTCTAGTTGTAACACAGTAATAATTGAGATCCTTCAACAGGTCAGCAGCATTCCTTGTCTTCCAAGGGATACTGTGGCCATTCAGAATCACAGAAGAAGATCAGGTGTGTCTTTTTAAATTCTGGGGATCGAACTTGTCCCAGTTTGTTTAAATACATTTTGAAGAAGTGGTTCTGAAACTGCCAGCTCCCATCTGTAAGAAAAAAGCAGTATCCGCAGCCGTGGCTTTTTTCCACCGGAAGCATCCTTCCCTGGTCGGACTTAGTCCATCCCTTACCAACGCAGGCATCTTACTCGTCCCTCCCGTTTCTACCACTGAGGTCGGGTGAGATGCACCAGGGGTAGACCTGATGGCATCCCAGATTGATTTAGTTCCATGCCACCAAGACCTTTGTTTGATTTGCTTGTTGCTCTGATGCCACCCAGAACGTAACAGAGTAGCTTGCCTGGAATGTTTCCCAAGCTGGTACTACTAGGGGAAGCATCCATCTTATGTGTGCATAGGTGTGTTCCTGAGTACAGTCCTGACTGCAGTAGAAGTGGTGAGTCATATAGGGACGAACAACAACCAGCATGTCCCTCCTGAGTGTCACCACACCAGTATATGTGATAGCAAAAGAGATGGTGGAGGATTAGCCAGTGAAGAAAAAAAGATTTTTGTTCTTGAGCTATTAAGGCCAATCCTTGCAGTTCATGTCCACGAATTCCACAAAAGGAATATCTAAGGAGTTGAGACAAAAGCCATCAGAGAGCCTCCTCTGGTCCATTAAGAGCTAGTGCTACCAAAGGAAGAGGCCCATTGCATTTCCAATCTGACCAGATCCTTCAATTCCCATTCTGTGTACTGAAAAATCTCATGGTCAACAGCAGGGCTTCTATCCACATAGATAAGAGACACAGCCTTGACAAAGACTCACTTTCAGAGGCAGGCAGCCAAGAGAGTAACCTCTAGCCTGAGAGATGTTCCTGGAGCTAGAGCTCTGCCTCGCTTTCAAATATGCTCCTGTAACTTTCTGCTCCTAGCAAGGCTAGGCGCTTCCATACATGGGAAAGTACTAAGTAAAAGTCCATAGTAACAGCATGGATCACAGTTCCCCTGCAAGTCTGTGATCTGATGAATTAGGTTAGTTTGTTGTAATTCCCTGTGCAATTATGAAATGGAGACCAGGAAAAGACGACCGGGGAAGGAAAGTTCGGTCCACATGCTTTGCCCGTTTCTGGTCACTCCCCTTGCAGGGACCTTGGGTTTCTCTTGGCATTGGCAGGTCGGTATAAACTCCCAACAAAGCTCCCCTTTTGGGGGTTGCCTTCAGTCATTACAAAGGCACCACACAGGATGTGTCATTCATCACACAAATACACCATAGAGTTAGTAAAGTAAATCAGAAAACTTGGATACTGAGAAAGCAGAGAGGCTAGAACTCTGAGTGTTCTTACCTTGTCCTGAAGATCCCGGACAAGCCCCCAAGATGATAGCTTACATTGAACGGTATCAGATTCATTGTCTCTGAAGAAGATGATTTAGCTTTGGGACCAGGGACCAGGCTTGATCATTCAAGAACTTTTGTGTAGCAGAGTTTTATTAAAGTAAGAAAAGGGACAGAGAAAACTTCTGACATAGACATCAGAAGGGAGATGGAGAATGCCCCTTAAGTGTATTTCTCAATTTCCAAATGCAACAGAAAGTTTCTAGTTATGTTTTTGATAGTAACATCTGTCTTGTGGTTAGATAAATACTTTTATAATTTCAATCATTTGAAAGTAATTGAGACTTTCTGTTAGTGTATGATCAGTTTTTATAAGTGTTCATATGTGCCTGAAAAGAACATGTATTCTATGTTTTGATTATGAGATAGCCTGCCTGCCTTTCCCTTTCTTCCTCCTTTCTGCCCCTCTCTTTCCTCTGGATATGAAATTTTATGATGACATTTGTTTTCTCAGTAAATTAAATGTATTATTCCATTCTGCCTTCTGTTGTTGCTATTAAGAATCTGGCTATCAAGTGATCACTGTTTTGAAAATAATCTGTGTCCCTCAATCTCTGCCTATTTTTTTTGTATTGTATGTCTTATCCCTACAAGGCAGCCAGGGGTGGGAGTTGCCAAGCTGCAGCTGGGTCAAGGGACCTTCCTCCCTCAAGGGTGGGTCTGCCCCACTGGGAGCTGTTTTTCAGGAAGACCATCATGGGCACCGGTGGAAGGCTCCTGGGGCACAGGCGGCAGGCTTGGTTGAGGGCGTCACACTTGTAGAGCTCTAGCGGTAACATGGCATGTTGTTCTCTATCACCAGGGACTCTTCCATGGGACCATACCACTTCACCACACAGCTGTTCTTGTCAATGAGGAACTTGGTAAAGTTCTATTTGGTGGCATTCCCAGCGTGCTCCTCCCCTTGGGCTGAATTTTCATGCACTTCCACAGAGGATGGGCATCATCCCCATTCACACAGATCTTGCTGAACTTAACCAAATTTGATGCTGTAGCCATGGCGAACTCTTTGATCTCAGCATTGCTCCCTGGCTCCTGCCTCCTGAACTGGTTGCAAGGGAAGGCCAGAATCTGTAGACTACACTCTGAGCATTGGCTGTTCATTGTTGACCAGCTGAGTGTAGTTTACATCTGTCTTGCCTCTTTGTGAGGTCACACTGGTGACTATGCATACTTAGCCTGGTGCTTGTCCAGGTTAACTACACTCCCATCAATGTTCTTGACTAAGAATTCCTACATGGAGTGTGCCCAGTGCCACTTGTCATGGGACACATACATGATGCTGACCAGGAGCAGGCAGGGCCCCACAGAGTAGTGCCAGCTTTAGCAGGTGGCACAGACGGCTCCCAACTGTCTACTTTTAAGATTTTCTGTTTTTATGATTTTTTTTACTTTCCCATGATGCTGCATTTAGGTGTAGATTACCAAAAAAAAAAAAAAATTCCTGCTTGGAGTTTGTTGAATTTATTCAATCTGGATTTCTGTCTTTCATCTGTTCTAGAACATTTATAGCTATTATAAGCTTGAAATATTGTCTCTGCCTGTTTCTTTTTCCTATCTTTTTGAGATTCTAAAGAAACATATGTGAGACCTTCTTAACCAGTAGTCTTTCATGTTTCTTTACCGGTTTTCCATATTTCCCCTCTATATGTCACTTCTGTTGAAATCTCAATAGTTTTGTGCAGCGTGTCTTCTGGTTTACTTGTTTTCCCTTCTACTTTGTCTAATCTGCTATTGAATCTGTCCATTAAGTACTCAGTTACGAATTTATAGTTCTAATTTTTAGAAGTTTTATTTGTATCTTGTCAAAGTTTTGATTTATTCCTTTCTAAAATTTCCTATTTGGTGCAGAAATTTTAAAGGATGTCTTTTATTTAAAACTAGTATCCATATTTTAAAATACATATTTTACAATTCCAAGTCTTTTTCTAACAGTTTGCATCAATGGTACCTTCTTTCCTTATAAGCTTGGTGGTTGTTTTACTGTACTACTCATTATTATTAAAACTTATTTGTAGCAGATTTGAGTTTTCTTCTGCCAGGTGCCTAGAGGTAATTAATGATATGAAACCATGGCAAATCAAGTTCACAACTTGAGATTTCTTAGTCTGCCCAAAAGATGTGAATCTAGGTTATAAACCATATGGAAGCAGATTGTGACTTCAGTTTTTTGGGGTCAGCTTTTTCTTTTCCTTTTTCCTTTTCCTTCCACTGCCCTGTGCTCCCCACATAGCTGTTGTACTGAGTATTGCGAGGGCAGTCTTTCTAATTCACCTTTAAGCTAGAAATTCAAAAGACTAAGCTCTCAGGAAAATGTGAGGAGAAGTCCCACTTTGGGTGACTCTAGACTTTGACTTTATTCTCCTTTCCCCACAAGGCTGCCAAAACCAAAACCCAAGTTGAATGAATCAATGATTGCTGCAGGGTTGAGTGGCTTCAGTACTCTGGTTCTGTTTTGTCTCTTCCTTAGCTTTTGGTTTTGTAGTTCCTAAACATTTTGTTGCTTTTAGTGACATATTTTTTATATTCAGGATTTTTATTTTCAGAGTGGTTTGATCTGAATAATCTAACTATTATTGGAAATGAGTTGGGCATTGATTTTTTTTCAAAAAAACATTGCCGAGTACCTTACTAAACTATTTTATTGTTTATAAAAGATTTTCAGTTTATTCTTTAGTTTATACAGTCAAAATACCTGCAAAGAAAGATACATATTTTGTTTTATAGTGGTATAGTAGGTAATTTGTTTTTGACAGGAATCCTTTTGGTATTTCATGATTATACATGATGATGGCATTTGATGTGTATGTGTGTTTTATCTATTTTTATATGTGTTTATGTTACATATGTTTATGTCAAGTAAATATGTTAGAGTAGCATTAAGTGTGTTTATATAAATTTCATTTTCACCAAGGGCGTCTAAAAGAATGTATGGTGAATTATATGCCTTTTTGCCATCTACCTAGGTGACTATGTGATAATCCTTCTACTGTGACCTCTCATTTGGCAAATTATATTTGTATATTACCCAATAGTGAATCATCTTTACATATCTGTAATGATTTTTTTGACCAGTGTATTAGTTATCTGTTGCTGTCTGACAAGTTACCATTAACTTAGCTGCTTAAAACAATACACATTTTCTATTTCGGTATATATGGTTCAGGATTCCACACATGACTTAGTGGGTCCTCTGTATCAATGCAGTGCTGCTGCTACTGCTGCTAAATTGCTTCAGTCATGTCCGACTCTGTGCAACCCCATAGACGGCAGCCCACCAGGCTTCTCCATCCCTGGGATTCTCCAGGCAAGAACACTGGAGTGGGTTGCCATTTGCTTCTCCAGTGTTACTGCAATAGCTGACATCTAACCTGAGGCTTGACTGGGGAAGCATATCTTTCTAATAAGTTCATGGGGGTCCAGTGTTTTTTTGCAGAATTCAGTCTTTCACAGGTTATCAGATTAGGGGCTTCATTTTCTTGCTGGCTGGAGCCTGCTCTCAGTTTCTTGCATGTGTTCACCTCCATAAATAGCTCCCAACATGGCAGCTTGGTTTTTCAAAGCCAGTGAGAGAAAGAGAGAGCAAGTTCTCAGCAAAACAGACATTACAGTGTCAGGTAGTGCAATGACATGTACCTATTCACATGCATCCTGTTACCTTTCCTGTGTTGGTTAGAAGTAAGTCATATCTTTTGCTTAAGGGGATGTGTCTAATTTTGGTCTAGACATTATGAATTGTCTGCAAGTAACAGGAAATGATATATATAAGATAGATGTTTATTTTTCTTTCACCTAAACACAATCTTCAGGTCAGCAGGGCCAGTATGGTAGCCCTGCTTCAGGTAGACATGGGGGGGTCTTGAGTTTGTTGTAGTCACACTAAGATTCCTGCCCCAAGGAATAACCCTTTCTTCATCATTTTAAATGACCAGATCTGCATCCCTGAGAGCGAGCGGAAGAAGGGACATAGAAGAGGAAGCCAGTGACACTTAAGTCTTTTAAGGAAGACCTGAAATCTGGCAAATGATGTTTCTGCTTATATCTTGTTGGCCAAAATGTAGTCTTTTTTACTTATACTTCATTTGCCCAGCAAAAATTTGGCTGCCATCGAAGAATAGGAGAACAGATCATGAGGAACCACTAGCAATTTCTACCACAACTAGTTTTAAGCTAAACAAACAAACAACCAAAAAACTCGGCTCTGGGATGTTGTTGTTTGGTTGCTAAGTCATGTCTGACTCTTGGTGACCCCACAGACTATAGCCCGCCAGGCTCCTCTGTCCATGAGATTTCCCAGGCAAGAATACTGGAGTGGGTTGCCATTTTCTTCTCCAGGGGATCTTCCTTTTCTTTCCTTCTCCAGGGATTGAACTCACGTCTTCTGCATTAGCAGGCAGATTGTTTACCAATGAGCCACCAGGGAAGCCCTGCTCTGGGATTGTTGTTGTTGATCGGTCATCCAGTTGTGTCTGACTCTTTGCGACCCCATGGACTGCAGCACACCAGACTTCCCAGTCTCTCCCCATCTCCCAAAGTTTGTCCAAGTTCATGTCCATTGAATTGGTGATGCCATCCAGCCATCTCATCCTCTGACACTCTCTTCTCCTTCTGTCCTCAATCTCTCCCAGCATCAGGGACTTTTCCAATGAGTCAGCCGTTCTGATCAGATAACCAAAATACTGGAGCTTCAGCATCAGTCCTTCCACCAAGTATTCAGGTTGATTTCCCTTAAGATTGACTGGTTTGATCTCATTGAAGTCCAAGGGACTCTCAGGAGTCTTCTCCAGCACCACAGTTTGAAGGCATCAATTCTTTGGCATTCTGCCTTCTTTACAGCTCTCACAACCACCCGTGACCACTGAGAAGACCATAGCGTCGATTATACAGACCTTTGTCAGCAGAGTGATGTCTCTTGCTTTTAAACACGCTGTCTAGGTTTGTCATAGCTTTCCTGCCAAGAAGAAATCATCTTTGATTTCATGACTGCAGTCACCATCTGCAGTGATTTTAGAGCCCAAGAAGAGGAAATCTGTCACTAATTCCACCTTTTCTCCTTCTGGACCAGATGCTGTAATCTTAGTTTTTTTAATATTTAGTTTTAGACCAGATCTTTCACTCTCTTTCACCCTCATGAAGAGACTTTAGTTCCTCTTCATTTCTACCATTAGAGTGGCATCATCCCGCATATCTGAGGTTGTTGATGTTTCTCCCACCTATCTTGATTTCAGCTTGTTACTCATCCGGCCCAGCATTTCTCATATGTGCCTGGTGTAATAGGTTAAACAAACAGGGTGACAACAGACAACCCTGTCATACTGCTTTCTCAGTCTTGAACCATCAGTTGTTCCACACAGGGTTCTAACTGTTGCTTTTTGACCTGCATACAGGTTTCTCAGGAGACAGATAAAATAGTCTGGTATTCCCATCTCTTTAAAAACTTTTCACAGTTTGTTATGATCCACACTGTCAAAGGCTTTAGTGTAGTTGATGAAACAGAGGTAGATGTTTTTCTGGCATTCCCTTGTTTTCTCTGTGATCCAGCAAATGTTGGATCTCTGGTTCTTCTTCCTTTTTTAAACCCAGTTTGGACATCTGGAAGTTCTTGGTTCATGTAATGCTGAAGCCTAGCATGCAAGGTTTTAAGCGTGACCTTACTCACATGGGAGATGAGTGCAATTGTCCAGTGGTTGTCACATTCTTTAGTACTACTCACCTTGGGATTGGGATGAGAATTGGCCTTTTTCAATCCTGTGGCCACTGCTGGGTCTTCCAGATTTGCTGACATATTGAATGTAACACCTTGATGGCATCATCCTTTAGGGTTTTGAATAGTTCTACTGGAATTTCATCACACCACTCACTTTATTAATAGCAGGCCTTTATTAAGGACCAGTTGATTTCGCTTTCCAGAATGTCTGGCTCTGGGTGGCTGACCACGCCATCATAGTAATCCAGTTCATTAAGATCTTTTTTGTATAGTTCTTCTGTGTATTCTTCCATCTCTTTTTAATTTCTTCAGCGTTTACTAGATCTCCACCATTTCTGTCCTTTATTGTGCCCATCTTTGGGCAAAATGTTCCCTTGATAGCTCAAAGTTTCCTCAAGAGATCTCTAGTCTTTGCCCTTCTGTTGTTTTCTTATAGTTTTATGCACTGTTCATTGAAGAAGACCTTCTTGTCTCTCCATTGCTGTTCTTTGGAACTCTGCATTTAGTTGGGTGTACCTTTCCCTTTGGATTTCCCTGATAGCTCAGTTGATAAAGAATCTGCCTGCAGTGCAGGAGACCCCGGTTTGATACTCATCGGTGATATGGATCAGGTCAGGAAGATTCTCTGGAGAAGGGATAGGCAACCCACTCCAGTATTCTTGGGCTTTCCTTGTGGCTCAGCTGGTAAAAGAATCCGCCTGCAATGTGGGAGACCTGGATTTGATCCCTAGGTTAGGAATATACCCTGGAGAAGGGAAAGGCTACCTACTCCAGTATTCTGGCCTGGAGAATTCCATGGGATTCCATGGGGTTGCAAAGAGTTGGACAAGACAGAGTGACTTTCACTCACCTTTCCCTTTCTCCCTTACTCTTTACTTCTCTTCTTTCTTCAGCTATTTGTAAAGCCTCCTCAGATAGCCACTTTGCCTTCTTGCTTTTCTTTTTCTTTGGGATGGTTTTTTTAGCTATCTTCCTGTACTGTATTACAGAGCTTCGTTTCATAGTTCTTCAGGCACACTGTTAAGTAGATCTTATCCCTTGAGTCTATTTGTTATCACCACCACTGCTGGGGTCCAGCCCCGGTGGATCCAGGGTAATTCGAAGCGGGGACGGCGTGGCGAGGAAAAACTTGTTTATTTAGAAATATAAAAGAGAGATTAGGAAAGAATAGTGTAGTGGGAAATTTAGTGGAGAAAAGAGGCTGAATAACTTGGTTTACACAGAAAACTAATAAAGTTCCAGTCAAGGAACTTGCACCATCTACGTTAGGCCACCAGCGTCCACTTGAATAGTGGAGGGTGCCCCACCTAGGCTCCCTCTCGCGTGGGTCTCAGAAGCCCGGACAAATAAGTAGACTCAGTAGACTCAGTGAGCCTCCGCGTTCCAGATGGGAAGTCAGCCAAATAGGAGAGGGAGGGAGAGGGAGAAAGAAAGAGAAAGAGTCAACATTGGGGAGGCCAGGCTTGTGCAAAAACCCCCATAACTTTATCTTTAAAAGGTGTTTATATACCCTAAGTTTTATATAATGGAAGATACAGAGTCATGCAGGGGCAGCAGTCCTGACCCTTTCTGTATATCTTTTTGTATACAAAAGGTCTCAGGTGATTTACATTTTCTGGCCAAGCCTTTGACTGTGTGGATCACAATAAACTGTGGAAAATTCTGAAAGAGATGGGAATACCAGACCACCTAACCTGCCTCTTGAGAAATCTGTATGCAGGTTAGGAAGTAACAGTTAGAACTGGACATGGAACAACAGACTGGTTCCAAATAGGAAAAGGAGTACGTCAAGGCTGTATATTGTCACCCTGCTTATTTAACTTACATGCAGAGTACATCATGAGAAACACTGGACTGGAAGAAACACAAGCTGGAATTAAGATTGCCAGGAGAAATATCAGTCACCTCAGATATGCAGATGACACCACCCTTATGGCAGAAAGTGAAGAGGAGCTAAAAAGCCTCTCGATGAAAGTGAAGGAGGAGAGTGAAAAAGTTGACTTAAAGCTCAACATTCAGAAAACGAAGATCATGGCATCCGGTCCCATCACTTCATGGGAAATAGATGGGGAAACAGTAGAAACAGTGTCAGACTTTATTTTTTGGGGCTCCAAAATCACTGCGGATGGTGCTTGCAGCCATGAAATTAAAAGACGCTTACTCCTTGGAAGAAAAGTTATGACCAACCTAGATAGCGTATTCAAAAGCAGAGGCATTACTTTGCCGACTAAGGTCCATCTAGTCAAGGCTATGGTTTTTCCAGTAGTCATGTATGGATGTGAGAGTTGGACTGTGAAGAAGGCCGAGAGCCAAAGAATTGATGCTTTTGAATGTGGTGTTGGAGAAGACTCTTGTGGACTGCAAGGAGATCCAACCAGTCCATTCTGAAGGAGATCAGCCCTGGGTGTTCTTTGGAAGGAATGATGCTAAAGCTGAAACTCCAGTACTTTGGCCACCTCATGTGAAGAGTTGACTCATTGGAAAAGACCCTGATGCTGGGAGGGATTGGGGGCAGGAGGAGAAGAGGACGACTGAGGATGAGATGGCTGGATGGTATCACAGACTCGATGGACATGAGTCTGAGTGAACTCCTGGAGTTGGTGATGGACAAGGAGGCCTGGCGTGCTGTGATTCATGGGTCGCAGAGAGTCAGACACAACTGAGTGACTGAACTGTACTAATGGAAAGGTCTCTTTATTCAGGCTAGCTGTGATAGCCAGCAGTCTGAGTGTGGTCAGAATGTCTGTCTGTTCCTTCCTTGCTTTCCATGGTCTGCTTATGCTTTAGTATGGCAGTCCAGTGGGCACTGGCTAGCATCAGCCTCCTTAAGAAATTCACAGCCACTCTCTTTTGCCCATTGGAGATAAACTCTGGAAACAGCTCTGACCTACCTTTCCAGGAAGGAGGCTGCTCAGACTGGGCAAGCATGTTTGGAAGTTTGCTGCTCTCGTTCATTTTTCAAAACACTTGAGTCCCTTCTGTGGTTTCTCTGTGGGATTTAAGTTACAATGTCAGAGATGGGGAACTTTCTCTTGTCATATTTCCTCTCTTTTCTACCTCCCTTCAAGCACTTCTGAGTGTTTTATTTATTTAGTTCTGATCAGTTAGATGTTTTCTCTCCCAGCCCATTCATCTTTAGGTAACATTAGTCCGTTAGTTACAGAGGAGAACCCAGAAAGACAAGGGGGCAGGCAGTAATTGAAGAATGGCAGGAAATATCGACCCTGTCCCTGCTGATGACAGCCATGCTTCACAGCTTGCACTTTCTGAGTAAAAGACTTGGGAAAGGGGAGCCTCAGAGCTTTTTCAGGAAGTTGGCTGCATCCCATTATCTCCAAATGTGTGCAAAGTGTTAATGAACAGCACTGGGTACAAAGCTGTCATGTGGCTGTGAAGCAGAAGGATTTGCTTGTATTGGACAATTCATAATCCCTTTGCTTCAGGGAAATCTCTAAGACTGACTTCTCATACTACCTCCCAACCCCCATTGCATACACAGCCTTGAGGTTTAAAGCTAATTTATTTCTATCTCATTTTCTTTCAGTTTTATACTGCGTTTAATCAGTTGCTTTAGTCTCACTGCCCCTTCAGCCAGGCTTGCCGGGAAAGGATTATAGCTGGCCCCTCATGCCCCAGCTTCATCTGGAGCATCTGGTCAGCGTGCCAGAACACAGAATATCTCAGAGGCTTCCTCTGTTCTTTGACTGGTAAACACAGAGTAGTTTAAGCTGTCATGGAGCCTTCTGTTTACAAAATATCCAGAATATGAGAAGCATAAAGGGGAAGCTGAAGGCTCTTAAAAACTAGCTGGAAAGTGCATGAAAACTGAAATGGAGTCCACCTGCTCAGTTCCCAGGAATCCTCCCCAAGTTCCTTTGTGTGGTTAGGTCATTTAGATTCTCACTGCAAGGACTTGAGGGAAAAGACCATTCCAGTAGGGTGTCTGTTTGGGTGAGAGTTCCTGAGGGGCATCCTGAGGGATTTTCCTTCATGATGGTCACTATGGTGCTTCACTCTGAGCAAGTATCTTTTCATAATCCTCATTGTCTTTGTGGAAAACTCTTTTGGGTGTATGTCCACACTGGGCTGAATGTTAAGGTTCGAAAAGAAGCAAAGGCTAAGCAGAAGGTGGGCCCAGGTAGTAAACTTGCTGGGCAGTTTTCAGGCAGGAAGAGAGGACAGAAACCAGCAAACCCTGGTGCATACCTTTGCCATCTAACATGAAATGCCTGTTGCATAGATGCTCTTGCCAAAGAACTGTGGAAAATAGCTGAGTGGAGGAGCCTCCAATCCCCCTTAGTGTCTCTGTTGAAACAATTTATTCAAGACCACAGAGCCAGCTGGCAGACAAAATGAAAAGATGAGTCAGAAACTCATAATTTCTCTCAAGCTAAGATGTGGCCTTCAGGTAGCATTTCCTGCACAGAGGACTCAGGATACAGAGTAGTGTGTTCCTGCAAGATTCAGATAAAGCCCCTCTCTCCAGCCCTGTAACTCAGTAAACTGTACGTTAGATGAGCTGCAGTTTCTGCTTTTGAAAAAGTAAGAAATTGTTGGGGCTTATCAAGCTAGATAGTGCCTTGTGGGGTGTCTTACACAAAGTGTCTGGTCTGCCCTCCCTGTCCTTCCCTCCACTTGCCTTTCCCCTCTCTCCTTTGTTGCTGCAACCTTGTCTTCAGATAGTCATAGTGACCTCTTGGGTCCCTGCATCTTTCTAACTACAGCTAATCCTGGTCCTGCAATCTTTTTTTGTTTGTTTTTTAAGTAATTTTTATTTCTTTTTGACTGTTCTGGGTCTTTGTTGCTGGATGGGCTTTCTCTAATTTCAATGAGTGTGGCTACTCTTCATTGTGGTATATGGGCTTCTTACTGTCTTGGCTTCTCTTGTTGCAGAACACAGGCTTTAGTAGTTTTGGCACATGGGCTCAGTAGTTGCTCTTCCCAGGCTCTAAAGTGCAGGCTCAGTAGTTGTGGTACATGGCTTAATTGCTCCACAACATGTAGGATCTTTGAGGACCAGGGATTGAACCCATGTCTTCTGCATTGGCAGGGAGATTCTTTACCACTGAGCCTCCAGGGAAACCCTGGTCCTGCATTCTTAAAGTCTGCACACAAAGTCTTACTAAAACTGCCCAGCTAAGAGACATAAAAAGTAGAGACATTACTTTGCCAACAAAGGTCCATCTAGCCAAGGCTATGGTTTTTCCAGTGGTCATGTATGGATGTGAGAGTTGGACTATAAAGAAAGCTGAGCACAGAAGAATTGATACCTTTGGACTGTGATGTTGGAGAAGACACTTGAGAGTCCCTTGGACTACGAGGAGATCCAACTGGTCCATCCTAAAGGAGATCAGTCCTGGGTGTTCATTGGAAGGACTGATGTTGAAGCTGAAACTCAATACTTTGGCCACCTGATGTGAAGAGCTGACTCATTTGAAAAGACCCTGCTGCTGGGAAAGATTGAGCCCAGGAGAAGGGGACGACAGAGGATGAGATGGTTGGATGGTATCACTGACTCAGTGGACATGAGTTTGGGAAAACTCTGGGAGTTGGTAATGGACAGGGAGGCCTGGTGTGCTGTAGTTCATGGGCTCACAAAGAGTTGGACACAAATGAGCGACTGCACTGCAGACATGTATAACAGTCTTGTTTTCTCCATGAAATGTAGTTAGACCTCTCTATAGTATTTTGGCAAATGTCCAGATTAGTGTCATGAAGTGACTTAGTCAAATTTAAATTTTATGTCTTTAGCTCTGATTTGATAATATATTCACATGGTTCAAAATTCAAAGGTCACTAAAGGCCATGGTGAACTTCCTCACATCCCATCCCTGTGCCATCCAGGTTCCCTTCCTCAAAGCAACCAAGGGTTGCCAGTTTCTTCTAGAGATATTTATGTATAGTCTAAGCAAATATACCCATATAATGTTTTTTCATATATTTACACAAAAGGTACGTCACTGTGTATACAACTTACTTGTTTCCACTTAACAATATATCATAGACATCATTCTTTATCAGTACATAAACAGCTTCTTAGGAGGTGACTTTCATTTTAATAAATGTAGAATGACTCATGTAGAAACCTTTGGGGAAATGTGTGCGTTTACCCATGTTTAAAAATGACAGTGGTCTAATTAGACTTATTACTTAGGCACAATTTATTGTTTAAATGAAGGATGTATTTGATTGTTGTGTCTAAGAAGTGATTACTGATGGCTTTTTAGAGCCAGTATGACTCACAAAGCATCTTTGATGATAAGTTTAGAATGACTGTGTCATTAGTTCTGATTGGGAGTTTGTGCAATTAAGAATTTTAGTTTAAAACCTGTTAAGGGAGGAAAGCAGCCATAAGCTTGGTCTCCTTGGCTGCAGTGCTTCCCCTGTGTTGTGCTGGGACCATTTTTTAATAATCAGGGGCTGCACTAGGTCTTCCATGGCCACTCGGCACTTTGGATCTGGGGATGCCCAGATCTTTCTTTGCAACTATGAAAAGTAAAAATAAAAAAGCTTAGCTATTTGCATTTTCCCTGCTGAAACCTCCTTACAGGTTGGAATGCTTCGAGACCCAGGTGGCTGACTATCTGGGCTCTGGCCCTCTTGTGGTTATGAGGTAAAGAGATGATCCAAGAAAGATCAGAGAATGAGTTAGGGTGAGTAGGACGGCTCCATCTTGAGTGTTTGCCAGGGCAGCCACTTTAATGCTTGTGGAAGAGCCAGGCTATTTACAGAAGACAAAAGTCACATTTTTTGCTTTGGAGGAGTGTATTGGTTTAGAATCCTCAGGGCCAATATAAGACATCCAGAGGTTCTGAACACTGAAAAGAATATGGTACCCATCTCCCCCCACCCTCAAATCACCTTCTCCCCACAAATAGGTAACTCAAAACAGAAGTAATTCCAAATTTTAAATTAAATCTGCTAGCCCCAGGAAAGATGGCCAGTTATATTTTTTACAAAAATACATCAAATTGACTTTGGGCTTTTTTCCTCACATTTTTTGGGTACCCATGCTTTGCTGATGCCCAAGGACAAATTAAGTGTCTCTGTTGCATGGTCTAACATTGAGAGTTTGTAGTTCTGCTGAGGAGCTACCCTCTTCCTAGGATTTGGATGACAAGAATTATTTTACAGTATCAATAATTTTGAAGTTTTTAAAAAGAATGTTCTTTTGTTTATCTAATATCATCTTTACCTAGACTGAACATTAGAATAGCTCTGAAATTTTCCTCCAAGAAATGCATTTTCTTCTTGAGTGCTCCATGATGAAATCAGTCTTAATTTCAGTTCAACTACTGTGTAAAAACACACAGTGAGTGATTATTAGTCCCTGAAGGAGGCAAGACAGATGGAGCCCAGAATGGAATTGGCTTTATGATTAATTGAATCCTTGAAGAACTGAATAGAGTTAGAGCTGATCCAGCCCAATCAGTGCCTTGAGCGGCTGGTGCTGTCCCGAGCCTGAGAGAGGAAAGGGTCACAGCAACCCAGATTTATCCTCTATTAAAATGGATTGGATGTATGTACCAGACAGTTCCCATTTTTAAGCCATTGATGCAGGATAATTGGAATGGAAACAAACAAGATTAGAACTAGATTACAGGTATTTGTGCAAGTTGCCTCCTAAATCAATCAGAGTCCATGATTTGTTCTGAGGGTGCGTTATCATTAGAGTGAATCATTGAAACTCAGCGACACATCTGGAGCCGGCCAGCCAGAAGGGAAAGAGGGAGGGGGAAGCAGAAAGCTGCTTAGGGTAGGAAACTGGGCACAACTGTGGAGTGCTTTTCTGTCTGTTGCGGCAGAAGTCTTCCAGAGAGAATTTTAATTTCATGTTGCTCTTTTTTCTTTGCAGCAGAGATGCATGACAGTATGGGTTTGAAATGACTGCCTCCTTTCCATAGTGAATAGATGGGTGTGTTCTTTTTTTTAATGTTTGCACCAATCACCTAGGGCAGCTTCTGCCTATGGAGACCCTGCCATCCAGGGAGAGAGAAGGACGAAGGCCCTCTAAGGTGCTGTGTAGGACTGCAGCCATGTGAATCACCAAGTCCGTTAGGATTGGGTGCCCTGGTGCCTTGCTGGGGCTCCTGTTAGTACAGAACATCATGTGTGGAGCTAGAGAGCTCATGTATGCTTTCAGGATGGGCTCCACTTTCTGGGCCAAGGGCTGAGGGAGGAAGTCCAGGTTCCCTCATAGCCCTCTGCCCCGCTGACTCTAGCTGTGGGCATGGGCTGGGGTGTTGGGCAGGGGATCCTCGGCCCAAGAGTGACTCTCATCTAGTCCTGTACTTATATCAGTCACAGTCTCAGATCTGGAGCTGGCTAACTAACATCTGAGTAATTGTTTTACATATAAAAACAAGAGGAATAGATACATGAGGAGCTTTCTCACCAGAGACGTGTTGCCACCATCCCTTTCCTTTCTGAGCTACCTTCCAGGCACTGTTGCTTATCTCAGGTCCTGGAAACATGCCAGGTTTAGGCCCCTAGAAGCCTTGTCTGATAGGCTAGCCTTACCCTTACCTTCGAACTGAGCTTTTTCTTTCTTTTTTCCATTTTGAGCTCTTGTGAGTCAGGCTGCAGGCAAGTCATTTACATGGGAGACAGTCAGAAGGCCAGCATCTTGAAGTCTGCTTTCATTTTGCCGAGGGAGGTGTTTCCCTGTTGAATTGCTAACCTGACAGGTCAGAGGGAATCATAAAGGATCTCACTCATCCCTGGATGGAACAGAGTAGAGCAGAGCACCTCTGAAGGGGTGAAGAAACCTTCCTTGATGACAGTTCTGGCATTCTCTAAGCCTAGAGAGTACTGTCCCCAAGGGAACGAGGTGCAGTTTCTTGGTCCCACAGCAGAGAAAATGAAGCCACAGTCCATCGTGCACACGTGGGCCGCTGTAGAGCTAAGAACTGGGCTCACTTCTCCCCTCCCCTTTTTCCCTCCCCCGTGTCCTGCTGTTACATTGGCCCTGCTAGCTGCTCTGGCTGTGGCTTCCACTGCTACCATTGTGTCAGGCACAAAGGAGTTTAATTTGCTTGTTTTGTTGGAGTTCCCTTTGTGAAGAATGGTGTCTAATCCCTGAGCTGAGAGGCATCTAATCCCCCTGTGTCTGATACAGCCTTTGTTCCTGTCTGAGTCGTCTGCTCCCTTTCCAGTTCAGCCTCAGCTGGACCTTCTGCCTCTTACTAGCCTGGACCCCAAGAGCCAGCAGTGCTCGGCAGACTCTCTTCCTCGCTTTTGTGTGGGTGTGTGGGGATAGGAGGGGGATGGCGATGCGCAGGGCGCTTGGCCAGGTTTCCTGGACCTGAAAGGACTCAAGTGTGCATGGGAAAAAGAGGAATTAGTGGTACAGTGCCAGTCTTGCCTGGGACCAAGTGGTCCTTGGCATCCAGGTCTCAGTACTCATTCCTCTTTTTGTGCTTGAGCCTGGATGTGAGCTCTCATCTGCTTAGAGCATTGCTGTTCCTGGAAACTCAGCTGCTCTATCAGTGACAAGAGGACAGGCTTGACATTTAACCTTGCTTGTTAAAACAGGTGGAAGAGGAACTTAGCAGTGCCATCTTTGGTTCTCCATACTTTGGCTGGACTCTGTCCTCTAGGGCAGGGGCACATATAGCCACCTTTGCTAACCCCCCAAGGAAGCCCAGTATGACAGGAAGCTCTTACTTTAGTCTCCAGGTTGTCACACAGTGCTTGTGGCTGTTGTGTCCCACCTGTCTGTCCAGTGTCCAGGACTGTGGACGGGGAGAGATGTGGTCAGAGAGATGGCTGAAAGAGGCCATTCCCTGCAGAGGAAACTCATAATCTGTGGTTAGGATCTGTCTCTGGGAGGAGGGATGTCTCCTAGACTTGTGTCTCACAGACTGTCTCTTTCTGTTTGGGCTTTAGTGTTGCTCATGTTCAGAGTTTCTGCCAGGCCTTGTCGCTCTTCTCTGGGGCCAGTGTTCTCTATTATGGCTAGGTAGGTGGACAGACTCTGTGGGAAAGCCTGGAACATGGGAAACCCTTAAGTGTGGGGTAGATAGTTGGTGGAAGGACAGACATCTGCTTGGACACATATCTCTGTATATCTCATGCAGTATGAGGGCCCTGTCCTTGCCCTGCTCTCCTCTCTGTGTGGCACCCCAGCCTCTGGACTGCTGTGCAAATGTGATTCTTGATGACAAGCTGGAAGGGGAGGACTAAGCCAGGTAGCAGTCAGGGCTAAGGGCTTCCCACCAAGGGGGACACTTTTTGGAATAGTGCCAGCTGCCACCTCCCACCACAGGTGAGTTGTCAAGAGGTGACTTTATCTGCATAGTGTCCCCAAAGAAGCATGCTGGGGATGTCCTACAGGAAGCACAGATGCCATCTGGGGATGCTGAGGGACCCACAAGCCAGGAGCACCAAGGCCCCACTGACTTGGACAGGGACCTTAGCCAAAGCCCTTGGCCTCTCTGCACTCTTACCTGGAACTGGGGAATAGTCTCTTATACCTTCTGGGACCATGGAGAGTGATGAGATTATTCAATAAAATGGCTCTGATTGTCTTGGAAGAAGAATGCTGTATCTCTGCCAGTCGTTGTTATAAATAGTGACACTTGGAAATCGATAGGGCACCACTCAGAGGAGCTGCATGTACTGCCCATGCTTATTTGTTTTCCAGTTTATTCTCACCTTTTCCTAACGGAGGGAAGGGCAGATGCTGCCCGCGCTGCACACCTCATGGAGGGTTGGGAGGATTAGCTGCGAGGTAATGAGCACAGCAGAACTGTGAACTGGGCAGAAGCATTTGGCGGCCTTGCTTGTTGCCCATGGCAAACAGGCGGAGAGATGCCAGCTCATCTGACAAATGTTTACTGAAATTCAGCTCCTGTTACTTTCCAAAGAGATGGAAAGATGAATTTGGCATTTTTACTGCCCTCAAAATGTTTAGAGTCTACATCAAGGCAGGAAGAATGTTGAGAAATAACTAGAGTAACTGCAGTATTCCAGACACTGAGCTAAGAGGTTTACGTTCATTTTGTCATTGAATTTATCCAATAGGTTACTGTTATGAATAAATATAACTATCATTTACATTTTACACATGAGGAAATGAGACCTATGTGACCTGTTTCCCTAGGGTCACATAGCTAGACTGTTGTTAGAGCTAAGATATGAACCCGGGCAGTGTGACTCAAAAGCCAAGTTTTTCACCAGTGTGCCATGCCAAAGTGATGACAAATGCTGAAAGAGAGAGACATTGAGAAAGACAGGTACATTGAGGGACAGAGAGAGACAGAGATGGGGGAAGGGGAAAGAGAGGAGAAAAAATGAGGGGGTGAGAGAGGCTGAGAGAGGACCAGCTAGATATGTGGTGGTTTTCCATTGTTTTCTCTGCCTGTGAGTAATAATCAGCCTTATTCCTTTATTTCCATGTGCTGTAGATCAGATCCAACCCTAGGAGGAAAATCAGGATGTATATCAGGAAAGAGCAGTAGATAAGAAACTTGATTTTGATGGCTCACCAATCCCAGGAAATGACCCTCATCAAACACTTGTCACAGAGACAATGCTCCCGGGAGGGTAGTTTGGAGTTTCTTCCCTCCTTTTTGATAGATTGAGTAATGGTGCCTCTGTAGTTGAATTCTGCATTGGAGTCCTTCACTCACTTGCCCCCTCCTCACCACAGGCTCCCTTTGGATTCTTTGAGAGTGTGAGTGCCCATCTCAGCTTGTGATCCTGAGCCCAGAATGCTTCTCAGAAGAAATCATATGCTTATTGCTGGAGATAAGCACCCAGGGTGAATCCCTAATGCAAATATGAGGCTTCTGTGGCAGTGTTGGACCCACACCTCTGGGAGGAGAGTTTGCCTGTTGTCACCAAGCAGGGAGACCCTGTCAGTGGGGAGAGGGTCAAGCACAGTATTTTTAACAAGTAATCCTTTATTGTTTATTCAGCCGCTTTAAAAATAGACACCACCCTTTCTTTCTAATTGGCACCATTTGTCATTCTGTCCTTGATTTTCACACACTGAACTGTTCATGAATATTTATTTACCCTTCCAGGGCAACTCCATATGTGTGTTTGTGTGTGTGCACACGTGCACACACATGCTTGCATGCACCTCACAAGCTCATTCTGCCCCTTTCTTTCCTATCATGAAAGATGACATAGTGGGAGGCAGGGACTCCTTGAATCCCTTTCTTTGATGCTGATGAGTTCTCACACATGTGTTTCACATTCCTGGTTGTGAAGCTACCTCTCTGCCTCCCCTGATTGTCCAAACCTTTCCCAGAACTCAGCCAACCTTGAACTCCCCTACCATACCTCTACCCTCCTTGCCTAGCTGGTGAAATGCTCCCCCTCAGCAGTGAAGTCCTGGATTTTCAAGGTGCTTTGATGAGGTACCCTGGCTTGAACCTTAGGCTCTTCAGATTTGTTGTTGTTGTTCTTGACAATGGCTAGACAAGGGGCTTCCCAGGTGGTGCTAGTGGTAAAGAACCTACCTGCAAATCCAAGAGACACAGGAGACATGGGTTTGATTCCTGGGTTGTAAAGATCCCCTGAGGGAGGGCATGGCAACCCACCCAGTAATCTTGCCTGGAGAATCCCATGAACAGAGGAGCCTGGCAGGCTACAGTTCATAGAATCGCAAAGAGTCAGACATGACTGAAGCAACTTAGCGTGCATGCATGCAGATAAGGGGAGCAGGGACCAGTTTTCACCTCTTTTTTCCCTCAGTAAACCCTCTGCTTGTCAGCCACAGTGACAGACAAGCCCTAGCAGTTCTGAACAACAGAGGAGCCTGGAGCCTGCCTCTGGGATTTTGTGCCGGGCTGAGGACTCTGGAGAGAACCTCCCCCTTGTGGGTGAGCCCGTCAGCCTGGGATGGCCCCATTCCTGAGCCATTGTTCTGTCTTTTGGCTCTCTAGAGTGGCTGAAAAGAAAGATGACTGCCTGAGCAGTTAAATGAGGGAGCTTATTATTGGTGATATGCGCGTCTCGGGTATGTTGCATTTAGCATCCCTCAGTGAGCTTTCCCTTTGCTCTGATGAAGTCTGCCTTCTCTCCATCTTAATGTTTTCTCTAAACCAGAAATGATTTCAAATGTCACCTTTTCACCCCTGTCTCCTAGCAAGGATGCCATTTTTTATAGCCCATTTCACATTTAACTGCTTCTGGTCTTAAAATTCATTTATTCATTAAAAATATTTGTATTGACTATTTACCATGTGCTAGGCTACCATAGTGGGAGAATAGTGCTGAACAAGACAGTCAGGTCTTGGTTCTTAAATAGTTTACCTTTAGTCAGAAATAAAATTTTAAAAAGTAGGTAATACAACGTGGGTTGAACTGCTCAGGTCCACTTACATGCAGATTTTTTTCAGTGAGTATGCACTGCAGTACTACATGAATTGAGCCTGGTTGACTCCAAGGCTGGGTAAGCCTCTGGATGTAGAACCATGAATAACTAGGGCTGACTGTAAAGTTACATGTGGATTTTCGACTGCACAGGGGTCAGCACCCTCACCCCCTTGTTGTTCAAGGGTCAACTGTACATCATCACAATTAACAGCTTCTTGATGTTGCCTCAAAGGACAACATCAAGAAGTGAAAAAACAGCCCACAGAATGGAGAAAAATTTTCTAAATCTTATGTCTGATAAGGGAGTTATATTTAGAATACATAAAAAAAACCTCTTACAATTCAATAGTAAAAAGGATAAATATTGCCAATTTAAAAATAGGCAAAGGATCTGAATAGACAGCTGTCCAAAGAAGACATACAGTGGCCAATAAGCACACGAAAATCTATTCAACATCATTAGCCTTAAGGGAAACACAAATAAAAACCTTAATGAGCTAATACTTTATACCCTCTAGAATGGTTGTTATCAGAAAAACGGATGATAATAAGTGTTGATGAGAATACGCAGAAATGGGAACCCTTATAAACTGGTCGTGGTGATGTAAAATGATCCAGCCATTGTGAAAAACGGTCATATCAAGTTTTTCAAATGATTGAATACAGAGTTATCGTATGACCTAGCAATTCGAATGCTAGATATAGACCCAAGACCACTGAAAACATATGTCCACACAAAAGCTGGTACCTAGATGTTCACAACAGCATTATTCATGATAGCCAAAAAAAAAAAAATGGAAACAACTCAAATGGTTATTGGCTGATAGTGGATCAATACGATGTGGTTTATTCATACATCGGAATATTATTTGAGAATCAAAGGAAATGGTGTGCTGATACATGTAACACATGGATGGAACTTAAACTATGCTGAGTGAAAGGAGCCAGTCACAGGCTGCATATCCTAGGGGCCCATTTATATAAAATGGCCAGACTGGGCACATTATAGGGCCAGAAAGTAGGTGAGAAGTTGCCTAGTTCTGGGAGGGTGGGGTTTGGAGAAAAATGAGAAGTGACTGCTAATAGATGTGGGTTTTAGGGGGAGGGTGACTGATGAAAATGTTTTAAAATTGACTGTAGTGATGGTTGCACAGCTCTGTGAATATACTGAATGGGTAACTTGTATATGAATTATATCTTAATTAAGCTATTTTAAAAAGTCAGTGATAAGTGTTATGAATAAAATAGGATTATGTAGAGATTTTAATAGGTTAGTTCGGGAGACCTTTTTGAAGAGATGTCCTTCTGGCCCCAACTGAAATGTTGAGGTGAAATCAGCCTGCACATGTTAGGCTGAGATTTTTTTTTAGGCAGAGGAATATACAGTGCAAGGACCCTGAGGCAGGAGCAAACTTGGTCTATTGGTGAAGCCGCAGGGAGGTCACTGTTGCCTGAGTTGAGTGGAAGACTAAGTGAGGTTGGGAAGTTAGCAGTGCATCTAGAGACCAAGGTAAGGTGTATTTGGGTTTTATTCTAAGAGTAATAGGAAGCTACTTTAAACAGGAGAGTAACGAGATCTCATTTGCATTTTTTGAGTCGTCCTTCTGGTTGCCTTGTGGGAAGGAACTCTTCATGTCTTGCAGAATTGAGAGCCTCCTATCTTTAATCTTCCACCTCTCATGGTAGGAGATTCTTCCTGGTGTCTTGTTTAAGTTATCCCTTCTCATCAGGATTCTGGGTGGTGGATCTGGTGACCATGATAATCCTTCATAACCTGGAAGGTTATTGCTCTTCAGATTAGAAAGTGGAGTCAGAAAGTTTCTATAGTTTCTCCATGGATGTATCTACTTTCATCATGTGGTTGTCAGTTTCCAGATTTGGGACCATGGTGTTTCCTTGGTTTTCCTGGCTGGGCGGGCTCTGGCTCTAGTTCCTTGGCTCCAAATTGAGTAGGGCAATCCTTCTGCCTCTGCCAGCCAGCAGCAGACCTGCTTTCTTCCCCTGAGGCTGAGGACAGTCAGGAGGGTAAGCAACAGAAGGTACTGTGTTGAAGCCCCTTATCCCAGTTGGGTGGGCAGGGCTGGAATGAACTTTTTCACAACTCCAGATAGCTCTTGAGAGGCTGGTGATGTGGTGAGTTGGAACATAAGACAGGAGCAAGATGACCTGGATTTGAATCTGGTCTCCACTACTCATGACAACCCACTCCAGTGTTCTTGCCTTGAGAATGCTACGAACAGAGTCGTCCACAGGGTCACAGAGTTGGACACGACCGAGCGACTAACATAACATACACACTCAACTACTCATTAGGTGTCAAATGTTAGGCAAGTTATGATTACCCTCAAGCAGTTTCTTTGTCTATAAAATGGGGATAAAAATTGCAGAGAATTAAATGTGGTATACTTGTAAAGCATGTAGAAGACTGCCTAGCAGGTAGTGATCAGAGTGGTAACTGCTCTTATCATCTTTGTTCACCCAAATGTTAACTCAGAGTCAGCTCAGGACACTTGTGTGGGCAAGGCAGTAGATGGCACATAGTCATTAGAGCTTTGCTTGCTCTGCAAATGTATTTTTTTTTAATTTCATATGTATTGTCTCCTCTGATCCAAAGAAATGCATGCTCAGTGTAAGGTTTCCAAACCTTAAAGTAATATATAGTATAGAAAGTTGAAATGACATAGATCAGTTGCAGAGAACTGCCTATTGGTAGTTTATTCACTCATGCAGCAAATATATATTGAGTGCCTGTTATGTACATCCTCTGAGTAGCATTGTGAAGAGTAAGGGAGGTAATGTAAAAGGAGTGCCTTGCACATGGTGGGCAGCCAGTAAGCACTCAAGAATGATAGCTTTATTATTGTTACTATTACTCTGATTGGAGGCAGGGGTATGGGCATTGTTTTAAGCAAGCTTTTTTTTTTCCCAGTTGGAGAGCTGGGATATATGGGTCATAAAGTTGATTAGCCTCTCTTGTATAGTGTTCTGGATCTTAGGGGCTTAGTCAGAGCTTTTGCTGGCCTGTGGCCCTGACACTGGACCCAGTTCTTCCATTGATTTGTCACTTGCAGGAAACAGAACACTGTGAAATGTCTCTCTTGTTTCCTTGTTGATTGTTAGTTTCTTTTATTGCTGTATAGCAAATTACTTCCAAACTTAGTGAGTTCAACCAACAGTATTCATTGATTATTTCTCACAATTTCTGTGAGTCATGAATTTTGAAATGTAGTCAAGATGTTGGCTGGGCTGCATAATCTGCTTCCAGCTCTCATGCCTGACAAGTTGGTTAGAGGTCTTAGTTCCTGTCCATTGAGCCTCTTCACAGGGCTGTTCATGTATCCCCCATGACTCCTTTCAGAGTGAATAACAGAAAAAAAGCAAGACAGAGGTGTCATTTCCTTTCATGATGGAGCCTCAGAACTCAGCACCATCACCTCCTCTGTCTTCTTTCTGTTACACAGATAAGTCATGTTCAGTGGCGGAGGGAAATATACAAAGGAATCAATACCAGAAGGCAAGGATTGTTGGTGACCATTTTGGAGACTGGCTGCCATACCTAGAACACCAAGAACGCTTTCCTAAAAAGACCCTGTGGAGGGAATCCCAGGCATCAGTCCCTTTGTAGATACTTGTCTGTGAGGTCAGTGGTATCCACACCCCTTGCCCACGCTCCACCTCCACAGTGCTGAGCTGCCTCTTAGCTGAAGTGTTGGCATGTCAGGGGGAGGAGAGTGGTTTCATTTTTCAGTCTTTGATCATAGTAATACTTCTAAAGTGAGTGACAGAAGACTGCTTTCTTGCAACTCTGTAAGTGACTTGTGCATTAGACTCTGGATTTCTTGAGGTGGACTGACCAGTTGACCAGCCTCCTCTTACAAGCTTTCAGAGGAGGGGGACCATATTTGGTACATTGAAATCCAGTCATTTTAAGATGAGGGTAAATGGTATTGTACTAAAAAAGGGCTATTAACATTTTCATTCCTTATAGTTTCATGTGTTCTGTTAGGAAGATTCTCCCTTATGGATTGGAAGAGGTAAGAGTTGGGTGGCAGAAGAGCTTCTTGGTTAAGAACCTGGGCTCTGGATAGACAGGCCTCTTGACACTCTGTATCCTGGACAAATTACTTAACCTTTTAAGTTTCAGCTTCCTCAGCCGAGAAGTGGAGAAAGTACCGCTTCACTGACTCACTGTGAGGATTAAATGAAATAATGTACATGTAGTATAAACGAAGCTCCTAGCACAGAGCAAGGCACGTAACAAATACAAGAGCTGTCCATAATAATATTGTTGGCATCAGTCTCATCATCATTATTATTACCCTCTTTGACCCTAGTTAGAGGAGAGGGGCAGTGACTTACTTACCCAGCAGCACAGAGGGACTCTGGGCCTATGGACTCCATCTCTCCTCCAGCATGTATAGTTTCCAACTTGAATGTCCTTCCACGTGATGCCTGAACCACAAATAGAAGTTTGGGCAACTCCCAATTATCTAGTGTGAATAATTCGCTCTGAGATAATCTGTGTGCCTGGCCAGCTTCTCAGATCAGCTGACTGGATTATTCTCCTCTTTCAATTATTCAACAGTACAAGTAATTGAGAGCTGGCATTAGAATGTGAAGGCTGTGAGGTCATCTCCTGTTATTCTCAGTTGCTCAGCCCTGCCAGTGGTGATGTTTCAGAGGGGCATGAAGGCTATAGAGAGGAGCCCAAGGCGGGGAGGACAAAAGTGGAGTCGGGTTGGAGAACGAAGGATGAGAGCTCTGGAATGACATCCTGGGGAAAGCAAAGCT
Organism: Aepyceros melampus; assembly: GCA_006408695.1. Lineage (NCBI taxonomy): Eukaryota > Metazoa > Chordata > Mammalia > Artiodactyla > Bovidae > Aepyceros > Aepyceros melampus. Next base: position 243,925 of record SJXQ01004694.1, read on the forward strand.
GCTGGCCTCAGACTGGGAGGACCAGCGAGGAATGGTTTACAAGGTGCCTTTTCTCTCACCTGGGTCAGAGGGAGGACCCCTGTTGGAGTCAAGGGTCATGCTTCCCTGAGGAACTCTTTGAATTTAAATTTGACTCTGAAATGGTTTTTTTTTGTTGTTGTTGTTTTTGACTGAGCCATGCGCCTTCCAGGATCTTAATTCCCTGATCAGGGATTGAACTCAGGTCGCCTGCAGTGGAAGTGCAGAGTCCTAACCACTGGACTGCCAGGGAATTCCTGACTCTGAAATGTTAGATATTCCTGGAGTCCCTTAAAATATGGTTGACTGCCCTCTTCCCTTCTGTTTGGCATCAAGGGACTGCCTTAGGAGACTCAGGGAATCAAGCCTTTCTGTAAAGTAGGGGCTCTACATTGAAATGATCCCTTCGTATAAAAAGTAAACAAAGCTTTATTTACAAATTTACAGTGCACATAAATACATAATATAAAAATCAGCTTTTATCTCTGAGGGTAAGAGGAATGAGGTTTTGAGATAGAGGAACTTTTCTATTTTGCATCTTCTATCTGTTATGAATCATTTTTTTTTAATTTACCATGAGCTTATATCATTTTCTAATTAAAAGGTAGAATGAAATCAAAACATATAAGAAGTTGCTATTGGGTTTTCTGGTATGAGTTCTTTGCATTGTTGTGGTGTGTAGCCTGTAGTTGGCTTGAGTTTTGGGGTTGGACACAACAATTTGTTCAGATCCCTTCAGCCAGGTGGCCAGTGAGGCATTATTCGTGAACTCTGCAGCCCAGGCTCGCTTAGAGTGAGGTCAGCGGGGCTTAACCAGCCCTCCTCTGCCTGTCGTCATAGCGCCTCAGTCCCGAGGTTGCCATCCTCGCTCCTGCTCTTATTATCACCACTCTCTCCTTCCCTAAAGATCCAGGAACCATTTCCCCTGCATCCGCCAGACCCGGGGTTACCTTGAATTTATCCATCTAGACTCCTTTTTGCTTCTGAGACGGAGGATTAAACTCTTGATCCAGGTACTATTTTGATATGTGGTTTGTCCAAGATCAGTACTTTTGAAGGGAGGAGAAAGGTTAGTTGGTATTTGAACTATTTCTCCTGAGTTAAAAAAACAAAAACTTTCATTTAGTTTGTGGCTGAGGAAAAGTTGTTTGAGCTCACTTTGGTGTTCATAGTTACTGAGGTTCATGCCAGGTCTTGACTGGTGGTTGGTTCCAGCGTGTGTTTAGGAGGAGAAGGGGCAGAGTGGAGGCAGGAGCTTTTTTGTCTTTGGGGCTTTTAACAGCAGCAGTAAATTGTGATGTGTGTGGAACAGGAGCAGAGCCAGCTCAAAGAGCCCTGGGCCATAGGTCCCATCTGCGGGCAAGCTGCTTTTCAGCCTGGCTGGAGGTTCTTACATCTGAGCCCAGCATGGCTGCATTAGGCCAAACCTTCAAACGTGGCTCCAGAGTACCAGGCATAGCCAGAGCATTTAGCTGCTCCACGTGGAAGATGAGCTCCATTTTCCTGCATTTCCCTTTCCTGAGAAGACCTTAGTGGAAGAAAGAACTTGGTAAACACGTGTTGGCCACATCACTGCTTAGGACAGGCTCCAGGTCAGTAGTGAAGTTGTTGGAATGGCTCAAGAATGTGCAGAACTTGGGAGCTGAATGAAACCTAGAGATACCTCTGCTGGATCTGGCTCCTGAAGGTCCCTGTGATATCCTGTCCCCAGCTGGCCTTAGAGCAAAAAGCCCTCCTGATTTTGTCTCACCTCTCCCCAGGGACCCGGACATAGCCCTTCTGGGCTTTTGGAGGAAGGGTATGACTTGTTTAGGCTGAAGGAGATAGGATTTCCCAGAGTCCCTTGAGAAGGAGATAATTAACTTTGATAATTAGCCTGAGAGATGACTTAGGCTGTTGGCTGGGGCCAGATGAGAGAGTTAGATGAGTGTGTGTTGGTCTCTGGAGATGAGGAATGCCAGGGACTCTATTCCTTCAAGCCAGATTAAGGAGAGAGCCCCAGTGCAAGCACTTTGTGCTAGATGCTGAGCAAGTGGTGGCTTTTGTGTCAGTGGGGATGTGGTGGGTTTTCCCTTTTTGTACCTAAAATACCTGCTTTCCTCTCCAGGAGGGAGAAATATCCTGGAATGGAGAGCCACTCTGTGGAGCCATTGGTATGAATGGCAGTGGTTCTGGAGGGAGCCACATACCTATTCTTAGCTCCTTCTCAAAAACACTGAGCTGAAGTTTCCAAGTTATCCTCCATGGTTGGTGGGTGCTATGGGAAGGTTTGAGTTAGTGGGTATAGGAAACCTCCAAGGAGTTGGTTGTCTGAAGATTTTATGCTTTAACACTGTGTGAGTTTCCTAAGTATGAGACTGCTTGGTGTCCACATGGTCTTGTGCTCGGGCTCTGCTTGGGCTGTGGGGACAGATCTGTAAAGATGGACCACTGTTAAAGGACTTCCCTGGCAGTCCAGTGGTTAAGGCTCTGCAGTTCCACTGCAGAGGGCATGGGTTTGATCCTTGGTTGGGGAACTAAGACCCTACATGCCACAGGGTACAGCTGTGGGGAGGGTACCCGTCCCTCCCCACCCCCTTGCAAAAATGGACAAACAGCAAGCCATTTGGAGCATGTAACCTCTGTAACCAGACTGTTACACACCTGGCCTGGCTCCCAATCTAGCTCCAAACAGCCAATTACTATCCAATATTATGGCTTGAGTCCTACGGACAGAGGAGCCTAGCAGGCTACAGTCCATTGGGTTGCAAAAGTCGGACATGACTTAGCAACTAAACCACCAACCTTTATGGCTTGAGGGTGGTATGAAACAGTATGGTGAGCTGTGAAGGCTCTTGATTTTTATTGTTTTTGGTCTCTCAAAACATTCTTCTATCTTCCTTCTTTGGAAACCACTTTCTTTCCTTTGGGAATAAGGCTGTTAGTCTCTGTGACCCACCTCTTCTGTTCCCAGTTAGGGCTTGTCATATAACCTGGACTGGACGTTTGTAGTACCTCTTCCGTCTGTGCAGTGACTGGCCAAGGGGTTGGCATGTGACACAGGCAGGACCAATCAAAGTCCTGCCCTGGAATTCTGTCCCATTTGAGAGGGAGAATTCTTTATGCCGGGATTAATGCATTTGGGGGCAACCAGTGGCTGTCAGACTCATCTTTCTGTGGAGAATGCAGCTTCATCTAGAGAGAAGGCAGAGCCCAGAGATGTAGCCTGAGGGAGGGCCTGGCATGCTCCTTGAGCCTCTGGACCCAGTTGTCCTTTTACTTTCATCATCATTCTTCATGATTGGTCCCAACAAACTAAATTTTTATCTTAGATGACTCTGAATTCAGTTTTGATTCCTCAAAAAGAGTCCTGACTAATAGAAAACATCTTCCAACTGATCTAACTCTTTGCTTCCAAATAGCCAATATCATGTCCAGGGAAGCTGCCTCATGGCTGGGACCCCATACAAAAAACTTGCTTCATACACTTTGGGTGCTCACTTCCTATTTCTTCCCTGAGTAGCAACACCCTCTCCATCTGCTGCCAGCCTCTGGGAGAAGGGTGGAGACCTGAGCCTGGGTCTCCCAGCCTGCCTCTTGGTGTCAGTTAATCTTGTCATCCTTGCATGTATTTTCATCTCCTTCCTCTGCTGCTGCAGAGATAAATACAAACTGTCAGTCTTGCTTTGCAGGGGCCTTGCCAAACATGCCAGTGATGGGGAGTTGATCAGTCTACCACAGGCTCCTGTCTTCCATATGTAGAGAGGGAACCATATTCCATGGCACAGTGCTGCTTGAGGCTGCAGATCTGATTATGTCCCTCTGAAATCAGGCTGTCCTCTGGTGCCCAGCTTGAGCTGGTGCTGAATTTATTGTCCCTAACACATCGGGGCAGTGTTAGAGGTCCCTTGCCCACTGCTTCTTTCCCAGGCTGCTTGTGCCAGCTGCAGGGCCCTCGTGAGGCTGTTAGGTGTCTCTCTGTGGCAGATTCATTGTTCCATATTTTTATTTAATTACTTACTTTTACAGCTCTTAGAATAAATCTAATTGTCCATCTGTTATGCTACATTATGCCACTGCAGTTCACGCAATTCTTTCTCATTGTATGATATTTGTTAACTTGACCTTGCCCTTTTCCAGTGTTCATGCTCCCCTGTATGGCTCTGTGCCACCTTCTCAGTGGATCCCCAGCTCGTCAGTCTGTTAGGGCCCCAGCAGAACCGACCTGTGGGTGGCTGTTAGGTGAAGCAGAGGTTGGTGGAGTTTGGAATAATTCAGAGCGAGGAGCATTGCCAAGGAGCCACCTGCAAGGCCATGCTGACCTGACTTCAATTTGGAAGGCTGGATTGGTATTAGGGTGCCAAGAAAGAAGAAGTTGTAGCCTAAGTCCCTGATCTTTAGCCCAAGTGCTGTTGTCAAGGTCAGCCAGGTGAGGTTGACCAGGAAGGAGGTGACAGTGTCCACCTGTGGACATGTCTGTGACCGCCCCACCATGGCTGGCAAGTGGTGCCTGGCGTTAAGAGTCAGCTGCCTTATGACCCAGCAATCCCACTGCTGGGCCTACACACCGAGGAAACCAGAATTGAAAGAGACACGTGTACCCCAATGTTCATCGCAGCACTGTTTATAATAGCCAGGACATGGAAGCAACCTAGATGTCCATCAGCAGATGAATGGATAAGAAAGCTGTGGTACATATACACAATGGAGTATTACTCAGCCATTAAAAAGAATAAATTTGAATCAGTTCTAATGAGGTGGATGAAACTGGAGCCTATTATACAGAGTGAAGTAAGCCAGAAAGAAAAACACCAATACAGTATACTAACGCATATATATGGAATTTAGAAAGATGGTAATGATAACCCTGTATGCAAGACAGCTACAAGCAATAAATGCTGGAGAGGGTGTGGAGAAAAGGGAACCCTCTTACACTGTTGGTGGGAATGCAAATTAGTACAGCCACTATGGAAAACAGTGTGGAGATTCCTTAAAAAATTGCAAATAGAACTGCCTTATGATCCAGCGATCCCACTGCTGGGCATACACACCGAGGAAACCAGAATTGAAAGAGACACGTGTACCCCAATGTTCATCGCAGCACTGTTTATAATAGCCAGGACATGGAAGCAACCTAGATGTCCATCAGCAGATGAATGGATAAGAAAGCTGTGGTACATATACACAATGGAGTATTACTCAGCCATTAAAAAGAATAAATTTGAATCAGTTCTAATGAGGTGGATGAAACTGGAGCCTATTATACAGAGTGAAGTAAGCCAGAAAGAAAAACACCAATACAGTATACTAACGCATATATATGGAATTTAGAAAGATGGTAATGATAACCCTGTATGCAAGACAGCAAAAGAGACACAGATGTATAGAACAGTCTTTTGGACTCTGTGGGAGAGGGAGAGAATGGGATGATTTGGGAGAATGGCATTGAAGTGTGTAATATCATATAAGAAACGAATCGCCAGTCCAGGTTCGATGCAGGATAAGGATGCTCAGGGCTGGTGCACTGGGATGACCCAGAGGGATGGTATGGGGAGGGAGGAAGGAGGGGGGTTCAGGATGGGGAACACGTGTACACCCGTGACAGATTCACGTTGATGTATGGCAAAACCAATACAATATTGTAAAGTAATTAGCCTCCAATTAAATAAATTTATATTTAAAAAAATAGAGCGAGTCAGGACTGATCTCAGACACAGCACAAGTGGAAGTTACCTGCTGGAGACTGATTTCAGGAACCATTTCAGGAGGATCCTGGCCCCCAGATAGTTTTTTTTTTTTTTTTTTTAATTCTTTACCTGCTGTCTAAAAATTTTTAATAATGTTGGGAATTAATGTCTTGATTTTTAAAATACATCCATTACCTCTCTTTGGGGACAAATATCGATACTCCCAGAGGGGGTATGCCAGGGGTCATTGAACGCCTCTGCTGTGTCCCTTTTCTCAAGCAGTTGGGAAAGCATGGTGATGGGGACACACAGGGAGTTGATTTTAGAGTCAAACTGGAGGAGGAAGGGAAGAGAAGGCATAAATTGAGAATATTAACTGGGATCTGCCTTGTGTGAGCCCTTGCAGTAGGTAAGCTGCTCATAATGGGAGGGAGGTCGTGTGTCCAACCCATCCACATACCTAGTTATAGGGCCGGACCACCCAGGCCTCAGTGTCCCAGCCGGGGAGTGACACCAAGCCAGCCTTATCCTTTTAGGCAGCTGCTGCTCATTGAGTACCGGCCATTGTGCTAGACCATCTAGAGAGTAAGGTTACAGGTGAATAGGCACCAAGGCATAGTCCATGTCCTTGAGGGTGGTGATGACTTAGTAGGGGAGACAGACTTTGACCAAGTCTGTTGAGTGAAGGGGTCCCAGGAATGCATAGCAGGGGCCCTGTGTGGGAGGTGGTCATTGAGGGCTTCTCTGAGGAAACGGTTGGAGAGAGACCTGGAGGAATGACTAGCCTGATGAAGCTGGGGGCGGGGATGGGGAATGTTTGGGGGAGGACACTCCAGGCGAGAGGCAGTGGTGATCGTTGCACATTTGAGTTGAGAAATTCATTGTGGGAGGAAGTCAGTCTTTGTTTTCACATGGGCTCGTTTTCAGCGGGTTCCTGAATGGAAGCACTGAGGGTGCTTCACTAATTCCTTGGGGGCACATATGTGTGGCCAGATAGGCTTTCTGTGTGGAGACACTTGGCTCAGAGGCTCTGCATTCTACTGCCTCATCCTCCAAGGAACCCACAACCCAGGCTGGGCCTGCTCCATGGTTGAGGCCTCCCCACCCCCCGCCTCTGGCCCAAGCCCATATAAAAGGCCTTCTGGATGCCGGCCCGGTTTGGAGCTCATTATAGCCTCATGGCCAGGCCCTCCGTTTTCCCTTCCAGGTTAAGACTTGGAAGGCATGAAAGACTGCCAGGAACACCCCACAGGCCTTCTCCCTTAATGATCTTGCTACCGCCCCCAGTCTACATGGCCTTCTTAGCCAAGCTTTTCTCACCAGAGCCTCTGCTTTTCTTCATTCCAGCAAGCAAGATTCAGTGACTAATTGTTGGTATTTTTTTTCTTTACGACTGTTGATATGGACTGTCATGTTGGGGGTGGGGAAGAGCAGGCTGCAGTCTGGGGGCCTGGGGTCTCCTGCTCTGCCGTCATTAGACGAGGCCCATGTGGTATTGATGTCCGCACTTTGTCTTTGTTCTCGTATTTTTTGTCGTTTCGACATTTGGTTCTTTGAACATCTAACATGCCTTTTATGCTTCTCATCTCCCACGGAAGATTGTTGTATTTTGTCCCCCACCGAAGCTGTGTTTTCCTTTTGTCAGATTTCTCACTTTCTTCTTTATTGTATTTTGATCAGTGTGGCCATGTAGGTCTGGGTTTTATTGGGAGCTTTTCATCTTCTTGGCAGTGGCCCTTGGGGCCTGGGTCTTCTTGCAGAAGCTGGTCTCTGCCACAGGCCCCTGAAGCAAGCTTCTCCTGGCCAGGGCTGGATAGAGCCCAGCCTGTCATCTCTCCAGGGACATTCCAGTGTAGTTGTCTGAGACATAATCAGGCATTAGCACTAGGAAGACTTGTTAAAATACAGATTTCCAGGCTTCATCCCCAAAGTTCTGATTCACAAAGTTTGGGTTGGGGCCTGAGAATTTTTACTTTACCCTTGTTCCCAGGTGATGCTGGTACTGCTGGTCCAGAGACCACACTTTGAAAATCATGGTATTAGTATAATTCCTGCTTTACTTTGAGCCAGAGTGTCCAAGGTCCTATGGACGGGAGAATAGTGAGGGACCAGATTCCTTCTCCAAACTGGTGCAGCTCTCCAAAACTAAATGATGGCAGATGTTGGCAGTGGCAGCATAAGGTTTTAAACACTTTTACAGTGCTTTCAATCACCCTGTATTGTTTGATCCTGAAAAACAGATCCCTTGGTTAAGTAACTCAGCTTCTTGACAAATAATAGAAGTAAAGTTCATATGAGTTCAGGACTTTTTGATAGTGTGTGGTGTAGCCCCAGTGGAATCCATGTCTCTTGGCTCCTGTTCTTGAGCTTTCAGGCCTCAACCACTTATTAGCTATGTGACCTTGAGAAAAAAGCTACTTAACTTTCCCTGACTCAGCTTATTAATTTGTAAAATGGGGGTAACAATAATGTTTGCCCCATAAAGTTGTAGTGACAATTATGTGACATAATATTTGAAAAGCATTTAATTGTTGTTAAGTGTTAGAACCCAAGAATCTATTCTCCTAATGACTGTGAGGGGCTGCCCTTATTTTTTGCATTTCTGCTGTCCCAGAGGCCTAGGAGAATGCACCACTACTCAGTAGATGGCATTATCTCAGGCAGTCAGGATGGAGCTTGCTCAGTTTGGAAAGGTCCTCCTCTCTGTGGTCTGCTCTGAGGGAACGGTGGATGGCATGTGCCTCTTGGAGTTGAGGTAGAGCAGTAGCTGCGTGTGGAGTCTGAGACCAGGAACGCAAAGTCATCAGTACTCCTCAGGAGCTGCTGCAATTGAAGCTCAGCCCTGGAGTGACCCTTCGCAGGTTAGTTTATAAGGAGGAAAACCAAGTCTGCCCTTGCAGTGTTTTCTGTCTTTCTGACTCCTCTCTCCACCTTTTGACTGGGGCATGTTTTAAGTAGAGGCCTGGTCCTGATGATGCTAATAGTATTCAACCTGTCGAATAGTATGTGCCAGGCACTGTTACATTGGATACCTCATTTAATCCTCCCAATGAAACAATCCTTACTTTACAGATGAAGAAGTTTGGGCAAAGATAGTTTAATTACAGTTAAGCAGAAAGGAGGTCCTTGCCTGGAAAATCACATGGATGGAGGAGCCTGGTGGGCTGCGGTCCACAGGGTCGCTAAGAGTCGGACACGACTGAGTGACTTCCCTTTCACTTTTCACTTTCATGCATTGGAGAAGGAAATGGAAACCCACTCCAGTGTTCTTGCCTGGAGAATCCCAGGGACGGGGGAGCCTGGTGGGCTGCCCTCTGTGGGGTCGCACAGAGTTGGACACGACTGAAGAGACTTAGCAGCAGCAGCAGCAGAGAGGAGATCCAGGGTTCCAGTTCAGGTCATGGGCTCCAGAGCCCATGGTCTTTATAAAGTTTCGTGAAGTTACCTCCTTATATTCTACCATGATGTTTCCCTCTGGGTTGTCATTTTCCCTCTCCTGTAGGTACCTAGCCTTGTTCTGTTCTCAATATTCTTTGCTCCTGAGCTTAGTGTCCAGGAAAATGGAAGGTTTTTTTTTAATTCACCTTTGTATATTCATAGAATTTAACACAAAACCTTATACAGAGGGTGACCATATGTTGTGTTTATGCCTCTTTTCCCAGTGAAGTAATTACTAGTGCTTCTTTTCACTCTTAAAAATGTCCCAGTTTGGACAATAAATTATGTGGTCACCCTACTTGCACGTGATTGGGACAGTGGCATTTTAATAGAGGACCTTTAAGACTCAGAGAAACAAACCCCAGATGGTAAGATTTTAAGCACTTTTATTGTCCAGTGAGCAGGAGAATTTAGACGAAGGTTCTGCTCAGCACCCCACAAACGTACCAAAAAGAACTATTTCTAAACCAGACTTGAGGCCAGTAAGGGTCACAAAGTCAATTAGATTTATCAAGACAGGGGTCCCACTGTGGCTGACATGCCAGGCCAGGAAGAGAGGAAGTGCAAAAAACAGGCTTTTCCACTTCTCCTAAGCAAAAATGATCCCCAGCCTATCACTTGGCTGACCTTAAGCCCCTTAGCCTTCCTGCAGGAAAGAGCTAACTGGGCTTGAGCTGTTCCACCATGCTGAATGAACTCAAGCCGAATGGGAGTCTGGGCTCTTGTCCCAGTGCTTTTTTTCTGGGGTTCTGCTCATCTCTGACTTTAGCCCTGTACCCTAGACATGGGATCACACTCACCCACACCGTTGGTGTGTAAAAGTCACACTCCAGATTGTGTCCTTGCCCCATTTGCAGGCAGCTGAAGACTGCTGTGCATATGTCAGTTCACACTTGAACTGGTTTAATGTTTTTTTTCCTTTAAGTTGCAATCTAAAATTCAGCCAGACAGGCTTTAATGAGCACTAAATTGTCAAGCCTTTTGTTCCCTTGCTATTTCCCAAGCCATAGAGATTCTGTGTTTGATTCAGCAACAATTGCTGAATCTTAAACAAACCATTTACATTTTGACATTAACTATTTTATGAGTGTAACTTTTTCATTGCCATTAGAATGCTTCTAACAGAAGGCCTTTTTAATGACTTATTAGTAAAAGAGTTTAAAGGGTCTGTGGAAGGTGATCCTTAACATTTTCTTTGAAGGAAACAAAAAAAGTAGATTTTTATCTGAATTCATTGGGTAATAAATACATGCAGACTTTTAGCCTTTCTCCTCCAAGCTGAGGCTTTGGCTCTTGCTGAGGTCATTCTAGGGTATCTTCCTGGCCAAGCCCTCCATTTTTCAGATTACAGTACACCTAATATTGTAGCCCCCCTCTTGCACAGTTATTTGTCTAATAGAGCCCCTCTCTGCGTGTTTCTGTTGGCTGTTAATTTTGTCTGATTAAGGGCAGGAACTATTTTCATTCTTCGCTTTGGCCCCAAGATGCTAGCTGAGGACCCTGTGCACTCTGGGCCCAGTCAAGATTTGTCGACCAGCTGACTGGACAAAGAGCCTCAGACAAATAGCATGCTCACAAACGAAACCATCCATCATTCTGTCTCTGGAAGCTCTGAGTAATTGGGGCTGTTCTCCAGTGTTTAAAGATCTCCACAGAATGGGAAGTCTTTACTTTCCTTTTAGGTTCCCATTTCAGTATCTGGTCAAACAGGCACAAAGGCTTTGGGCAAAACTAGTCCTCCCAGCTTTGTTCCTGTATCAGGGAAGCTCTGTGTCTTTCTTAAACTAGAAGAGACCTGGTGAGCCCTGAGCCTGGCCAGGGAGTCTGCAGCCCCACTCCACCCAGTTTTCTCCTCTGTTACAGAGGAGAAGGTGGATAGAAGTGGCTGGGGCACATGGTCCCACAGTCACTCGAGCCCTGAGATTGGCCATGTGAAACAAAGCTGGCCAAGGAGGCCATGCTGATCCACTCCCATGGAGAACCAGGAGGAGCCTTGCTTCTCTTGAGGCTGTTCTCGCCTCTTGGAGCTGGAACTAATTGTTCACAAAGATCTTTCGAAATACCAATAATGCAAAATATTTGGGTGGCTCACCATATTGTTCACCATATCTAAACTGTCAGAAACCTTAAATATCTAAGCAGAACCTCAGTAAACAAAGGATATTTTGGGGACTTGTTATGTATGTTGCACAGCAGAGAGATTCGTAGTCTATACGACTTCCCAATCCTAGAAATGAAGCATTTCAGTGTTGTCATTTTCTGCTATAGACCATCCCACGATCATTGCCTTTCCTTTTCCTATTGAGAGACGGCTCATTCATAAACATTTCTGCAGTTGTGTGGCAAAAGCAAGATAGGATTTGCTTAATTCCATTGGCTCTGATTGAGGAGATGAGGCGGTTGGGAGGGAAGGTGAGTGATTTCCCAGCACATGTCTCAGAACTCTTGAGAGCGGAATTTAAGTAAGTAAAAAAGTTCCTCCTGAGCCACTAAAGGCCTGTTGAGAAGGTTATTGCCTACACCTTGGAACAAGGAAGGCCAATGGTCTTTCTGGGGTGCTTATACCTTGCCAGACCAACTTGTCTGCTCTTGTCAGCCTTTAGCACTTAGGGGAGCTGGTATAGACCCATCTTACACCCACTCTGGGTTCTCTAATAGACTTGATAAATCTCACTGTGAAAACTTCCCATATGATTAAGCCTAAATTTCTTTCTGTTTTACTTTGTTGATCCCACCTTGCTTCCCTCGGACTGAGACAATTATGGGAGACATTTGTTGAATATTTATAGGGCCACAGATAATTTCCCTTTAGCTCTCTCTCTTCCATGTTCCCCACTCTGTGGCCTCCCTTTCAGTTCAGTTCAGTCGCTCAGTCATGTCCAACTCTTTGCGACCCCATGATCCACAGCATGCCAGGCCTCCCTGTCCATCACCAACTCCCAGAGTCCACTGAAACCCATGTCCATTGAGTCGGTGATGCCAAGCAACCATCTCATCCTCTGTCGTCCCCTTCTCCTCCTGCCCTCAATCTTTCCCAGCATCAGGGTCTTTTCCAATGAGTCAGCTCTTCACATCAGGTGGCCAAAGTATTGGAGTTTCAGCTTCAACATCAGTCCTTCCAATGAACACCCAGGACTGATTTCCTTCAAGATGGACTGGTTGGATCTCTGTGCAGTCTAAGGGATTCTCAAGAGTCTCCTCCAACACCACAGTTCAAAAGCATCAATTCTTCAGCACTCAGCTTTTCTTTATAGTCCAGCTCTCACATCCATACATGACTATTGGAAAAACCATAGCCTTGACTAAACAGACCTTTGTTGACAAAGTAATGTGTCTGCTTTTGAATATGCTGTCTAGGTTGGTCATAACTTTCCTTCCAAGGAGTAAGCATCTTTTAATTTCATGGCTGCAATCACCATCTTCAGTGATTTTGGAGCCCCAAAAATAAAGTCAGCCACTGTTTCCCCATCTATTTGCCATGAAGTGATGGGACTGGATGCCATGATCTTAGTTTTCTGAATGTTGAGTTTTAGCCAACTTTTTCACTCTCCTCTCTCACTTTCATCAAGAAGCTCTTTAGTTCTTCTTTACTTTCTGCCATAAGGGTGGTGTCATCTGCATATCTGAGGTCATTGATATTTCTCCCGGCAATCTTGATTCCAGCTTGTGTTTCTTCCAGTCCAGCGTTTCTCATGATGTACTCTGCATATAAGTTAAATAAGCAGGGTCTCCCTTTAGCCGGTTCTAATTAGCTTCTTTGATCCTTCTTCCCTGTCTCTCCCTCTAGCTTGTTAATTACACTTCTCCCCCCATGAATTCTTCCTGTACTGGCCTTGTCTGTCTAGCCAGAGGAGCTGGGAATGAGAATCCAAGGCTCCTTAGTGGGAGGTATTACCTTCTTTGTCCTGTACCACAGGTAGGCGCCCCCCCCTACCCCCGACTTCTGAGAAGCCTGAAAACCCAGGCACTTTGCCTTTCTTAGCAGAAAAATAAGAACAGTAATTTTCATTAAAGTACAATATATTATGATTAAAACTGTTACTTGAATGCTTGGTATTTGCCAGGAAGTGTACTAATCACTTTATATATTATCACACTTCATACCCACAGCAATCTCATGAGATAAATATTATTAATTCCTATTTTATAGATGAAGAAACTGAGGTCTGAAGAGGTTTAGTAACATGTTGCAGCCACACAGCTTGAAAATGCTGGAATTAGAACTTGAACTTGGGTCTCTCTGACTCCAGAGCAGCTTTTACTCAGTATTGGCTTTTTGAGTTTGGGCTTTTTGATAAGACGAAAGCCCAGATCACTGGCTCTTAGATCACCAAAAAACATGCTGGGATATCCACTATTTACTCTTAGTGTGGGAGAGGGTTTTGCATTGAGATAATAAAACTTGGTGCAGAAGCAAGTTGGTGTGGTGCTATGGGTCTTTATATATATATGGACCCTTTGGAAAAACCTCCTTCTGCAAAAAAAAAACATGAATCTCATCAATTTTTTAATTGCTTTAATTCTTAACTCACTTTTCTGATAATTTTATGCCTCGAAGGTTAAGGAAAAGGGCTTCACTGAAATGGTATTCTGAGTGTCACGAATTATTTGTTTGGTGAAGTGAAGGTGTTGGAAACTTTAGTAGAAAGTGGCCATGTTCAGAGAAACCAAGGGAAATACAGAACTCTGAGTTTGAGGGAAAGCAGATTTTAGAAGGTCCAGGGAAAAGCAGATACGTTTGGGCAAGGGCTTTGAAGGGAAGGATGACTCATAGTCTGAACAATGAAATGTGCTTAGTACAGTCACAAGTGATTACTGCAAGAAACAGAGAGGAGACACCTATTCAGACCAATAAGGCCACTTGGGGAGTTGTTAGAGTTGAGCTTTGTCTAAAAGATGATAAAGGGGCCTGTAACCAAGAACAAGCAGAGAACAAAAGGTGTAGATCTCCGAGAGCACTGTCAGGACTGAGGTGCTGAGACCACAGTCCTGCCTGAGCAGTTGGTGTTTGGAGTGAGAAAGGACAGGGAGGACACTGGGCCACCTGCCCAGCCAGGTGACTTGGTGTCGCAGGTGGCAGAGGGCTCATTGCCGTCCTGTTTTACCTCTTCACTTCTCTTTTAAGGAGAATTGCCCTCCTGTCAGAAAGAGTAAAGCAAACATGGTTAAGAGAACTTGAGGAAGGAGGGAGAAGAGCCACTGGCTTCTTAAAATTAATTAAGGTCTGAAAAATCAAATGAAAGCTCACAGATATCATCATGAGACTGTGCGCATATGGATGTTTAAGCATCACTGAGAGAGGAGTAAGCAGACATGGTAACTGTTTTGCTTCTAAGAATAACAAGGCAAGTTTTGAGACCTCATTTATGAGCATTTCTAAAGAGAGATGATCTCTTGGAGTTAGTGTGGGTTCCATGAAAATAGACTGATTTAAAGCTTCATATCCCTTCCTTCCTCCTTCTCTTCCTTCTAAAATAGTACATTCATCTTACATGTACCCCTTGATGACTTTTTAAAAGTGAATATACCCATGTAACTACCACCTGAGTCAAGAAATGGAACTTTATCAGCACCCCAGAAGACTCTCATGCTGCCTTCTAACTCTGATGTCTTTTTTAGAAAACTTTACCAGCCTAGAAGTTAAGACTCAATGTTGTAGACAAAGAGGGAACCTGCAATTCAAAAGTGTTTGTCCAAACACGTAGCAAAGTGACATTTTAAATTTTGCTGTTACTAAATTTTTAATTTTATAAATAACCCACATTCATTGTTTTGTGTTTTTTTAAATCTTACCATGCAAGAACAAATATATGGTGTCAGTCCACCCATACCATTTATAACTGGCTTTTTACCTGCTCTGCTTGTATTCAGGGCCATGTTGGGGAACCCTTGCCTCATCAGAGGGTGATAGGAACAGCCTTCAGGGATTCGACCTAGGCAGGCCCAGTTGAGTCAGTTTTGTGATACTACTACCAAAAACTTGGATATGGCCTCGGATATTCGGAACAGATGGCCTTGGGGCAGAGGATTAATTATTTTAAGTAAAAATCATTAGTGAATTCCAGACTAATGGATGAAAGTTTGATGAGGAGCAAGTTGTCTTCATACCTCAAGGAATCTCCCTGCAAAATACATGTCAATTTCGAAGGGACAAGTAGTATCTTTATAGTGGAGAAATCTGGCAGGTACCACCATGATCAAGTAATCAACGTGAACCCAGCCACTCTTGAACTTGAATGACGTCACGTGCTGCCTTGTATGAGGCACTGAGAAAGACAAGATGTTGCTTTTGTGTCACTCCTGGCAACATGCACTACCTCAGTCTAACCAGGAAAACATACCAGCTTCAGGCTGAGGGACATTCTACAACGGGCCTGTGCACTTCCAAACTGTCACCATCGTGAAAGAAGACAAAGACAGACCAAGGAAGGCTGCCTCACAGTTAGAGATGTGGAGACATGCTTCTCAATTCATAGTGTACGGCCTGGGTTGGACCTTGAACTAAAATTATTTTCCTAATAAAGGATATTTTGGAGACATTTGGCAAAATCTGAATATCTGTAGATCATGCATCATGTTAATTTCCTCATTTTGATTATGTGGTTATGTTCTTAGGAAATACATACTTGATACATTTGGGGTAAAGGGGCTTCAGATCTCAGGGAGAATGTGTAAATATATAGAGAGAAAATGTAGTAAAATGGTACCAGTTTGTGACTCTTGATGGAAGTCTTTTTTCATTATGCCACTTTTCTGTTATTTTTCTGAATAATTTTCTATGGTATTTAAAATTTTTTATTTATTTATTTGGCTGCACCAGGTTTTAGCTGAGGCAGATGGGCTCTTTAGATGCGGCCTGTGGAATCTAGCTTCCTGACCAGGGATTGAACCCAGGCCCTCTGCACTGGGATCATAGACTCTTAGCCCCTGGAGGAGGGCATGGCAACCCACTCCCATATTCTTGCCTGGGGAACCTCATGGACAGAGGAGCCTAGTGGGCTGCAGTCCATGGGGTATCAAAGAGTCAGACACGACTGAGCAACTTAGCCTGCACACACTGCAGTGATCTAAGGTTGGGCCCGGGAATGCCCCAGGTGACCTTGAGGCAGCGCTATGAGCTCCCAGACGTCAAGAAGATTCTTCAGTGCCCCTTCCTCTGAGCCCCCTTTTTCTCTCCCAGGGTGGGCAGGTTATCATTCTGTGTGTTTGTGTCTGGAGATGCTCTTGTGAGCTGTATCATTGTGGTGGACTGCGGGCATCCTACACTGGCTTCTGTGACTGGCAACTGTTTGGGGACGGTATTTGAATGGGTCCTGTGACACTCCCTTCTTTTCTTCAATGTCCAGATGGAACTTCTAAGAGGCCCAGCATGGTTCCCACCACAGTTACATGGTCTGAAGCTCATTACAGGCTTCAGTGTCTATTTCTCCTGGCAGCTTCATTTTCATGTGGAAGGGTTGTATGTGGTATTTTGTTTTTTGGTTTTTTCCTAAGTTGGTAACTGTCCATGTCTTGATTGATTAACTGATTGCTTAGCCACATTAATCCCTAGATGATGGTAGGCTAGTATAGATCCTTAATGAGCCTGTTTGGGGAGTACACATCCTGCAAGTTCTTGTGTCACAGGTGTCCCAGGGCCACTCACTGAGGCTCAGACAGGCTGAGGCCGTCAGAAGGGACCTCTCTCTCTCTCAGCATATATAGCGTCATCAGGCAGGATCACAAATGACTGAGCCTGAGGTTTCCCCCTCTCCCCACTGCACAGCATCTTCTCAGAGAGGCTTTCAGAACAGTGGCAGCTTTGTCTTCTGTTACTAAGACAGAAGGAGTAATGATTGTCCTACCTAGAAATATTGTAGGGACTCATGAGAGAGCACATACCCTCTGTGTCCCCAGCATGCTGTGACCAGGCCCCACATCTCAGTTTGGGCTGGGACTCTGGACCACACAGGTTCTACGCCAGGGGTCTCAGCTTAGTATTTCCTCAGCCCCCACTGAAGCCATCAACCCAGTCCGTATTTCCTGTCCTCTCCCTTTCTGTTTTTCTCCTTTTCCACTGATTCAGAATCCCTTTTTAGCCCCTGCTGTTCTGATTCACCCATGAGCATGCTGGGTGAGCAGATTCTGTGCATTTCCTGTTTCTGGGCACACGCCCCCGCTGCCAGCAGTGCCTGCTCCACGGCCCCCATGCATCGCAGAGGACCCCACAAGGTAGACGGCCTGTGCTTGACGTACTGCTCTGCCCTCACCATCTTCAAAGCCCTCAGTTTTAGAACAAGGGTGCCACATTCCCTTGAACATTATGTAGCTGTATCCTGAGTGCCTGGGAGGGAGGAGGCCCTGCCTGGCTCTAAAGCGGGCAGCGTTGTCCTGAGCCCCCATGGCCAGGCCTAGCTGCCCACCCTGAGATCAGCTCCACCATCCCCTCAACACCCCCTGACACTTGCTCAGCCTGGTTAGCTAAAACATGACCTCTGACCCTTGGCAGGTTCCCACATCGGTCACCCCAACCCAAATTGTTTGGTTTCTGCAAATGCAGTCTCTTCCGTTTCTGCAGTGCCCCCTCCCCCCCGACGCCAAGATTTACTGAGAAGCAGCTGCTACTATCCCTCTGCACTCAGACAGCTGACTCGCCTGCTGATGTGAACATCCCAGTAATCCAAGTGCTAATGGTGTTTATTCAGCCCAGCCGGCTTAGCCCTGAACAAGGTTTATTCTCATTTATCTCATGGGAGACGAGCTATGTCCTTAATATCCTTCTGTTGACTTTGAGCACACCAGCGCCACTGATGTCGCTGAGAGACATGCCAGGCCCCTGCCCTTTTAACTCACTCAAAGCCTCAGTTGTCAGGACACCCATCGTCTGGCCAGCAAGACACCCTCACCCCCACACCCGCCTCCAGGCTCCGTGGCTGCAGCTCTGATCCTGTCTGTGGACTGGGAGGGGCTGAGACCAGCATGCGTGTGCCTGGGGCCTCTGGGCCGAGGAGAAGCTGTGTTCTCGAGGATATGGTCTGGCTGCAAAACATGTACAGCAAACGTACTGTGATGGTAATCTTCCAGTCACAATGTATTGGCTAGCATTTTGGTGCTCACTGGCTTTTCTGTCTTTAACTCAAGGTAGTTTTAGTTCTGCCTCCCAGGTGAAGACTCTGAAGCAAAGGGACTCACCTAAGGCCATCAGCCATTGTTTACAGGATTCTCGCTGAATATTCTCCGGGCCCTGCCCCTTGCACATCCTATAGACCTCTCTCTGCGCTGTTTGGGGCACTTCTTCCCCTAAAACATAGCAGAGAGCATTCAGAGCCCAAGGCTGAGCTCTCGGGAGAGAGGTTCTCTGAGAGCAGGTTGGTGTCTGCCCTTCCAGGGCTGACTGCTCAAGAGAAGCCCTTCTCCACGGTCCCTGAGGGATGGACTGAGTGACATCTAGAAATGCGAGATTGGTCTTTTCCACCTGCCAGCTGTGTTTCCTCAGCCCCTTGACTGGAAAGCACTAGAAGGCTGTTTTCAGAAGGGTTTTGTATGGAGTCTCATGTCCATGGAACCACTGAAGCCCTGAGCCCTGGGGTAGGACTAGAATTACATGGGTTCTCTCATTCAAGCTGGTCAAGGTGTAGGCCCAGAGCTGCCAAGGCCACACTCGGCTACAGGCCCACATTTGGCCCTGGTCCTACTCTCCTCACGCAGGTCTTCAGAACTCGGCTGCCTCATGAAAGTGATTCTGTCAAGTGGCAGTAGGCACGAGGCTTTCTCTTTCTCTCACTGGTGTACTTCTGTGTTTGAGCTCTATTCTTTCCTACCTTGGATGGGCTTCCCTCCATTTAGAGGGGTCGGGACGAACCTGGCTGCTCTTGGCTGTAGGTACCCCTGGCTTGCAGCACACTGTCTGCCTTGTGGAGAGGAAGCTTCTGTGTCCTGACTCTGGGTCAAAGACTGGAGGGCTCTGATGGCCTGTCTTCGGCAGCCCATGAGGCCTGGTGCAGGGGGAGCGTGATGAACCAGTGCTGGGCCACAGGCCCTTACTCGTCAGGACCACAGGGAGTGCGAGAGCCAGTCAGAGGAGGAAGGGAAGAAAGGATGTCAGAGCCTGATGAGGAGAAAGGACGCTGGGCAGATAGAGACACACACCGCACCACAGCGCCGGCCTGACCTGCGAGTGGTGGGCTGGCCTGCCTCAGAGAGTCCCTCCAAGTCCTCTCCCACCCCTGGGTCACTGTCCTGACACAGGGTCTTCTCCTGGGCCCTCTCTTGTGTCTGTGTGCCCTGCAGGCACATTTCCAACTCCCCACTTTGCCTTGCAAGTGTCGAGGAAAGAGAAGCAGGAGCAAGTTCCATTTACTGAGCAGGTTATGGGTCCTGCGTCTCCCCTGCCTTTGTGTCAGGGGTCAGCTGCACCTCTCAGCCCCGTTCTCAATGATTCTTCAGGGCAGCCTCCACTGAACAGTCTCCTAGCCTCTCTGGACATGCTCATGTTGTTCCCTGAGCACATGCTGGTCTTCTGGTCCACAGACCGTCTTCCTCACCTGACCTCCCAGTCTCCTGCAGTCTCGCCTCTTTCGGGCAGCCCTGCTGGCTCTTCCAGACTAGACTTCCTATTCTTTCTCTGAAGCCCCACAGACCGTAGGTTCAGAGCCATCTGGCAGGGCCTAAAGTTACGTAGCCGTTCACTTATTCACTCTGCAGCCTTAAGTGGAATATGGTGGTGTGCTCTCTCTCGTATGTGTGGAGCCTGGCTTGCCAGTGTTGAGCAGCAGAAAAGAAGCTGAGTGTCCGCGAGGATCTGTTCTGCACACGGGGCGTCTCTGAGCAGCTAACTGCCTGGCCTGTGCCTCCTCTAGATCTTCCCTGGCACAGTGCTGTGTGGCCCTTTCTACCCCACATCAGGCTTCTGTGGACAGAAATACTGGGAAGCCATGTTTCTTCTTAGCTTTGGGCATTTTTTGTTTACTCCCACTGGCTTATTCTTCCTCTGGAGAATCCTAGGGATTTGCCCATAGAGTACGTGCCCTCCCCTTGGCCCCTGGTAGTCTGTTTTTTTTTTTTTTTTTTTACTGTTTGTGCTTTGGTTCCCTCTGGGGTTTGGGTCTTCTCTCCCCTTCTACCAGCTGAGACCTGAGGGGGCAGAGACCAGTCTTCCTCTTGTCTCTCCCCTCCCCCAGCACTGCCCAGGCTGGTGACAGGGAGGTGCTTGAGGGCTGCTCAGGCTAGGCCTCCCTGGGGGCCCCTCTGCTCCTGAGCTGTGTTGCCTCTCTAGGTCTTGTTCTCAGCAGATCTGTAGAAGAGAACGAGGCTTCACATGCCGTCTTTGAAGGAGCTTGTCTGTGCCGCTCTGGGGGCCCACTGGGGACGGGGCTCCTCTGTGCTGTTCCCTGAGGCTGATGCGATATTGGACCTCCTAGCCCCCTCTTCCTTGGGAGACTGCATCTGATGTCTTGTATAAATTTTCTCAGCATGGTTGACTTCTTTTCCTAGACCCTGCCTGTTGCGGGTGAGCGTTCCTCAGACACACGATGGCAGAGACAGCCCTAATTAGCTCACCCTTTGATGAAGCAGCTGCCTGTCTCAAGTTGGGGGAGCAGTGGGTAGAGGGAGAGGCTCAGTGCCAGACTCCCAGCATCAGCGCCCACCTGCCTGTCTGGAGAGGAGCTGTCAGCCTTCCTCCCCAGGGACCCCAGCCCTCTTCTCCAGACGGCTCTTCAGACATGAGTAAGCTGCAGTGGGAGAGGCCGGCACCCACCCTCGTGTCCTTTCTGCAGAGGAGATGCAGGAGGGTGCGGGCTTCTCCCGTTTTACAGCGGGAAAACTAGCCCGTGTGCTTGGTCTGCCCTGAGCGTTGAGGCACCGCCTGGCAGGAGTCGAGGGTGGGCCGTCAGGCACTCACTGGGCCCTGTGACCATACTGTCTGGCCAGGGCCTCTCTGAGCCGCCTGCTCTCTCTTCTTGTCCACCTCCCCTTTCCCTGGGTTTTGGACCAGGAATCGTCTCTGTGATTTGTCTGTATCTTGAGCATCCTGCCTCGTTCTCCCCATGCTGTGAAGGCCCCTGCCGAGGTGGGGGTTTGGAGAAACAGGTGCTTTTTGGGTCTCCAGGTTACTTTTTGGCAGCCAAAGCCCGGAAGAGAGTGGGGGCCCTCTGTGTGCTTGCGTCTCACCTCAGGCCCAGCCCCTACCCCATCCCCTTGCTGCTAGTCTCAGGCTTTCACTTGCCTGCCACCTTTCCCAAGACCTTATAAGCTCCCAAGACCTTATAAGCTGCTGGTGAGGGCATCTCAGTCTTCCTCAACGGCCTGACTACACAGATCCCTGCACTTGGCTCTCAATCCATAATTCATCACCAGTTTAGTCTTAGAAAGCAAATGGTTCCCAGCATGTCCCTGTCTGGCACACTGCCCCAGGGAAAGTCTCACCCTTCAGGCCCCCTATCCTTTCATCTGGGAGGGCCCCTTATCCTTTCATCTGGGAGGGCTTTGCCTGAAATGTTTGTTTGAAGCTCATCATCACTCTTTTCTCCAGCCCAGAATGGGGACTGGCGTTCCAGGGGCAGCTCTGGGTTTTGAGTGTTTCATTGCTGCCCATTTGCAGGTTGGTGCAGTCACGGTTGTCCACGTGTCAGCTCACTCCCTCCCTGTTGCCCGGGGCCTGTGCCACAGCAGACCCTGTGCTGGGATGCAGGGACAGGCACAGAGTGGAGAGCGCGGCAGGAGGCAGCTGAGTTGGTCCTGTGTCGGGATCCACCAGGACCAGAGGCTCCCTGGATCCTTTCTTTCTGCCTGCCTTCCTCCCCACACTCTGTCTGTGTGCGCCACCCAGGAGGGGAGGAGGCGGAAGAGGCCTTGCAGCTCCACACCCCATTGGTGTTTCCCTAGAGCATGATGCTGCTGGGACCCTGGAGGAGGCAGTGGGGGAGCAGGTCTTGCTGCCTCGAGGAGCGTGGAGGAAGGCTTTCCATTGGAGGGACCCTGAAAGAGCACGTCTAGCATAGTGGGATCTTTAAATGGGATTTCCATCCCCAGATCACGCCAGCCTGTTGGCTGAGGAGGAGTGGACGCTGGCCTGGGGCCCTGGGCCCTGTCACCTGTGCCGCAGGCCACTGTACCCAGGTGGGCCCACGTCATTTTGTTTTGTTTGCCCAGCTAAGTCCTAGCCTGTCCAGAGGGGGAAGCCCCCTTGGTTCTTCAGCAGGGATGGCCGCTGTGGCGGCAGCCCCCTTACCTGGGCTGGGCGTGCCCCCAAGTTGGTGAGTAGGCGCAAAATCATGCTTTCTTGTTCTTCCCCACAGCAACCCAAAGGTCCAGGTGGAGGCCGTTGAGGGGGGAGCCCTGCAGAAACTGCTGCTCATTCTGGCCACGGAGCAGCCTCTCACTACAAAGAAGAAGGTGTGTTTCTGCCCTTTTTTCTTGTTCGGACCTCAGCACACCTGTGAAACCTAGAAGGCGGGGAGGGTCCTTCTCCAGACTGCACTCATAACCCTTGGGGGCCTGAGTGGTCATCCCTGGGTGGCGTGGCGGGAAGGGCCTCTCTCTGAAGCAGCCAGGCAGCCTGTGAGGTGTCTGAGGCCTGGGTTCAGCTCCCAGCTTCAGCACCCTAGCTCCTGCCCTGGATCTCTGTTTGTTCACTGGGTGATGTTGAAGGTGTCTGATGTCTCTCCTCTCTTAGCCTTGGGTACTTGGGGGCAGCTAATCCCGAGGGTGGCGGGTGGAGCCAGAGAGAAGGGGGCTGGGCTGGGATACTTGGGGCTCCTCCTGGTGCCTGCCCAGGGCCTGGTTTCTGTGGCCCCTCACCCATCAGGGTCTTTTTCTCCCCAGGCCCTGTTCGCCCTGTGCTCCTTGTTACGACACTTCCCCTACGCCCAGCAGCAGTTCCTGAAGCTGGGGGGGCTGCAGGTGCTGAGGAGTCTGGTCCAGGAGAAGGGCATGGAGGTGCTGGCCGTGCGTGTGGTTACCCTGCTCTATGACCTGGTCACTGAGAAGGTGAGTGCCCGGGGCCCAGCCACCCCTGCTCTCTGCTTTGTGTGTGCTTCTGGTCATTTGACCTCTCCCTCCCCCAGGATCTTCTGTCCGTTCCTCCATCCTCATAGCGGAGTGAGCTGAGCACATGTGCCAGCCTGGAGCTGGGCAGGGATGCAATGGAGCCCAGGACTTCTGAGATGTCAGGGCGGATGTTCTGTGGGAGGTGACTGCTGAGCTCACGCCTGAGAGCTGCACGGAGTGGGAGGGAGGAGGGGATGCTCTCAGTGGCCAGGGCCAAGTGTGCAGGCATAGGGGTCAGTATGACCGAAGGCCCGAACAGCCAAGACCAGCCCTCCATGACTCGAAAGGTCCTGTGTGGTGACGCGCAGGGTGGGGGTGACCAGGAGCAGGTGGGGTGGAGCAGCTCGTGTCTGGAGCCCCCACAGCAGCCAGGAGACCGAGGAGCCGGGCTGGAATGACGCTGAGCCTGAAGATTCTGGAAACCTCAAGGTGCCTTCTCTGGTTTGGGAGCTGTGGCTCTGGGCCGGGCTCAGACTAGCTGCCATCAAGGGCCCCAGGAGCTTGCTGCCTGCCAGGAGACTTGGTGCCCAGCCCACTTTGGTCTTTGTGAGCTTGGGAAGTATCTTAATTCAGGAGAGGGTGAAACCAGGCAGGCCTGATTTCTTAGTTGAGTGCTACAGAGAACTCTGGCAGGGTTTTCTCTGTTGCCTCTCAAGGGCCACACACTCCCTACAGCCGACTGGGCCTAGTGGAGCAGGGCTGGGCAGCCGCGGGGACCACGCTGGAGACAGAGGTCCCACTCCTTCTCCCCCACCTCCCGGCTCTGTGCACCCCTCCCCCAGGCCTCAGGCTGGGTCAGGTTGTCCTTTGCTGCTTTTCTCTCCACCTCTTGGCTTTTGTTTGTGTGCACTCGCTCTCTCTTCCTCTCTTGTCCTGTCTCGTCTCGCAGGCTGTCCCTCTTCCTCTCTCTCCCCTCCTCCTCTCTCTTCCTTCACCCCTCTAAGCTGCAGAAACCTGACTTCTCAGAACAGCAGGCAGCCGTGTGGTGCTCACATCCAGTTAATAAGGCCTGGGCACAGTTGACGTCCTGGGAACAGGGCAGCAAGCCTGGGGAAGGATGTGTGCATTGGTTAGCATTTCCCGGGAGAACGCTGTCACTTTCTCCTGGTGTCTTGGGTGTCTTTGCTGCCCCCAGCCCTGGCATAGGGCACTGTGACTGCATCACCCCCGGGGAGCCGCCGCTGGCAGTCTGATCAAGGCTCTCTGAGTCAGCTGGCCCAGGAGCTGGACTGGAGGCTTTGAGGTGCCATGAGGATCAGGGAGGGCCTGGTGTCTCTCTGCAAACAGCACGAAGTTAGCCGTCTGTCTGCAGGATGAAGATGGTGGAGGGGTTTCAGCCAGAGCGATAGAACAGATGGCAGGTGTGCTCTATGCTTAAGGCCGTCAGGGCATCTTGTTCTGTGGTTTCTCAGAGAGAATACGTGGGGGATGGGTACAGGGCTCCCAAAGGAAGAGGTGTGACAGAGTGGAGGGGTGCCATGCTCCTTGAGGGCATCTTTGGTGTGTGGAGGTAGTGGCTGGACTTCAGAATTCCCGGGAGAGTGTGGACCCACCTCTCAGATTGTCAGGCTCCTTGGTCCTTGCCCCTTCCATCGTCTGCCAAACCCCAGGCGTTTCTTCTTCTGTCCCTTGGCTCTGGGCAGGCCCTCTACTAAGAAACTGTGTCCTGACATCCAGGCTCCTGCAGAGCTGGGACGCCTACCTGTGGCCATGAACCCATGTCTTCTCGTGCCTCCATGGAGCTGAAGGGCCCTTCCACAAGTGTTGCTGGGTGTCTGCCTGCCCGGTGCCGTGCCTGGCCCGTAGTCCCTGCCCTCCTGGTGCTTCCAGGCAGACATTTACCAGAGACCATCCTAGAGCGTATGGGCCCTAGAGGCTTATGATCAGGGCCCTGACTCTTTGGGGCAGTCAGGGGAGTTGCTGAGTGAGATCTGAGGGTTGAGTCAGTTGACTATGGAGTTGGTGCTGGGTGAGAGGGTGCCTGGAAGTGCGAGCTGCCCCTGTACAGGCCCTAGGGGAGGGTTAGTGTGACAGGTGCCAGAGTGAAGGCACCAGTGAGGAGGTGTCCAAGAGCCCGGGGGGCAGGGCCTGCAGCACCTCCACGTCCCAGGGAGGGGAGTCCATCTTTATTGTCAGAAATGCCCAGTGTGAAGGGTTTGGGGTGGGGCCTGGAGGGGGCAGGCTGGGCCCGGGAGGCAAGGGACTGAGAGGCACAGTGAGGAGCAGGGCCCCGGGGCAGAGAGCTGGCAGGACTGGGGTGTGTTTCACGGGTGGAGCTGACGGGATGGGAGTAGGTTAGGAAACGACAGCCACGGCCCTCTCAGCCTTTTCTGTGTCAGAAAACTGACCCTCTCTGCCTTCCTGCCTCCCCTGCTGGCTCTGAGGCGCCCCAGAGCCATCAGGTGTCTGCTGTGGGCCCTGAGCTTTTTCTGGGCTTTCTCCTGCCTGCCCTGTCATGCACGCCCCATTCTCCCCTGGAGTTAGGGCAGCGAGTCCTTCTCCCTGAGAGTGCATTTAGCGCGCCTCCTCCGTCTCCTCTGCTGCTCCTCCGTCTCCGCATACCTTCCTCTGACGGGTGAAGTGAGCCGGTAGACTCCTGGTGGCGTGCTGTGACTCTCTGTAGTGAGCAGTCTTACCTAGGGTAGTAAGGTGAGGTGGTAATCTGGCAGGTCTAAGGGGCTCCCTTCCTGCCTCTGAGTGCCTGCCAGGATTGGTTCCCGCCACATTCTGTTGGAGCTGGGTTTCTGCACGTCGCCAACACAGGCCATGTGTGTAACTTCCTGCCCAGACTCCCTCGGCATAGAGGCCAGGGATGCCCAGAGCTCTGTGTTCTGTGCACAGCCTGGCCCTCGTGCCCATCCACCGTAACAGCCTGCCAGGCTGCAAACATGAGACGGGCCCAGGCCTCTTGTCACAGGCCTCCCATGTGTGTGAACTCTCCACCCTCGTTCCTCGGACAACTCCACAAGCCTCCCAAGACTCAGGGAAATGCCAGCTTCCTCTCCCCGCCGTGCCCGGAGTGGGTCTGTGGTGGTGGTGGGGATGCTGCCGCTGGCACAGCTGCCGTTTGACGACGGTAAAGCTCACTTCGTTGGTGGGCTCCGTGTGCCGGGCACTGGCTGCGTGTTCGCTGTCCCATTAAGTCCTCCCACCCATCCTGAAGGGGCGTTGTCATCTCGCCCACATGAGGGGCGGTGACATTGAGTCCTGGGGAGGCTCAGTGCCGGCCCAAGGCTGTTTGGTCATTCAGCTGTCATTGGTGGAGCAGGATCTGAGCCCAGCCTGTCTGCCTCCACCCCACCCTGCTACACGAAATGCATCGTGACGTTTGGGACTTGCTCCACCGGATCCCGAGCTGCTTGAGGGCGGGATCCTGTCTCCATCTTGGTTTCTCCAGCACCTGGCACACTGCAGGTTTTTTTTTTTTTTGGATGAGTGGATGGATGGACAGATGGGTGGACATGTGGACGGGCTGGAGAGCATGTGTAGAGCTGTGAATCCAGCTGACCTTCCCTCCAAAGGGCCTTTGAGGCCCAAGGGTGTGGACAGAGAGGGGACAGACTCACGGGTCAGCCAAGTGCCTTCCAGTCTGAAGGGCGGAGCTGACGGCTCTCTGTTCTCTCTCCTGTGTCCCCCAACCCCCGCCCCGGCCATGCGGACGGCAGATGTTTGCGGAGGAGGATGCCGAGCTGACGCGGGACACGTCCCCCGAGAGGCTGCAGCAGTATCGCCAGGTGCACCTCCTGCCCAGCCTGCAAGAGCAGGGCTGGTGCGAGATCACCGCCCACCTCCTGGCACTGCCAGAGCACGACCTCGCGAGAAGGTGCTGCAGACGCTGGGTGCCCTCCTGGCCACCTGCTGGGACCGCTTCCATCAGGACACGCAGCTCCGCGGGACACTGGGCACCCTGCAGGCTGAGTACCAGGCACTGGCCGCCCTGGAGCTCCAGGAGGGCGAGGACGAGGGTTACTTCCGGGAGCTCCTGGACTCCATCAACAGCTTGCTGACGGAGCTGAGATGAGGCTGCCCCTGACACCGGGACACTACTTGTGAGACTGAGGGGCACCAGCTTGGGTGGGCACCAGGCAGGAGGGGGCCTTCCCCACTGGGGCCTGGGCATCATCTGGGCAGTGCTGGCTTGGCCATTAAATGGAGGCATGACAGCCGATGTATGCTTGTGTCTGTGCGGTCTGGGCACAGCACTTTGGTGGTCACTGGGTGACAGGCTGCTGAGGTTCCCTGGTGACGTGCTGGGTGGTCGCCTGGTAATGGGCCCTGTGGGAAGGATCCAGGCCCAGGAGTTAAGAGAATCCCAGCTGGACCTAGCTCTCTCCCACCAGTGGCTCTGTGACTTTGGGGTGACACTTAGCTTCCCTGAGACTGTTTTCTCCTCTGTCAGAGGGGAATGCCATTAAACGCGAGAAGACCACAGAAAGCACCACACCAGTGTCCAGCACTCGCGCTCATCCCTCCTCACCCAACTGTGCAGGGCACTCTGCCCCCTCCATCCCGTGCCTGCATGTTAGTTTCAAAGCTGGTGGCAGAAGCTTGAGGGCATCTCCACACACAGGGGTGCTGTGTCAGCCCAGGCAGCTGGTGGGTGAGGCTGGGTCCCGGGTGGGGGGACTGGGGGCGCTCAGTGGAGGTGTCACTCTGGGAGAGGAATAGTCTCTCCACAGCTGGTAGTGGGAGCCCAGGCTGGGCCCACCTGACGGAGCAAAGGGGCCTCTCCGTGCCCTTGCCTCTCTTCTGCGTCCATGTGCTCTGCACTGAGCCGGAGGTGGCAGCCTTGGAGGCAGGGGCAGCTGAGCCTGACAAGCCGCAGCCCCCACCCGGAGAGGCTGAGCGCCAGGCTGGGAGCCTGCTGCAGGTTGCCACAGCAACCCCTGCTCTGGGCTTTCCTGATTTGGATTCTGGTGCGTTTGTTTTTCAGCTTTTCCCAATGCACTCACTCCTGCTGCTTAGGCCGCCCCTCCCAGCCTCTGTGTAGAACTCTCCCCACCCTGGCCTTGCGTGTAGAAATCGCAGTTTCACTGAGCTGAGGGCAAACCGAGGCCCAGAGGAATCCAGGGCAGGTCAGTGGCCTCAGCCCTGCTCCTGCCCACGGAGAGCCTGGGAGGGCTGCTGCAGCAGAGCACTCTCCAGGGGGGCAGGAGGGAGGCCAGGGTCTGTGGAGTTGGGGTAGGATGCCTCGGGGCCCAGGCGTCACGGGGATCAGTCCTCTGAGCTGGATGCCTGCTGGCTCGCAGCCTCTAAACCTGTCAGTAGCCTGTACATTTCACAAATGAGGAAGTCACGGCCAGGGAGGCTGAATGATCTGCCTGAGGTCAGAGAGGCAGCGAGGGCCAGAGCTGGAGTTTGCTGGGCGGAACACGCTTTGGCAAGTTTGACTGTTTGGCTCAGAAGATCATTTTAATCTGACAGGCAGTGGTGGGAGGGCCAGGAGAGATGGCCGAGCAGGCCAGGTCCAGAAAGGTGCTGGGATTTGGGAGTGAGTGAGGGGAGGCAGACAGTGCCAGGCGACTGAGCCCACAGCCAGGTGATGGCACTGCATCTGCTGTCTCCTTCACATACACAACACAAGGCATCAGCAGGGGTGAAGCTTGCCCTGCAGTCTGCCTTCTCAGTGGCCTCATTGGGGTCGTCTGGGACATCTGCCTTCTTGGTCCTTAGTCTCTGGTGGATTCTGGTTCCACTATCCAGCTCATCCAGGTGACTGTTGCCTGCAGGTCTAGGAAGAGCCTCTGGGACCTATAGCCAAGGAGCACAACCTGGGCTACGTAACATGATGTCTGGCAGTGAATGCTGAAAACTGTAAAGAAAAATAAAGCCCAGAATGGGGGATGAGGAGTGTCAGGAAGGCCCCTCTGAGGAGGTGCAGTGTGAAGAGGAGGAAGTGAGGCGGTGAGCCCTGTGGGATCTGGAAAGTGCTTGGCGTATGAGGAAACAGCAGAGGCAGGAGCATGGCGGGTCTGGAAGAGAAGCAGGAGTCGGTGGAAGGGAGGATAGTGAGCACCATGAGGAGGGCAGCTCTGGTGAAGATTGGGGCTGCTGCTTTGTGAGGGGGCCATTTGAGACTTGTGAGCGGAAGACAGAGCTGACATGACTGACACTTTAGCAGGACCACGCACGTTGCCGTGGTGTGAATAGATGACACGGGAGCAAGGACGGAAGCAGGTAGCCGGCGCAGGGTCTGGTGTAAAATCCAGGTGAGAGCGGATGTGGTGTGAACCAGGGTGACGATGGAGAAGGGGAGGTGAAGTGGTCAGACTCCATGTGTGTTTTAAAGGGCACTGTGAGAGGACTTGCTGACTGACTGCATGTGGTGTGTGAGGGAAAAAGAGAGTCAAGGATGAAGCCTTACCTCAGGACTTCAATAAAGCTGAAGTTGCAGCAGCAATTGGATAGCCATGTTTTAGAAAGTGAACCTTGACCTATAACTGTTGTCTTACCCAAAATTTAACTCAAAACCAAATATAGACCTAAATGAAAAATTGAAGAAAATATTTGTGACTTTAGTTTTTAGCTATACCACCAGAAGCACAATTCATAAAGTTAAAAACTGATAGATTGAACTATATCAAAATTAGAAACTTGTTCTATGAAATTAAAATAAAGACAAGCCAAAAACAAGGAGAAAATATATACTTGGCAAAAAGGATTTGTATCCAGAATCAATGTCAAAAAAAGAAAAATACTTGACAAAGGATTTTGCATCCAGAATATATCAAGAATTTCCAAAGCAAGAAAACAGTCAACCCAATTTTCAAAAATCAGGATTTGCAAAGACATCACCAAAGTGGATATAGAAATGACACACAAACAGGTGACAAAAATGCCAGTGAGACAGCATCCCATTCTTATTCCTAGGTATTTACCAAGATAAAAATCTGTTTATACAAAAACTTGTATTTGAACATTTATATCAACTTTATTGTAGAAACAAAACTGGAATTAGGTAAAATGTCCCTTATCTGGGGGTGGATGGACCAACATGGTAATAATCCACAC
This sequence comes from Aepyceros melampus, assembly GCA_006408695.1. Lineage (NCBI taxonomy): Eukaryota > Metazoa > Chordata > Mammalia > Artiodactyla > Bovidae > Aepyceros > Aepyceros melampus. The sequence continues at coordinate 274,086 of SJXQ01004694.1, forward strand.
TGTGCTCTGCTCCGCGTGGAAGAACAGACAGCAGACAGTTATGCCCACAGCACACGCGTGCATCTCAGATGCACGCTGCTGACTCAAGAAAAGCCAGGCTCAGAAGGCTGCATACTGTTGCTTTATTTATGGAACATTCTGGAAAAGGCAGAACTATAGGGAAAGCGTCTGTTCAGGACTTAGGGGACATTTCAACGACAGTGGGGTGGCACAGTGGAATCTTGGGGAGCATGTTGGAAATGTTCTGTGTCTCAGCTGTGGTTACACAACCACTACGTGTGTCAAAATTCAGACACCCCAGAAAGTGAATTTTACTGTGTAAATTACAGCTAAAAAGTTGCAATAAATACTTTCTTGATGGCTCAGATGGTAAAGAATCTGCCTGCAATGCAGGAGGCCTGGGTTCAATCCCTGGGTTGGGAAGATCCCCTGGAGAAGGAAATGGTAACCCAGTCCAGTATTCTTGCCGGAATAATCCCTTGAACAGAGGAGCCTGGTGGACTACAGTCCATGGGATCACAGAGTTGGACACAGCTGAGCAACTAATACTTTCAAATACTCAAACGTTTCCTTTCCTAGCTTTTGACTGTTATCTGTGCTTCTGAGATTACTTAACGTCTATTGCATCTGATGGTGGGCACACTAAGCGTGCACTTGAACTTCTTTTCCTAGCTCCTCCAGCAGGACACCTCGTGGGCGGCTGGAAATCTGATGTGGTGGGAGTATTTACACCAGGGAAGTTGGGAAATGTTACAAATCAAGGCTTAATTTATTGTTTTGTTGATTGTCTAGACTTAAAAGAGGGTGATGAAGAAGACATTAATGCCAATTAAGCTTTGTCATATTTAGCACAAAAAAATGAAATTATCTTACAGTATTTGACAGATATATCTGATTCAGCAAAGTCGTCATTCACTGACAAGTGAAATTCCCACATTTATTTTTGTTCTTTCACTTCCTTACTCCTTAAGGTAAACAAAAATATCAACCAACATTCCTGGCAGAACTAGACTCATTTGTCAGTTTCAATCATAGGTTGGCTATGGATGCAAGATTTGAGCAAAAATCAAAGAAGGCCTCAGTGGAATTTAAGCTGTGTGGAATCGAGAGTAAAGAATATCGCATATTTCGTTAATTGTGAGTTGTATACTGTAATTCCTTCTTAGGAGTAAAATGTGTAACAAAATATATGGATATATATGCAACCTCTCCCCATCCCACCCTGAAAACCTGGCTGCTGCACATGATTCATCAGGCAGAAGAGAAGCAAGGTCAGTGGCTTGGACCAGCTGAGTGTTAGAGACCAAGATGGGGAGCATGTTAAGGGGACTCGAGCAAGGTGAGTGAGGGTGTGACGGTGGACATCTGGAGCAAGTGTGCAAGGAAGAAGAGAGGAGAGGAGGGCTGGACCGAGTGGGGGGAGTGATGGTGGGTACTGGAGACGGTCCCAACGTTCCCCTGAGGAGCTCTGGCTCAGGGGAGGGAGACGTGGACCCAGAAAAGCTTTTTGTCTCCTTGTTTTAAACTCTGGGATCTATGACATGTTTTTGTGTGCTGATGAGAACCACTGAGGGAAGGCAAACTTGGTCAGGCAGGAAATGGGGGCGTGAGAATTGAGGGCTAGAATGCTTTGGACTGGGATCCAGTGACCAGTTATGGGGTGGCCCCACCCAGGAGCCTGGAGAATCCCTGCATGCTGACATGCAGTCCTGAGGACCTGTGCAGGAATGCGCAGGTGCGGTGGGAGTCTGAGGGCGTCTCTGGGGAGAACCTACCCTCTGGGGCACCTGGGGGCGTTAGAGGGACTGACCGAGCGGCTGGGAGGAGGGGCTGGGCAACTGGTGAGCTGTGTGACTTGGGTGAGGGAGTTGGTCCCCACTACTGTGGTTTGAGGGGCAGTAATAGCGACATTCACGGGCGGCAAACAAGCAACGGGGGGATGTGGGTGAAGGCCTACACGGGCCCTGGGTGTGCCCAGCATGCGGCAGCTCCTGCTCTTCCTTCAGTGGGGTCAATTCTTGCCTGGGTGGAGTGGACGCTGTGAGCATTAATACTGCAGAGGTGAGGGGCCCAGGGGTCGTGGGAGGCACTGCCCTATGGTTAGCAGGGTAGTGGGGAGAGCAGTGAGGCCCTGCCCAGCCTGCTGGCCAGAACAGGGTTGCAGGGCAGCTGGGCCCAGAATGCCAGGCTGAGGCACCGAGGGGAGGTGCTGGCCTGTGGGGTCACCCAGGGAGGTGACACTGAGGGTCGTGGCTCCCTGGATAGAAGCAAGAAGCCTCGGGATGCGAGGGGAGACAGCCCTCCTAGTGGTGGCCGAGGGGCAGGAAAGACTCCCTCACGGACACGATGAGGCTGGTCTCCGCCGAGCTCAGCCCATGCTCTGCGAGGAGGGTGGAGGACTCAGGATCGCTGGGCAAGACCTCTGGTGCCGCCTTTGACCTGCTTTCTGCCTCCCAGTATCTTCTGATTTAAACATAAGCAGTGAATCATTCGAACAGTTCAACTATTTCTCAAGCACGTGCCAGGGCCTTTGAGAGGTTATGGGGTCACCAAGACCACTGCCTTTTCCCCAAAGAATGCCAGACAGCCCTGTGTGAGCTGGCACTGCGACGCCAGGTGCTGAGGGCAACAGGGTCAAGGCCTGGTGAGAAGGGGGTGGTCATGGACCACACTTGCCCACTGTGGCACAAGGGGAGATTTTAGGTGCTATAGCAATGAACACTTTACTAAAGTTAATTTTAATGTGTATTAGAAAAACTGTAGCACATCGAACATTTCACAGCTATTGCTTGAGGGGGCGAAGCTCAGAACTTTCATCTTTTGGTAACGTGTGTGCTGTTAATGTTGGGATGGCGAGGGTGATGCCTGGGACATGCACGTGATGGGCTCATGGGGGCAGCCTGTGGGCATCCTAGGAATCGCCTCCAGCAGGCGTGTGGGTGCAGAGGGCACGGTCAGTCCAGATACTCCCAGGGCAGGCATGGGGTCCCTGAGGGCTGTGTGCAGAGCACTGACTATAGAGAAATGTTTTTGGAAGTTTCTTTTACCACTTGGTGGAGAGTGGGTGATGGATGCTGGGGGCTGAGGGAGGGGGCCTCCAGACCGGGGTGGGCTCAGTCTCTGAGAGAAGTGGATGGGCTGAGCAGACAGCTGGCCTGGATGATCTCCCTGGCGCCTGGGTGGGGGCTGTAGGTCATGGCAACCAAAGCCAGGAGTGTTCCAAGTGTCAGCCTGGATTCTGAGTTAGCCAGGAGGAGGGGCCAAGTGAAGGCAGGTCAGCGTCTGTGGGCCTGGCCCCACCAGTGATCCCCAGGTCCCCAGGGTACCTGTTCACTGTGTCCTGGGCCTTGGAGAGTGGATTCCTACCCCTGTGAAGAGGGAGGCAAAGTATCAGGGGAGGTCTTTCTGATAGACTTTTGACAAGACAGCTGAAGAAAATCTTGAGAAGGAATGGGGGGCTGGGTCTCTGGGGAGAGCAGAACCAAAAGTGGCAAAGGGCAGATGCAAAGCTCAGAGCTGACTGGAACAGCAGCAAGTGAGGAAGGGGAGATAGGACAACACTCTTTAGGGAATGGGGACGTAGGCTGGGAAAGGACAGCAGGTTTAGGAGGTCTGTAAGGCAGCCCTCATCATGGTACAGTTACAAACCAGGGGGATGATTCCTAAGGGGAGGGGTGACATCCAGGGAGATGTCAAGGACGCCTCTGGGGTTCTGAGCTGCACCCTGAAGTGCAGACATGTGAAATTCCCATGGTGGGCATGGCCCTCCCAGCCGGCCCAGCCTGGAAGCTATAGGGACGCACAGCCCTGAGCCCAATTGGCTCCCTCCATGGGCAGTACCATCCAGGACAACGGGAGGCCGGAGCATGGCAGATGCTGGGGGCAAATCCAGGAGATGTCTGATGTAAAACTCCACTCTATGTGAAGGCAAAGAAAAGGACTCTGGGCCCTTAGATTGGTTTCATAGTGGACTTTATTGGGAAAAGTTAGTGTAAAAAAACATTCCAATTCATAAAATTTAAATAAAGTAAAATTATACCTTGTAATCGCTATAGTAATCACAAATAAGGTAAGTCTAAATTATTGCCTAAGCAAACACTATTTTGTCAGGCTTCTCTCCTAAGCCCAAGGCAGGAAGTGCTACAATTATTAGAAGTGAACCCAATGATGAATTTGCATTTGAAGCTGAAGGAAGTTAAAAGAGCATGTTCTGATTATGGCATCACAACATTCTAGCCTGAAAAAAAGCAACTTTATTAATGTCCCACAGCAGAGTACATTAGTAATTGTAACCATGCATTAAAATCCTTTCATGTTATAAAGAGAGTAATCTGTTTTGTGATACATTGTTTTAATTAGTTTTGTGTGGTCTGTCCCTTTGAAGACCTGTCTGGGAATGTTCCTTTCTCCAAGGCCTCCTAAGACGCCCGGGATGCTTGCTCCGGGTCGTCTTTGGTCATTTACTACCAGCCAAGTGACCAGAACTGGGGGGAAGCCCCTCCCTGAACCAAGGTTCAGGCAGATCCCCTCTCCCAAACCTACTGCTGCCACCAACTAGGAGGACAGGCATCTCAACTTGGTCAACAGTGTTACTAACACATTCATGTGGGAGTCTCTTTGGTTATGGAATTTTTACTTTTAATTATTTAGGAGTATAAAAAATATAGCTAGATATATGCCCCTGAATTCTATGACTTAAACACAAGTACGTCCTTGCAAAATTCACCAGGTTGGCCAGGTCTCAAGAATCTATTTCCCTATGGGATCTAACATCAGTGTTCTATTTAGCAAATATACGTGAGTGAAAAACGGTGAGGGATCTTTAGGAGGGCCCGGGCAGCCTCAGATGCTGTCCATAGCTTTGAACTCACTGAGGGCCTGCACGGGGTTCACGTGCTTCTTCTGAGATGCTCTTTTAATCTTGGTCTGTGTCTCATCCTGTTTCTCTCTCTTCACCAAGGGCTTTTTCTCAGGCGCTTCATCTTCCACGACACAGCAGGGAGGTTGAGGGATGCCATCCCCTGGGACTTCTGGTATTTGGTGGAGGCCACGTACGATGCCTTCACTGTCTGCACCACTGCATTCATCAAGTTCTTTGCGGCTTGGATCAGGGACATGGCACTGTCCACCTGCGAGGCACAGACAGGAGGTGAGGAGCACAGGCCAGGGTCTGGGGTGGAAGGTCCAGCTGGCCTGTCAGTCCCGGACACGGAGTCCCCACTCCCCTTGGGCCCGGAATCAGCCCTTGTTCCTGATCAGCTCTCCCGACAGCTAGGTGCTCTCATCCAAACACCCTGAAAATGCCTGTATTTCAGATCTTCTGAAGGGAGGAGTAATAAAAACATAAGGTACCATTACCTTACCTGCCCTTCCCCTCAACAGTTTTCACTCAAGGTGGGGGACGATCTGCAGAACAAGCGCTGTGAACAGCCACAGGCATGGGGTGGGGGGCTTAGGTCAGCCTCCTGGACAGAGAGCCCCATGCTTTCAGTAATGACCCAGGGGGCTCCCCTCACATTTAGAGAAGATGGATAATTGTCCCCAGAGACAGGGGCATGTGATGTTGGAGCAGGTAAGCAAATGGTCTAAGTATGTCCAACATTCAAAGTTCTTTGAAAGGAAATCATGTGGAGTTTAGCAGAAGCCACGGGGCTTCCATGGAGGGAGGTGTCCTTGTTCCCCTAGGGTGACAGGTCCAGAACTGTGTGGTGTGACCTGGGAAACACCAAGGGGAAAGAACATACTGGGGCTCCTTGAGGGTGGAGGGGTTTGAGAAAGGCTGTATGTCTCTGCAATTTCTGAACAGGCTCACTTTCTCTCTAGAGGAAATAAAGGGAGATAAAAATACTCTTTCCCACAGAAGCAAAAGGGAAGAGGTCAGCACAGTAAGGACTCCTAGCTGTCACCAACCGTGCAGCCCTCAGCCTCCGAGAGGAAGCTTTGGGTCTTCTCCCAGCGCTTCCTCCCCACTGACAGACGAAACTTACCCCAGAGACGACAGCTCCCCACCAAGGTTTTGCACCTCGGCCTTTACTTTGCTGCAGATGTTGAGCTGGTGGCAGTAGAGGGCAATGCGCTGAAGGTAGGCCAGCAGGTCCTGCTTGCAGGCTGAGTCTGGGCACTGACGAGAGAGCAGACTTAGCACCAAGCGCTCTGAGCCCAAACACACCCACTCCTAGGGCTATTCTGACAGACTCAGTCAGTGCCCCAACTTCCACACTCAGCTGCAGCAGGGATGAGAGAGGATTATCCAAGTACCCAGGCTGTCACCACCCTCAGTGACTCTGCTGGGGTCCCTGCCTCTGGAGAAAAGTGACAGTGCCATGAGCTACAGCAAAGGGCTGTCTGCTCAGAGGGACCAGATCTGCTCAGTTGTGAGCACACTGTAAACACCTGATGAAAGGAGAGTCATTTTAGGCAAAGATGGAGAACAAGTGAACCAACCAAAGCAAGCAAAGCACCTCTCAAGTGCTGACGCAAACACCTCCCTTCTGTGAGGCTGGGGTTTTCTGTTCTCAGCAGCTCCTGAAGCATGGCAGAGCCACACTTCATTTGCATTGTAAGATGGCTGTGTAAGAAGACTGTGTTAGGAGCTGTGTGGAGGGCAGAGCAGGTAATCAGTGAGGAAAGGCCACAGTCTCACGGACACAGGCTGTGCATGACGGGCTGAGTGGTGGTTGCTAGAGAAAGAGGCCAGACGGCGCTCACATTCGTGTGGCGAGGAGATGCACTGGGGCCGCGTACCAGATGATACGTGAACGAGGGGCGTCAAGGAGGGCTTCCTGGTCTTTGGCTCAAGCACTGTCACTGTCCTGCAGCCCTGATGCAGGCTGAGCATGTGGACATTTGAGGAAAAGCAGTGGGAAGGCTTTGTAACTATAGCTGAAAATAGCTTGTAAACTTTCCTGGAGGTTTACACATTTTTTTCAACACATCAGTAGAGAAAAGGGAGGAAGGCTGGGTGGCTGGGAACACAGACGTCTGTCCCTACTTGGGCACATCATGCTTCCAAAGCACTAGAAAAAGAGCTCCTGACTCTTAGTTTCAGTATATTATTGGGGCTTGCAGAATTAGGTCCTACCCAGAGCTATCCTAAAGAGATCCAAAGAGCTAACAGTAAAGGCTGGTTTTAGTTGTCAATCAAGGCAAGATTTTAGGACATACACACCTGCTCCAGAGATGTGCTGTAATGCAAACTGGGCCTGTCTTGCAAAACTTGTCAAAGAAACAGGAATTCAGAAATCCTTAAAACTCTATGCTGATGTTAATCAAGCAGGTTGGTGAGTTAAGAACACTGTTTGAGATTGGGAAAGTGCTGTGGCTCATGAAAAACACACTGTCACCACCCCGGGGCTGCCTAAGCCCAGCATGAACTTTAAGGCCCGTAGGGCAGGTCTGTTACTTACATGGTCTGCGATAGTGCGGCCGAGCTTATCCATCCTGGAGCCTGCCTCAGCAATTTTCTTGGCAGCACTGATCACATCTGATGTGTTTTTGAGTGGTCCTTTACCTCTGAAGAAAAGGAACAAGGATGATTGTAACTAAAGCCCTCGTAGGTGGAGATAAACAACAAGGATGTACGGTGCGCCACACCCTCCTGCGTGAGGTGGCCCGCAGGGAGGGGCTGCTCACCGCGTGAAGTCTGTCATCTCCATCATGATCATGCACATCTGCTTGGCCAACACGATGATGTCATTGCCACTGTCATCCCACTTGGACACCTCCGCATCCAGCTTGCTCTTTTCTTCCTGAAAACTGGCCACCTGTTCCGCAATCTTTGCTTTCTGCTCCTGGGGAAGCTGAGCCATGATCGCCTGAAATCAAAAGCAGAGAAAGCTCTTACATAAAGAGAATATGAAGTTATCACAGTGCATTAACCAAGAATATTTTCACCAAGGAATCTATGACATAGGTAGGATGATGCTTTAATAGGTTTCATTTTGCCTGAAGAGTGATTTACTCTCATTTTGTGAAGTTTATAGCTTCCCGACCCACTTTCAAGAATAACAGGGTATAAGGGGTTGAAGACTAATACACAAGCTTATGATCACACCTGCACAGGGACAAAACCTGCTTAACTTAATTCTTTAAAAGTTTCATCCTCTGAAGTCAGAAAGACAAATCACATTATATTAGACATAGGTGGAATCTGATTAAAAAAAAAAGATACAAATGAACTTATTTACAAAACAGAAACAGACTTACAGACTTTGAAAACAAAGTGTTGATTACCAAAGGGGAAACGTGATGGGGGTGTGGCTGAATCAGGAGCTTGGCATGAATGCACAGTATTTTATACATAAAACCAAGGGCCTGCTGTATAGCACAGCGAATGCTACTCAATATTCTGTGACAACCTATGAAAGAATCTAAAAAAGAACGAATATGTGTATAACTGAGTCACTTTACTGTACACCTGAAGTTAACACTAAATCAACTATACTCCAATAAAATTATTTTGAAGAAAAATAAACTTCCTTTAACCTTAAAAAAAAAAAAAAGTCATCCTCTGCCTCCTGCAATGGGGATGAGGGAGGGGCTTATGCATGCAGGCCTTTCCCTGGTGGCAGTATATACATCTCCAACTTTCCAAGATGACCCAGAAGTAGTCTTAAAATGTAAGTTTTCAAGGAAGCAGAAAAGAACCTGCAGAGCACACTTCTCAGGCACTCACACCTGAGCCTGCGGCACCTGGAGGCCCGCTGCCCTCCCCTCAAGCCCCAGACTCGGGCCTAGGGCTCCTCTTGACTCAGCTCTGTAAGTGCTAGGACCCAGTGGGGCTTAAAGCAGAGATGAACCCGCTGTTCAAAACGACTTCTAAGGGGTGAAAAAAGACTCCTTAGTAATATTTCTTGGCATCCTCCCAAAAACATAAATGCAATTGATTGAAGATTTAACGACTCAAATGAATGCAATGGCTCTGATTTTCTTGAATGTACTACTGTTATTTTTTCCCCCATGAATAAATAGTTCATGCCCATGGTATCATTGAGATAGGCAAAGACAGCAATCTTTTTTGAGTTTCACTGTCCTGTTAACAAACATTGCATTGACTGGAGCATAGCCTTTCCTGACTCGGGGCTCTTCATAAACCAAAGCCTCGGTACAGCTGAGGGGCCCATGTTCCTGCCCTGCTCTAGCTGAGGAGACATTCTGGAAGAACCTACAATGGACTAGCAGGTGCCACACTTAGGATAAGGTTCCACTGACAAGAGAAAACGAGAGGAAAAATGGTGTTCTCAATAACGAGAGAGTTTTTCTGGAAAAGAAAAAGCTAAGGACAGGGAGAGACAGGGAGATCTGCAGGACAAGTTAAACCTGGTCCTTACCCGGGCACTCTGGCCAGCTATTAGCTGGTCGTCTTCTGTCTGGACGCTCGTCCTGCTTCTGACATCGAAGTCTTCCGTCTCAAAGTCAGAGTCATCCAGCTCCTCAGGGGTCTGCCACAAGACAGAAATGACACGTCACACACAACCCTGGGCCGCCGGCGGCCCCGAGCCCCTGGGCCCACAGCCCCAGGGTCTGACGTAAAGACACCCAGAATTTTCTGCAGTATTCCAAACAGCCATGAGGAATACAGTTAGAATTGCTCAATATCTGAACCCTGCTTCACCAATGGATGTGCCAAGCAGTCCGCTCAACAAGCATAAGCAAGCAAAGGCACCAGACCAGCACTCCCACAGGACCTAGAGGGCTTCAGTTTCTACCAGAGAATCAAGACTCTGCTTCTCCAACACCTGCATCTTAAGACAAATATGAGAGTTGTTCTGGGTGGAAAACATACTGTAGTAGAAATAGCAGTTTCATACATTAAACAGATTCTTATAACTTTGCCATTTTTTTTATGGAAAAAAGAAAACTGAATTAATACTGGGATTTCTCTTAGGTTAGCAAAGGTTGATCTGAGGAGTAAAAACAGGCAGTGTATTTTTATGTACTTTTATTAAAGGAAAAGAGTATAATATGGCAGATAAAGTCTGAGTAAATACCAAAGGAACTGATCACTTTTTTGCTTTAATTATGAAATAAAAATTCTTATTTTGTACACCCTCCAGCCTCTCGTGATTAGCTGCTGACTTGAAACATATGTAATCTTCTGGAAATTATCAGCAACAGGGCAGCAGGCAGAACAGCTGGGGTTGGCTCTTGGCCCAGCCGGCCAGCCTGTGACAAGAGGGCAGTGAGGCGAGTCCCTCATCTGCACCAGGACCTAATCCACCCCCAGCCTGCGGGCTTCCTGTGAGGAAGCATCCAGACTGCCCAGAGTATGTTGGGTTTGTACACATGTGAAGGCTGGGCCTGTCCCTCTGTGTGGAAGTGAGGACAGTCGGGGGTCACAGGCACCAGTGAGTTACACGTCAGTGCAGCACCTGGAGTCCAGCTGCTGCTGGCCATTGTGATTCTGGAGTCACAGACGCTTGAGCCTTGTGGTGAAGGGTGCCTCTTAACAGGATCTCTACGTCCCCACCTTCCTCCACAGCCCATCACAGACCCAAGAACTGTTCTCACAGGGAAACCAAGTTATCTTCTATCTGTTCATTCACTTGTTGAATCTCTGTGTGCCAGGCAAGCAGTTCTGAGCCCTTAAGGCACAGAGTGACAGAGACAAACATCCCCAGTCTCACAGACACAAGACTGCAGGCACCCAAGGATGTGAACAGTGAGACTGAGAAGCGGCTGCATGAGTCCAGGTGAGAGGTGCTGGTGGCCTAGACCAGGGTAGGAACCAGGTTCAGAAACTCTGTTTATTACGAAGGTAGATCCAACAGGATCTGCTGATAAATCAGATTCAGTGTATGAGGCAAGAATTGGAATCAAAGGTGAATCTAAAGTTTGGGCCTAAGCAAGTGAAGAACAGACGTTGCCATCAACTGATGAAAGAACAGAGTGGAGAGATGTGGAGCTGACTTTGGGGATGACAAGCTTGAGGCAGACAAGCGAGGGGCAGCAAGCAGGGTGGCTAGAGGAGTGGACCATGGGAGTCAGCCTCTCACTGGTTTTCTCTCATCTTTATGCTCCAAGTGATGAGTACAGTTAGAAAAGAGACAGGTGAGAAACTCTGCTACAGGGTGTACCCATGGTCACGGGCTGTGAAGATGAAGGATGAGGGAAACCAGCAAGGCTGAGGAGGAGGGGGCAGCAGATTTTCTTACGATGGGAGAAATTAAGGCAGTTTGTCTGCTGGGGGAAAAGTGCTGGAGAAATAGGGAACGAGACCCAGTGCAGGGAACAGGCTCAGCCAGGAGCAGATGTTCAAACCACCTCAGGATCCTTGGGAAAGATGGGTCCCTGGTGGCTCAGAGGGTGAAGTGTCTGCCTGAAATGTGGGAGACCTGGGTTCGATCCCTGGGTCAGGCAGATCCCCTGGAGAAGAAAATTGTAACCCACTCCAGTATTCTTGCCTGGAAAATCCCATGGACGGAGAGGGAGCCTGGCGGGCTACAGCCCATAGGGTCGCAGAGTCGGACCTAGAAGTGACTGAGTGACTTCACTTTCACTTTTTTAGGATCCTCAGTGAAACGGTTACCAGGGCCAGACAGGTAGGATGGGGCACGAGGGGGAAAGGGGAGGCAAGCAGGAAGGTATGAAGTGTTCCTGGACTCTACCGCTATGTAGCACCAACAGTCCCCTGACATCCTGGGTCCAGTGACCCCAGTCAGATGACTGTACTTTTATGCACCATGTTCAGCAGGAGACAGAATTTCACTAGGGTTGTATTTTGAAAGGCAAATAAGGGGAGTAAAAGGGTGCAAAAGAGATTGTACTGATGAAACAGAAGCTGGAATAGGAGTGAAGCAAGGACCCGAAAGGCTGAGTGAGCGTTGCAAGTGGGGAGGACCAACCGGCTGAAGATCTTGATGGACTCAAAGCATTGCTGGAAGTCACAGAACCAAAGGAAGCAGCTGACCAAAGGGATGATGGAGATGCTGGTTATGACAAGGACCAGGCAAGAGTAGGCAAAAGAGGCTGAGTACAAGACATCAAGAAACCAAGAGGCCCTGGGGTTAGAAGGATGGTTCCTGAATTAAATCAAGACAAAAAGGAGGAACTAAACCAAGGCTGCTGCAGACCTACCTATCCTTGCTCTCTGAGCCCTCCCAGGTGACCACACCCAGGTTCCATCTCACCACCCTGCCAGGGCCTCTAGTACTTACAATCAAACACAGCAGTAAGCACATAAGAAACAGCTACTACATGTCAGGCCCTGACCTGAGCACATTTTATCTCCAGTTCATCCCATCAAGCTATCAACACCATCATCTGCATCTTAGAGAGATGAGGGAACTTGCTGAGAGTCTCAGATGTGAGGAGGAATCCTCCTTCCACAGATCAGGCCCTAGATGTGCAGGTATCCTGGGGTGTGTGCAGTGCCAGCTCATTTAAAAACCCCAAAAGCATTAACCTCAGACACTCAGCCACTCATGATTATTAATGTTTCTTCTATTCTCTGTCCGGATGCAAAGAACTTCGGAAAAACAGGGCTGCATTTTGCCACCACTGGTGTGCTTGACCCAGGGACCCCTTTGCAACTCTGGAGGCCAGGCCTCCCTGAGCACGGGCTGCTCTCCAGCAGAGCAGCAGGGGTGGAGAAAGCAACAGGCTCCCCTAGATCCCCTCCCAACCCCTACTATGTGCAGGTGACGCGGGCCTGCAGGAACAGCCAGCAGCCAGCCAGATAATCCTTGAGCCATTCTCGTTGCTCCTTACCCCTGAGAGAAGTGCAGTAATGCCCAAGTGTTTCTACACTGCATACAGAATGCATCCAGCTTGATGCAATTACCTTAAAAATGGCTTCTATTTCCAGCTGAGGGGGTAAAAAGTGGGACAGAACCCTGTCCACCTTGGGCGGTCTGACTAGCAAACCATGAAGGTGTAACGGAAACTTCCCGGCACGACTAGACTGTCAGCAGAGCCCAGCAGCCATCTACTCAGCAGGCCTGCATCCCAAATGCTGGCTCTGTGGCTACGGCAGGGCTGGCCCGAGCCTGCGGGCATCCAGGTGACCCCAGGAGAGCTTTGAGAGAGCGTTGAGACCCCTGCTCTCAGCTTCCAGAACAGCGTGTGAGGGATCAGCTGTATGTTGAGGCCCAGCCTAAGACACGGGATGATCACACAGGAGGTGGTGGTTTCTCAAAACCCCATTGTTCATGCCAGGGGACCCCAGACACTGTCTCAGATGGCGAGTACTGCCACTGGCTCAGAGAGGATGGGTCACGTGGGGCCCAGAGGAGGTGGCACTTCCCTTCAGCCACGGTGAGAGGGCTCAACACTTGGCCCTGAGATCAGGAGCATCACCAAGGGCTGCACAGCCCCTCATCCTCCCCCTCAACACCCTGGGGCTCTAGTACCTACCCTGCCTGCCTGCCACCCCTGAGGTGAGGAGTGCTCCATGTAAAGAACAGCTTCAACCTGAATAAAGGAAAATACTCCCTTCTCTGAAATTCACTGAGGAGCCTTTATTTTCTGTCACTGCCCTTTAACTCAAGAGGAAGCCTCAATTCATACTAGGTTCCCTTTTCTCAGCACAAGTTTGGGCTCTAACTTGCAACTAAAAGTCATTTTAGACAACGTAATTAAACAAGTCTCTTCCTAAAAGCCCTTAGATTCAGTTTTAATATATTGCCAACACATCTGTTGAGTTCCAGAATGATGCATTGCTCAAGTTTAGCAAATGATAAGAAGGAAGCTGTTAAAACATCTGAAATGCAGTTACTCACCCTTATCATCAACACCGCTTTCCTGATGTCCCGGATGCCATCGTACACCAGGCGGGAGGCATCGATAAACTCGTTTTCATCCATGGGCTGGGCAGGGTCTGAGCTGAGGGCTTCCACAGCCGCTTCCACTTGCTCAGTAAAACGTGGCATGACTACGGAGAAGAGAGATGGTAACATCACCACCAGCCCTCCTAAATCCCTCAGTCAGATGCAGAGAGGCAGAGTATATGATGAAGAGCCTCTGCTTCTACCTATGTGAGAGGTATTTATGGTTCAAATAAATTAAATGCCATATTTTACAAAGACCTGAATCCTCTTCTTTGTCTCTGGCCAGATTCTGCAACACAAGGTTTAGATGGCTGAGAATTTGAATTGGGATTAACTAGAGGACTTACTAGAATGGGACTCTCCTTAATTTAGTGTGTTCACTAACTAGAGATATAACTCAGAAGTTCATTTAAAATACTGAGTTCAGAATGACTCCCATTACTACTTATGGAACACAAGTAAGGGCAATGTGTTTGTATGGTCTTACTGTGGCTGACCAATGATGCATAAATCTGATGTACCTTCCAGAACTCTTGTCCAAAAACCAAACTTGAGTCCCGGTATCCTACTTCCTAACCACAGGGCCATCTGTTTGTGAGGAGCACAGGTAAGGGAAGGAGTCCCGCACCTGTGTTGGAGAGCAGCTTGGTTGCTTCCAGCACCTTCTCTGTGTAGACCCCTGGTTCATAGTTGTCCATCTCTGAGGTGACGACATGAATGACCCGGGCAGCCCGGCCTCTAATTGCACCAGCTGTGCGGTCCAGCCCGTCCACATCTTTCTCTTGGAGAGCAATGACACATTTGTTCACGTCTTCCAAAATGTGATTCTCTGAGGAACCAACAAAAACAGCTGAATGAGGGAGGAGGCCTTCCACCAGAAGGGGACAATTTTAAGCTGGCATCTGTCATTCATCCAGTGCTGTGTGCCAGCTACAGTGCCAAAAGCTTTGCACATTATTCACTCAAGAGACCAGACTACCCAGGGATCAACTGCCCGGAAACTGGATCCGCAATCACCCCAAGAATAACCATCTTTATTCCAGGTTTAGAAGAGACAGGCAGAGATGCCCATCTTTCAGAATCCTGGATAATTTCTCTTTCCCTTAAACAATTTCACTGATTTTATATCCCAAAGTCTAAATTAGAAGACAAGGTTCACTATTCCCAGTCCCTTGCCCCTAACTCCAGGAAATGCCAATGGTGAACAAACGACCAAGACATCAGGACAACTCTGGAACATGAGAAGGGCCTGGAAGGCAGGCAAAAGCCTCGTGGAGTTGGATTTGGAGGATCTACCAGAATTGTTTTGCCTCAGAGACAAAGCTTGACTGGTATTGGGAACCCCAGAATGAGGAGTTCACGTTAGCCTCATCTATAATAGCAAAGTGGGAGCAACCAAAATGTCCCAGAACAGAGTAATAAATAATGCGCCTGTGCAGCCACTGAAACAGATGAAGATCTGCAGGAGCTGACCCAGATGGGAAAGGGAATGTTCTCACCACCTGGAACTGTGCAGTCCACCAGCAGACAGCCCTCATGACAGGGCTGCCCACACCGCATGGGGCCGGTGGGTGAGCAACACAGTCTCCAGGTCTTTGTCTGGCTATTTTCTTCCTGCTAAGAAAGTAGCTTTCCTTGACACACAAGAAATCTGAGAAGCAGTGTCTGTTAAAGACATGCTCCCTTCCTTAAACCAAGATGGTTCATGCTCTGGTTTTTCTGAAAGAGTCAGGACAATTAGAGCAAATGTAATCTGTTTAAGAAACACATCTGGGGACTCCCCTGGTGGCTCAGTGGTAAAGAATCTGCCTGCCAATGCAGAAGACATGGGATCAGTCCCTGATCTGGAGGATCCCACATGCCACGGAGCAACTAGGCCTATGTGCCACAACTGCTGAGCCCACACGCCACAACAGAAGCCCCCCGCTTTCCGCAACTGGGGGAAAGCAGGTGCAGCAATGAAGACCCAGCAGAGCCATACATAAATAAAATTATAAATAATAAAGACCGAGAAACACAGCTGACCATTTCTTTTCCATCCTGGTTACCTTATGCTTTTGACCTGTCATTATCTAGGACTGTTTCCTGATTTAATTCCCTTCTAAAAGTTACTACCCTTCCCTCATAGCCTCTGCTGATACAGTCATGTTACATAATACAATGTCTAGAAGAGTGATTACAACAGCTTTACCTCCTAAGATACCTCAAACAAGCAAGTGGACATGATGCTGTTTCTCTTATCTCAAGGGGAGCCAGAGGCAAGTGGAAGTACTTAGCAGATCCAGCAAACAACAGAGTCACCACAATGCCCTGCCTGTGGGCTTCCAGATAGCCAGCAGGCTCCAGGAACAGGGCCCTCCATTCTGTGGTTCCCTGGAGATGGCAAGCAGGGCTTGCACCTACAAAATTAAACCTACTCTTAACCATATGATACAGCAATTGCATTCCGTGGATTTATGCAATGGCGCTAAAGACATAAGTCCACACAAAGACCTGCACACAGATATCTACAGCAGCGTTACTCATAACTGCCAGAACTAGGTGTTCAGTAGGTGACCTAAAATACTGTGGTACATCCAGACCGTGAAATATTATTCTGCACTTAAAAAATGTGCTATCAAGGTATGAAAAGACATGAAGGAACCCCAGGAGTTGCCAGGTTTTGGAGCAGGGAAGAGTGAATAGGTAGAGGCCAGAAGATTTTTAGGGCAATGAAAACACTGTATGACGCTATGATGACGGCTACATTTGTACACTACCAAGAGTGAACAGTGTCAGTGTAGGGTCATCAATTGTAACGAATGCGCTACTGTGATGGGGGATGTAGATAACAAGGAGGCTGTGCATGTGTCGGGGCAGAAAACAGAACAATCTTTGTACCTTCTTAATTTGGCTTCCTCTCAAATTGCTCTAAAAGTCTTAAAAAAATTTTTTTTAATCATCAATTAAAATAAATATCTTTCCAAGGAGCCAAAATACAGCACTAAAAAAAGGGAGGGGAGAGGAGAATGAATTACCACAAGACAGCTAACAAGACCATAATTCAGCATCTTGCTCTTTGGAAGGAAAGCTATGACAAACCTAGACAGCGTATTAAAATGCAGAGACATCACTTTGCTAACAAAGTAGTCAAAACTTTGGATTTTCCAGTAGTCACATATGGATGTGAGAGTTGGACTATAAAGAAGGCTTAGTACCAAAGAATTGATGCTTTTGAACTGTGGTGCTGGAAAAGACTAATGAGAGTCCCTTGGACTGCAACGAGATCAAGTATGTCAATCCCAAAGGAAATCAACCCTGAATATTCATTGGAAAGAATAATGCTGAAGCTGAAGTTCCAGTACTTTGACCACCTGGTGCGAAGACCTGACTCACTGGAAAAGACCCTGATGCTGGGAAAGGCTGAAGGCAAAAGGAGAAGAAGGGGGCAGCAGAGGATGAGATGGTTGGACAGCATCACTGACCAAATGGACATAATTTCAGCAAACTTCAGGAGACAGTGAAGAACAGGGAAGCCTAGTGTGCGGCAGTCCATGGGGTCAAAAATATTCAGACAGGACTTAATGACTGAAAAACAACAACAAATTCAAACATTAGGAGACTTAAGTTTGAGTTTATACCACTGCACTATTAAAAGATAAAATGTATTGAACTTTTCACATAAACCAATTTTGGGGTAATAAATGAACACACTGGTCATAGTAAACATCCTCTTCCAGCAACACAACAGATAACTCTACGCATGGACATCACCAGTCTGTCATTACTGAAATCAGATTGATTACATTTCTTGCAGCTGAAGATGGAGAAGCTCTATACAGTCAGCAAAAATAAGACAGGGAGCTGACTGTGGCTCAGATCATGAACTCCTTATTGTCAAGTTCAGACTTAAATTGAAGAACACAGGAAAAACCACACGTCCATTCAGGTATGACCTAAATCAAATCCCTTATGATTATACAATGGAGGTGACAGATAAATTCAAGGGATTAGATCCGATAAGACTGCCAGAAGAACTATGGACGGAGGTTCATAACAATGTGCAGGAGATGGTGATCAAAACCAGCCCCAAGAAAAACAAATGCAAAAAGGCAAAATGGTTGTCTGAGGAGGCCTTACAAACAGCTGAGAAAAGAAGAGAAGCGAAAGGCAAAGGAGAAAAGGAAAGGTATACCTATTCGAATGCAGAATTTCAAAGAATATCAAGGAGAGCTAAGAAAGCCTTCCTAAGGGACCAATGCAAAGAAATAGAGGAACACAATAGAATGGGAAAGACTAGAGATCTCTTCAAGAAAATTACAGACACCAAGGGACATTTCATGCAAAGATGGGCTCGATAAAGGACAGAAATGGTATGGACCTAACATAAGCAGAAGAGATTAAAAAGAGGTGGCAAGAATACACAGAAGAACTATACAAAAAAGATCTTAATGACTCAGATAAGCACAATGCTGTGATCACTCACCTAACGCTAGACATCTTGGAGTGTGAAGTCAATGGGCCTTAGGAAGCATCATTACAAACAAAGCTAGTGGAGGTGATGGAATTCTAGTTGAGCTATTTCAAATCTTAAAAGATGATGCTGTGAAAGTGCTGCAATCAATATGCCAGCAAATTTGGAAAACTCAACAGTGGCCACAGGACTGGAAAAGGTCAGTTTTCGTTCCAATCCCAAAGAAAGGCAATGCCAAAGAATGCTCAAACTACTGCACAGTTACACTCATGTCACAAGCCAGTAAAGTAATGCTCAAAATTCTCCAAGGCAAGTTTCAACAGTATATGAACCAAGAACTTCCAGATGTATAAGCTGGATTTATAAAAGGCAGACGAACCAGAGATCAAATGGCCAACATCTGTTGGATCATAGAAAAAGCAAGAGAATTCCAGAAAAAACATCTACTTCTGCTTTATTGAGCATGCTAAAGCCTTGGACTGTGTGGATTACAACAAACCATGGAAAATTCTGGCTGGACAAGAAACAACAGACTAGTTCCAAACTGGGAAGGGAATACATCAAAGCTGTATATTGTCACCCTGCTTCAGTTCAGTTCAGTCGCTCAGTCGTGTCTGACTCTTTGCGACCCCATGAATTGCAACATGCCAGGGCTCCCTGTCCATCACCCAACTCCCAGAGTTTACCCAAACTCATGTCCATCGAGTCAGTGATGCCATCCAGCCATCTCATCCTCTGTAGTCCCTTTTTCCTCCTGCCCCCAATGAGTCACCTCTTCGCATGAGGTGGCCAAAGTATTGGGAGTTTCAGCTTTAGCATCATTCATTCCAAAGAACACCCAGGGCTGATCTCCTTTAGAATGGACTGGTTGGATCTCTTTGCAGTCCAAGGCACTCTCAAGAGTCTTCTCCAACACCACAATTCAAAAGCATCAATTCTTCAGCGTTCAACTTTCTTCACAGTCCAACTCTCACATCACTACATGACCACTAGGAAAAACCATAGCCTTGACTAAACGGACCTTTGTTGGCAAAGTAATGTCTCTGCTTTTGAATATGCTATCTAGGTTGGTCATAACTTTTCTTCCAAGGAGTAAGCGTCTTTTAATTTCATGGCTGCAGTCACCATCTGCAGTGATTTTGGAGCCCAAAAAGTCTGACACTGTTTCCCCATCTATTTCCCATAAAGTGATGGGACTGGATGCCATGATCTTCATTTTCTGAATGTTGAGCTTTAAGCCAACTTTTTCACTCTCTACTTTCACCTTCATCAAGAGGCTTTTTAGTTCCTCTTCATTTTCTGCCATAAGGGTGGTATCATCTGCATATCTGAGGTATTGATATTTCTCCCAGCAATCTTGATTCCAGCTTGTGCTTCTTCCAGCCCAGCTTACTTATGTACAGAGTACATCATGAGAAATGTCTGGCTGGATGAAGCACAAATTGGAATGAAGATTGCTGGGAGGAATATCAATAACCTTGGATATGCAGATGACACCACCCTTATGGCAGAAAGGAAAAAGGACTAAAAAGCCTCTTGATGAAGGTAAATGCAGAGAGTGAAAAAGCTGGCTTAAAACTCAACATTCAAAAAACTAAGATCATGGCATCTGGTCCCATCACTTTGTGGCAAATAGATAAGGAAACAATGCAGTGAGAGACTTTATTTTCTTGGGCTCCAAAATCACTGCAAATGGTGACTGCAGCCATGAAATTAAAAGATGCTTACTCCTTGGAAGAAAAGCTATGACTAACCTAGACAAAATATTAAAAAGCAGAGACATTACTTTGCTGACAAAGGTCCATATAGTCAGTGCTATCGTTTTTCTAGTAGTCATGGATGGTATGAAAAGTTGGACCATAATGAAGGCTGAGTGCTGAAGAACTGATGTTTTTGACTATGGTTTGGAGAAGACTTGAGAGTCCCTTGGACTGCAAAAAGATCCAACCGGTCAATCCTAAAGGAAATCAGTCCTGAATATTCATAGGAAGAACTAATGGTAAAGCTCCAATAATTTGGCTGCCTGATGTGAAGAACTGAATCACTGAAAAAGACCCAGATACTGGGAAAGACTGAAGGCAAGTAGAGAAGGGGATGACAGAGAATGAGATGGTTGGACAACATAATTGACTCAATGAACATAAGTTCAACGGACATGAGTTTGAGCAAGGGCCAGGAGATCATGAAGGACAGGAAAGCCTGGCATGCTGCAGTCCATGGGTCAGAAAGAGTCAGACATGACTGAACAACAACGATGAATAAAGGGATTTAGAGCTCATATTTAGATAAGAAAAATCTTTTATATACTTATTATATCAATATGTATATAAATAATATCTACATATTACTTAAACTAACAGACTGGTACTGAGCCTGCCTACCATACTAGGCCCTAGGTTAAAAATTTCTACTTTTACTGAATCTAACACAACATCTGGAGAAGGGGAAGAAAAGGAATAAAAAAGAAACAATGTTGCTAATTAAACTATGAGCCAAAGTTTTCGAATATCACTGATTTTCAAGACTCATCCCAGTTTCAGGATTATTAATACTTGGGGTGGGAAAGCACCTTTTGGAATCACTAAAGCACAGCATTTTTTTTTCATTAGTTCAACACAGTGGCCCAAACTTCACCAAGGATTTATTAACTTTCATCTTGGCAAGTAGTTTTTAAAATTCAATTTAGATTTTCTTGAATTTATACAGGTTTTGTTCCAGACAAAACCAAACCAGGGAAGGGCCTGCCATTCTTCAGCCACCAAGGAAGGCTTCTATTTCAGAAAACTGACTAAAGTAACATTTTCTACCCTCACTGAGAAAGCCCCAGCCAGCTGAGGACACTACGTACCCAGGACACAACCAACCTGCTCTCTATACTCGAGCCCTAAGGGAGAAGTGAGTTCCCACTGGACATACATGCAAAGATAGGAGGGTTGGAGGTACCCACAATAACTTAAGCCATAAGTTACTTTAACAGAATTTCTAAGGAAACTCCATTCTGAGTAGACACACCAATCTGGATCCCATTAAAAACTCTGATGGTTCAATATGATCTTTATCTTTAGATGCTTCAAACAGGAAAACACACAACACAAATACAACACTCTTATCTCCAAGGGATCAATTACGGACATTAATACATCTGGTTTTCATTTGAAAATCGTTCTAGGACTGCCTCTGCATATCTACCGCAGCCATGTCAATGGCTGTGCTGTGCCCTACTGAACAGACAGAAGGGCCATCATTTGCTTATCTAGTCTTCTCTTAGGCGTTTTGGTTGAAGTGAACATACCTGCACAAGTATTTTGGCAAACATCTGTGTACCCATCCTCAGGAAAATTTCTAGCAATGGGATTACTAAGTCAAAAGGCAAATGTGTTAAAGTAGATGTATGATGCCTAATTGCCCTCCAGGAATCAAGCCAAATGGTATTCTCCAAAAAGCCTGTATGAACTTACACTCAGTCCACAATGTCTTACAGGGCCCATTCTGCCCTCCCCTTGCTCTGGATATCTTTATCAGTGCAGCCTTATGCATACACAAGAAATGATAATATTAATACTCTATATAGAGAATATATTCCAATATTATGAGAAGAGCCTGAGTGCCTAACATTTAACTCACTCCGTAGTAACCATTTTTTTAAAAAAATTACTATTAATTATTGTGGAAACCAGGCACAGAAGTATTGAGTGACTTATTCAATCTAGGATGCATGGGAGTCAGAGATCAAATATCACCACCACTTCCCTACCTTATCTTCAGTCCTGGAGTTTTGCAATTAAACAAGCAACAACAACAAAAAACTAGGTACAAAAATCCTTTTATTTGGACCAATCAAACCAAATTACTTTGGCATAGTGACAATGAAGCAGAGTACAAATTACTACTCTTATTTGTTGCCCCAAAGTATATAATGCATTATATTGTTTCCAAGAGCACTTGGTTAAGAAAAAACAATAAACCCAATTATAACCACTCTAACCAACCACTTGCAACCTAAAAAAAGAGAAGGGAGGGGGTAGGGTGCGGGAATCAAAACTTCCACATGAAAGCAGAGTAAACGAATGAGAAAGTAAATTGCATTTCCACGGAAAACATTTATCAAATACAATTCAAATGAAATTCAAACAGTCTTTATCGCTTTGATAAATTTCAAACCACTGTCCTTAAGGAATCAGTCCATATAAATATATTCATGGTTTACTGAATGTTGTGTAGCATCCTAAATCACCTCCAATCTTTACAAGGCAACATTCTGAATAGAATAGCTTAGGGAAAATGAGTGCCCCTCCCTCTTCCCCGGAAGTGGCCTGCATGTCTCTCTTTATTTGCAAGTGCCACTGGCTCACATCTGATACACAGTGACTCAAGTTCCCCCCTGCCTTGCAGCCTCATGACCACTGGCATCAGGGTCTTGGTGGCTTTACCGAGTTATTCACAATATGACCATTATTTTTTAAGCTGCAAAACTTGGGATATAACTTAATAATAAGCACAGGGAACTTCTGGAACCAATGGGACAGAATATGCAGAAATAATGGAGCTGAAACAGCAGAGGGTCCTTTCAGTCCTATCCCCTAAGTAACTTACCCTTGGAAGGGCTCTCAAACAGGGCTGCAGCAAACACACAGGCTCCATGGATTCCAAGAGGGACTGATGGAAAAGTCATTACTGGAAATATTCCTCCAAACCTATCCCACTGCCAAAGGGCCACAAAACCCCAGGACATGGGAAGCCACCAACACTCCAAGGAGTCAAGTCTCATTCTTACTTTTCATTAGGTCAAATTTCATGAAGTGCATAAACCTTAAGCCAGAGCCTGTGCCAGGCAGTTGCCGAGCAGCCCCTTACTCAGAAACATGCCCACTTTGCTGAGGGACTACTGAGCACCACTGTGCCTCTGGGCAACGGGAAATGGCAGAGAGGGCAGACCTTGGCTTCTGCTAGAAAGACTGCTAAAAAGCACACAGCTGCTACAGATGGCACCTGCTGTCCAACCTGGGGGGCACCTCTTAAGAGGCTGTGAGCTGGGGACCACTGGGTGCCTGCCCACTAGAAAATAGGATTCCTCTCAATGAAAGCCAGTCTGCTGGGTGAGATGGGGGGGATATCTCTAATCTGCCACATAAATAGTGCTAAAGCTGCCATGGATGAGGTTAGTGTATAAGGGTATAAAGGAATCTAAATGCCAAAACTTAACTGATCAATCCAGTAGAACTCTACACAGGCATCTGCCTGTCTCTTCCTTTCAAACCAAGCCCCTAAAAAGCACACCATGACAACCAGAGGAATTTTGAGTAATAGCCTTGTTCTGTTAATTAATTAATTACCTGACACTACTAAGCAAGCCTGTGACAAAACCTTAGAGAAACACACTAATGAGGGTCTCTGAAATTCAGATGCTCTGAAAGCACCACCACTTCTGACTGAGACGACTGTTCTGTGTGTTTATTTGCTAAATGGAAACGGTCTAAACTCCTTTCCATCAAGTCAACCCTTGTATTTCCCCACATTTGCATAAAAATTAAACATACTCACCAGACAAAAGTTACGTTAGAAAATCTGATTTCTCTTTACTGTTCTTCTATTTTATGTCATATACCCTAAAAATATTGCCTGGATCCCACTAAATGCCACTGCAAAATCCCTTTTCTGATCTGAAGAATGCTGCATGAGGGACATCTGATTCTATTGTATTTTATTCTGCTGTAAGAGGACTAGAAATCCCTTGAGACCAAACCTTACTTGGTAAGTAAGTTTAGGAATGTAATATCTATCTCCAGAGGGGGGCTTTGTATTTAGATTTCAGAATTTGTTGTTGGCTTATAAGTGTGCTGTGAAGGTGGAATGTTTTTCTCTAAGCCTATGAAAAAGAATAATTCAGTATTTCATTGGGAAAACAACAGAAGGCCAAGATTTCCCAAAAAAGCAATTGCTGCATTTTTGGCACCTGCAAAAATGTGCTTGCAAATAGGTTTTTTGTTTTAAAGTACCAGCACCTGCAATTTGGCAATCCTGCAGCAGCATGGTTCACCTCCTTGTTTTGCAGTTTACAGACTCCCTTCTCCCCACTCTTTCAAGCAGAGCCAATGCTCCCGTCCCAAGGAGAGTGAGCAGAGATGGGGGAACATTGGTATGCAGAACACAGTGTCACCTTATATAGGTCACTGCTGGAGGATTGTGCTGTGCATGTACTTAAGTACCGCTTCTGTTTCAAGCCCCATTGCCGCTCACATCTCCCACGTTCCAGACTGTGGTTCCCTGGGGTGACAGGTAGTTTCAGCCCTACAAGGACCAGCTGCTGACTGCCCACAGCCACTGGCCTCACGAAGCCTGGCACCTCCAGAGAGCAAGCAGCACGGCCAAGGGCAGCAGAGGCCTATTAAATGGAGAATGCATTTATACTTGCTCAACTCTAAGGAGATGGATTGAAATTTATCTCGTGTGATAAACAGGGAATTGCAGTTGACAGACATTTTCTATATGAATGCAATTTACTGTGTCATTACCAGTTTATGTTTATATAATGAAATCAACTGTTTTTGTGAGGTGAATTACCCAGATTTATTTTTTGCAAGTTCATAATTAAATGGTACTTAAACATTTCCTCTCTGTTTTCTATCTGCGCATCATGCAGACAGAGTCTTTCGAAAGTAGGCAGTTAAACTACGATCATTTCTGAGGGAGAGAGAGAGAGATGCTTTCCAAGCGGAACAATTTTTACAAAAGAAACTGAAGCTGATGATGCTGGGAATCCTGTCTCCTAAGTCTCACAGGCTTGAAACAAACCATCACAGTCCAGCAGGTCAGTGTAATTTCTACACACAATAGCAGCAAGAGGGGTGGATGCTTATGGAGTTGTACAGGTCACAGCTGCAAAATCTTACTCCACACAGAGAACAACTTCCTCCAGGCAGTTTCCTGATTCACGCCTCTGAGATTGAGACCAGACCACCACAAGCAGAACAACTCCAACTCCATGTCCCACTGCTTGGGAGTCCCTGGTAGCTGTTTTCTTTAATTAAAATGAAAACCAGCATAGTATTATTGCAAGAATAATTTACCTGCCTAGACTTGGGGGTGTTTTGATTGTCCATTACTGTAACATAGATGAAAGTAATTATGCACACCCTCACATACTTCTCTGGGGAATCAGCTCATTACCTGAGACAGCCAAGAAGTCATCAATGGAAGTAATGTCATCGACAGCATCTGTGAGAACTCGGACTTGTTTTTCCCACTGTTCTTTAAAAAGATCCATGTTCTCTTGGGCCAGTTTACTCTGTGGTTTTGCTGCTAAAGCCAATGCAGCATTGATAACCTGTGAAGACATTAAAGTTCATTGTATACTCTTTCAGAGTCAAGAAAATAAAGTAAGCCAGACACTTGGGTTGGTGGAGTGGCTACGGTTTTGTCTCCTGTGCATTTCATGAGGACACGATACCACATGCCCCACTTAAACAGTACAAAGATGGAAACAGAGACGTATTAAACAAAAGGCTTTACATATGAATGGAGAAGCAATTCATCAGAAATACAGTGCTGGAAATACTGGAACTACGCGCGGTAACAAAGACAAATGATCTCTAATCTCCCCACTCTGTGACAGCAACTCTTCACAATTTCTGACATTTATATGCTAGGCTTTTTCTCCTCACATACACGTGTACTTGTGCCAAGTCAAAAAATTCACAATTAGAATCATATGCTAATAAAACTGACTATACTGCTTCTTTTAAATACCTCTCCATGTCACTAAATGTATGTTCAAACATTAACTGCTCATAGACGCTTCTTACAGATGCGCATCACTACTCCGACTGTATGACACCTATGTTTGTTCCAGTCACCCCTCATTCTTAGTCTTGTGATGAACTTTGGCATTTTAAGCTATTGGTATGTTCTCAAACTATGTATGTGAAAAATGTTTTTCTGAGGCATACTGTACTTGACATACAACTTCAAAGAAAGTATAATATTTATTAAGTTTAAAAGTTATTTCTTCTAAAATAATAAAAAGTCATTTCTTAAAAAAAAAAACACAAGAAAAAATAGCTTTACTGAGATATAATTTATATGCCAAACAATTCACCCATTTAAACTGTAATATGCAGAGATTTTTGGTATATTCAGTTTTGTAACCATTACCACAATCATTTTTAGAACACTTCTATCACTCCAGCAAGAAACCCCATATCCACTAGCAGTCCCTCCCTATTTCCCCTAATCCTATCTTCCAGCAACCACTAACTTTGTGATTTTTTAAAATTTATCTATTTTTGGTAAATTTTTATGAATTACCTATTCTGGACTTTTCCTATAAATGGAATCGTATTAATATGTCCATTTTTGGAACTAGCTTCTTTCACTTGTTTCCAAGGTTCATACATACTATAAAATTTTTAGTACTTCACCCTTTTTATTGACAAATAATATGCCATTATATGAATTTACCACATTTTCTTTATTCAATTATCAGCTGACAGCATCTGAATTCTACTTTTTGGTCATTATGAATAATACTATGAACATTTACATATGTGTTTCATTTATTTTCACTGTTTTTTTAATATATAACTAGGAATGGAATTGCTGGGTCATATGGTTAACCTTATGAGGAACCGCCTATCTTCCAAAGCAGTTGAACCATTTTACATTTCCACCAGCATATATGTGAGTTTCAGTTTCCTCATATCTTTAATGCTTGTTTTCCCTTTCTCCCTATTCCATTTTTCAAATAACAGCCATCCCAGTGGGTGTGAAGTGATCTCTCACTGTGGTTTTGATCTCCATTTCCCTGATGGCTCATGATATTGTCTGTTAACGTACTTATTGACCCCTAGAGTCTTTGGAGAAATACCTTTCAGATCCTTTGATATATTCACTGAATGAATAAATAATGAAAGTAGTTTGAAAAAGAGCTGAGAGAATCATTAGGAAGATCTCTAGGTACAGGTGCTTATAGGTTATTGGAAATAAATGTGTTCATAGTAATGCAACTTGGAAGGTAAGCAAGGACAGGGGAAACCGGTGGTGATGGAGTTGAGATCTGCGAGATAAGACAGTAGCTATCATAGAGTCATTTGGGCATCGTACCTGAGAGCAGGAATTTGGGATCATGTTTTTTCGGTGCTACAGAAACCACATGTCTTCAGGTCATGTCTGTAATTCCCAATATATTCAAGGGGTATCCAAGAGGGAGGTTATCAAATTACCCCTCAAAGGTTGTAATCAAAAAACCAAAGAAGAATCAGACCCATTTGACTGGTGTAACTAATTCCTCTCCCCTCCCAGCTAACTGGAAGGGATAAATTATCAAAGCTATCAATTAGAGATTGTAGGTTTTGAGGACTAGGCCAACCCAGTTACTATTAATAGCCCACTACTTTCAAAAGTGAATCGGTTTGGACAATAAATTATTTGCCAAAAGTATCCTAGCTTTCCCATGTGTTATACCATGGTCTTCCCTATTTTCATCATTTCCAGGCTTGTTCTTTGGCCACTTTTCTTCTTGCCTTTGTTTCCTACTGGGTGATTCAAGATTATGGACTACTCTTCATTAATTAACTCATTAATTCACTAATGTTATCAATGAATCAGAGTGGAGCTAGACCTTTTAAGAATACCTGGTTGAAGAAAATGTTTCTTAAGAGGGCCAAGTAAATACCAGCAGGGAATTAATTATATGTTTTAAATACTAAGATAATTTTCCCTTCAGTTCAGTTCAGTCGCGTCCGACTCTTTGCGACCCCATGAATCGCAGCACGCCAGGCCTCCCTGCCCATCACCAACTCCTGGAGTTCACTCAAACTAAATTGCTCCCTTTGTTCTGTAATCTTTTCTCATACAGTATAATGGAGGAAAAGCACCTTGTCTAAGGTGAACTTTCTTGTTTTGATTACAAAACTGTGGGACACAATAAATTAAATAAATAAATACTATTTTCTGATGCATCGGGACTAGAAAGATACTTAAAATAATACTTTGATAATCATCCAACATGACACTTAGTAGGGAAAACTCTAGAATCATTTACTTTAAAAATCAAAATATTATTTCCCAATACCTACTGTCATCATTAGTTAATTAATAATGGTCTTTCTAGCTAATGAAATAAAGTGGGAAATGGAAATAAGAAAAGGCTGTTTAGAAAGTAGACAATAAAATTACTTTTCAATGCAGAACATCTTTGTTTATCTAGAAAACTGAAGTAAGCCAACTGAAAAACCTCTTAGAATTAATAAGAGTTCACTAAGGTAGCTAGAGACAATGTAAATATATAAAAATGAGTAACATTTCTATATACCAGAAAACAGGAAATGAAATGGCTTATTAGCTCTTCATGAAAACAATGAATAGGAAATATGTGGAATTAAATCTGTAAAGAAACCTAAAGGACGGAGATATCAAAAGTAACTTTTTCCGAATACACTATTAAAAAAAACCTTGAATAAACAGAAACACAGTGCATGTTTAGGAGTGGGGGGACTGACCTATTTATTCACCAATTAATCTGGAATAGTTAATGGCGAGAGCAGGAAATATATACATGGGATAGAGATCAAGAGTAATGAAGAGTGTTAAAATGTAATACAAAGCTAAAGTAATTGAAAAGAAAAATCTAAAATAACACCCTATCATAAAGCAGAAGTCAATATATGACAAAAGAGACATCACAAATCAGTGATGGGCGATGTTCCACTTTTACATTTGATGGGGTATTTGTAAAAAAAATAGTCAAAGTCTGAACTTCATACTTATATTTATGTGCAAAATAAGATCATTCCCAAATAGATAATGAGTTAAATTAAAAATGATATGGCTAAAAGAATGTATTTAATTATGCACTTACTGAACAAATAAATATTTCTTATGTATTAGAATAGTTAAGGTTCCATGCTTCCACTGCAGAGGGCACAGATTTGATCCCTGGTCAGGGAACTAAGAACCCACATGCTGTGTACCAACCCTGGCCCCAGCAAAAAAAAAAGAAACTTCTCTGCTTACATTTGTATTTAAGTATACATGACAGATGAAGTATATACTGTCTGACAAATCAGTAAGAAGAGCATTAAAATACTTGTATAAAATGGAGGTAAGACATGAACAGCCTACCTAAAGTGACCTATTAAGAAACAACTGGAGGGAAATAATGACTCTCACTTCTAAATTAATGTGAGTCACTATCCTTGCTCATTAAATTTGCAAAGAGCCACAAACTAGGCACTACCACCATGTATCAATGGCACCTTTTTAAATGCTACTGTAGGCTAAGACCTCCAGTACAACACTGAACAGGACATTCTAGTCTGGCTCTGATCCTGGGGGGCTTAAGTACTCAAGCGTTTCATGACTGAGTACAATGCTATCATGCTGAGGAAATTTTCTTCTACTCCTAGTTTACAAAGTGTCTTTAATCAAGTCTGGATGTTAGATTCTGTCAAATAGTTTTCCTGTTTCATTCCCACCATTCTGGCTACTTCTTCTGTGTCTCTTGTCATCTTCTTCCACTAACGCTGGAGTTCCAAGACTTGAACCTATGCTGTTCTATACTTCTCCCAGTGAGCAATTTCTAGTTTCATGATTTTACATACCACCCATCTGCCTACTCCCACATCTCCATCCCAGACCACTCACTCTAGCCCCCAACTCATTTCCTAACTACATACCCAACGCTCTACTCAGATGTCTCAGCTATTTCAAAATAAACATGTCCAAAATAAAACTCATGACTTCCTGCTCCCAACCATGTTGAATGCATCTCACTTTAAAATACCTATCACTCAACTTCAAGAGGACTCACAGTGTTGGGGACAGCAAGAGAACTAGATTTCCTTAGTCCAATCAGTATCTTCCTCTCCTCCAGTCTGGACTCTAAAAGAGCAATCATTCCATATCTTCTCCTCAAACCTGTCACACTTCTGAGAGCATCGTCACTCTCAGCTTATAGCTCTGCTTCCTATTTAAATGAAAAGATGAATACAATCAAGAGAGAATGTCTGCGAATCTTACCACCACATCTACCCATTACCTGCACTTATGCCACATGCTCTGTCTTACCTCTTTTTAACTGTGAATGTTCCTATCTATGCTCCTATCTCAGAACAATCTTGCCACTTATCCACAGGATCTCACTTCCTCTCTACTGTAGGACAATATCCTAGTAATTCTCTCCGCTCTAGTCCTTATTATCGATATTTCCCTTCTACTGGATTGTTTCTGTCAGTTAAAAAAATCTCCCAACTAAAAATAAAAAGCAAAAGTCATTCTCAACTCCATAGGTACTACATGCTACCACACCAAGTCTCCATTATCCTTACATTTAGTTTGAAAGAGCTATAAACTTGCTGTATCAATTCATCTCTTTTCTCTTGAATCCACTCTAGTGGATCTCCTAAATTCCACCTAAACTTCTTTGTCCAAGATCATCTGTGATCTCTATATGTTTCTCAATCCAAGGATCAATTCTCAGGTCACATTCTATAACCATCTGACATGAATAATGACTCTTTCCTAGGATCATTTTCCCCGCTTGTCTTCCCAGATAGAGTGAGCTTCTGGTGCTCTTCTCATCATACTACTTCCTGAATCTCCTTTGTTGGATACTGCTCACCTCCCCAAACTCTAAATATCAGGGAACCCCAGTTTTATTTCCCAGATCTTTTTATTCTGGGGTTATGCATTCCACTGGTGAACTTATCAAGGCTCATGACTTTAAGCACCACATATGTGTTAAAGAATCCCACATTTATACCTTTTGTCCAGACCTCTTCCCTAAATTTGACTTTGTTGCTTGCATGTCTAACAGGCACCACACGATAGCTCCATCTTTCAACATAAACGATAGCTCCATCTTTCTGGTTACTAGGATCAAAACCTGGAATTTTTCCTGACTCTTCTCTTTCCTCACTTCACTAATCCTTCAGTAAATTCTACCTTCAAAATGTATCTGGACTCTATAACCAGCATTTACCACTTCCATTGTACTCTTGCCTCTGTTTTGGTCTCCTATGCTGCTGTAACATAGTATCACAAAACTAGTTGTGCTTAAAAACAACACAAATGTGTTATCTCACAGCTCTGAAGGGCAGAAGTCTACAGTGGGTCTTACAGAGCTAAAAATCAAAGTGTTACCAGAGTGTTCATTCCAGAGGCTCTAGGGGAAAATCCAGTCCTTGTCTTTCCTAATCCTTAGAGGTTACCCACTTGCCGTGGCTTGTGGCCACTTCACTCCAACTCCTGCTTCCATGACCACATCTCCTTCTCTGATGCCACCACCACTGCTTTCCTCACATAAGGACCCTTGAGATTATATTAGGGACCTTCTGGATAATCTAGGTTAATTTAACCATTTTAAGATACTTAGTTTATTTACCTCTGCCAAGTCCCTTCTGCCATGCAAGGCAATATATTCACAGGTTTTAGTAATTAGGATCTTGGGGGTGGGGACAGCACATTATTCCGATTACCACAGCTTCCTAGGGGGTCTAACTTTCCTCACAAAAGTTAGAGAGACCTTGGTAAAATCAAAGTTAGGTCACATCAATTCTCTACTCAAAACCCATCAATGGCTTCCCATGTGACTCAAAGTAAAAGACCAAATGCTTTACCGTGGCCATGTAAAAGGCTCTATACCATTAACACTCCTGTTAAGAGATTTCACCCTTCTTCCTCAAAGTCTATTTGCTGTTCCCTCTTCCTGGACTGCTCTCCCCTCAGACACTGTCCCTGGCTCGTTCTATCATCTCCTTTCTGGTCTTTGCTTCTCTATCACTCTCTCAGTGAGGTCTTTATTGATCATCCTAACCACGTGATTTAACATACACACCAACATTGTGTACATGTGTCCATGCTCAGTCCTGTCCGAGTCTCTGTGACCCCATGGACTGTAGCTCCTGCCACACTCCTCTGTCCATGGGATTTCCCTAGCAAGAATATTGGAGTAGGCTGTCATTTCCTACTCCAGGGGATCTTCTCTACCCTGGGATTGAACCCAATCTTTGTGTCTCCTGCACTGGCAGGCAGATTCTTTACCACTGAGCAATCTGAGAAGCTACACACCAACATTACAAGTTACATTAGAAGAGAAGGTCTCAAATCAATGATTTAAAAGCTTCAAACTTAAGAAACTAGAAAAAGGGGAAAATAAACCCAAAGCAAGTAGAAGGAAAAAAAAAAAATAGAGTAGCAATTGGTAAAAACAAATTACCAAAAGTCAGTCAATAAACAGCTAAATGTTTAAACAAGTAATCTGAATATAATTATATCTATTAAATAATTTCTTATTGTTTAAATAATAGTTTAAACAATTTAGTTTAAAATCTTCCCATATAGAAAATTCCAGGTCAGTCGGCTTCATTGATAAATTCTCCCCAAACATTTAAAGAACTAATACCAATCATACAGACTTTTCAAGAAAATGGGAGACAGAAACCTCTTACAGTATGGAAAACAGACTTTACAACAAAACAACAGACCAGTATCAATATACAAGGCTTACAAGGAGACTAGAGTGTTTCTGGGGCCCTGTTACCTGCAGACCTCCATGGGAGGGGGTTAAAGGAGGAAAGAGACACAGAAAATGCTGTAAGAAAACTTTTAGTCAGAAGCATCTCCTTGAGCTCTTCTGTGCAA
Source organism: Aepyceros melampus (assembly GCA_006408695.1). Classification (NCBI taxonomy): domain Eukaryota; kingdom Metazoa; phylum Chordata; class Mammalia; order Artiodactyla; family Bovidae; genus Aepyceros; species Aepyceros melampus. The sequence continues at coordinate 306,942 of SJXQ01004694.1, forward strand.
CTGCTGTGTAAAAATGTTAGAGAAAATCAGAAGTGGAATAACACATGAATGAGAGCTTAATGCCACAGGCTTCCCTGGCTGGTTTGCTTTAGTTCATCTAAGAGCTATATATATTTTCTCATTAACTATACAGACCAGGCCTGTCTGAGTTTATGCTTATTTGATAGGGACTGAACAACAACAAATGCTTATCAAGCCTGTTAGCCACAAAAATGATCAGAATTCCCATAGCACAATGGGAGAAGTAATAATATGAAAGATAAATCTAAGGAGGCAGAATGCAAAAACACATAAGAACATTTCTTCTTTCTCAATTCAGTTAGCGAGAAATCCACCCCTCCCCACAAAAAAGGACAAAAAAATGTAGATAAAGCAGCAGCTTCAAAGACTTGATTCACCCTTGCTTAAATTTCCAAGAAAGGCCATGCATTAAACCCAGCCATATGAAATATTAAACTGCCAGATTTGTATTAACTTAAATGTACAATGCTCATTCTTGCATAATGAACTATGAAAAATATTAAGTGAGATCATCTCCAAAATGCCATTCTCGGATTTTAAAGACTCAATTGTCAGAAACCTGCTGTTGCCAGGGTTTTTCCACTTTGTTTTGACCAGCAGTGGATGAACTGAAAAATGAAAATCTTTTAAGCAGCTACCAAGGAATAAGACTTGAGGACAACCATGAGTGAGATGATGTGGGGAATCAGGTCCTTTTCCAGAACAGTTTGATTTTTTTCCCCTGATAAGAGCATGTGAGACTGGTGCTATCTGCTCAGATGGAGGTAGGTCCCTGTTCTGGAGAACAGAGTGAGACACTGCAGACACAAAGCAGAAGACAATGCAGAGTGCTGACCTACTTTCTTCCCTACTCATGACAACAGTAAGTCACCAAAAAATGTGGGTGCTTTTCTCCCCAAGCAACAAAATAAATCGCTCTTCAGGCTACTTCGTCTGAACTCATCTTTAATACCACAAACATTTGGAGCTAAAATTGCTTAACTCCAAAAAGTTAGTACTTTAGAACACAATTTCCCATTTCCAAAAGTTGATCTGCTATTCGGTGAACGGAAAGATGGGGAAGAAAACTGCTCTACAGGTTCCATCTGCCATTTCTCCCTTCCAGAAAGGAACAATAAGGTCTAGGAGCCAACCCCACACTATAGGTGGAGGACACAGAAAAGCCCCCAGCAGAGGGGTCAGGGCTGCCTGAATGCAGCAGTGTGGGTATGAAACGTAAAGAGAGACTGGAAAAACCCAACACATATTCTATACTGTGGACGGATGCTGACAGAAAGAAACATACACTTTAATATTGTCTACATGCTACAGCATATTAAACACCATGTTAAACTACTGGTGAATTAACTAACTAGTTTATTCAAGTTGATTAGCATGCCTCAGTTCAGTTCAGTTGCTCAGCCGTGTCTGACTCTTTGCAACCCCATAAATCGCAGCACGCCAGGCCTCCCTGTCCATCACCACCTCCCGGAGTTCACTCAAACTCATGTCCATCGAGTCGGTGATGCCATCCAGCCATCTCATCCTCTGTCATTCCCTTTTCCTCCTGTCCCCAATCCCTCGCAGCATCAGAGTCTTTTCCAATGAGTCAACTCTTTGCATGAGGTGGCCAGAGTATTGGAGTTTCACTTTTAGCATCATTCCTTCCAAAGAAATTCGAGGACCGATCTCCTTTAGAAAGGACTGGTTGGATCTCCTTGCAGTCCAAGGGACTCTCAAGAGTCTTCTCCAACACCACAGTTCAAAAGCATCAATTCTTTGGCACCCAGCTTTCTTCACAGTCCACCTCTCACATCCATACGTGACCACTAGAAAAACCATAGCCTTGACTAAACGGACCTTTGTTGGCAAAGTAATGTCTCTGCTTTTGAATATGCTATCTAGGTTGCTCATAACTTTTCTTCCAAGGAGTAAGCGTCTTTTAATTTCATGGCTGCAGTCACCATCTGCAGTGATTTTGGAGCCCAAAAAAATAAAGTCTGACACTGTTTCCCCATCTATTTCCCATGAAGTGATGGGACCAGATGCCATGATCTTCGTTTTCTGAATGTTGAGCTTTAAGCCAACTTTTTCACTCTCCTCTCTCACTTTCATCAAGAGGCTTTTTAGTTCCTCTTCACTTTCTGCCATAAGAGTGGTGTCATCTGCATATCTGAGGTGATTGATATTTCTCCCGGCAATCTTGATTCCAGCTTGTGCTTCTTCCAGCCCAGCGTGTCTCATGATGTATTCTGCATATAAACAGGGTGACAATATACAGCCTTGACGTACTCCTTTTCCTATTTGGAACCAGTCTGTTTTTTCATCAAGAGGCTCTTTAGATGGTGACTGCAGCCATGAAATTAAAAGATGCTTGCTCCTTGGAAGAAAAGCTATGACTAACCTAGACAGCATATTAAAAAGCAGAGACATTACTTTGCCAGCAAAAGTCTGTCTAGTCAAAGCTATGGTTTTCTAAGTAGTTATGTACAGATGTGAGAGGTGGACTATAAAGAAAGCTGAGCACCAAAGAATTTATGCTTTTGAACTGTGGTGTTGGAGAAGACTCTTGAGAGTCCCTTGGACTGCAAGGAGATCCAACCAGTCCATTCTAAAGGAGATCAGTCCTGAATATTCATTGGAAGGACTGATGTTGAAGCTGAAACTCCAATACTTTGGCCACCTGATGCGAAGAATTGATTCACTGGAAAAGACCCTGATGCTGGGAAAGATTGAAGGCTGGAGGAGAAGGGCATGACAGAGAGTGAGATGGTTGGATGGCATCACCAACTTGATGGACATGAATTTGAGCAGGCTCCGGGAGTTGTGATGGACAGGGAAGCCTGGCGTGCTGCAGTTCATGGGGTCACGAAGAGTCAGACACAATCGAACGACGGAACTGAACTGAAGTGTTGATACAAATGTATACTAAAGTGATGAAAAACATTCACTTAAAACACCCAATAAAAAAAATAAGCCTCATTAGAGACTTGCCTGGGAGTCCAGAGGTTAAGATTTCACTTTCCAATAATGCAGGGGGTGCAAGTTTAATCCCTGGTGGGGGAGCTAAAATCCCATATGCCTTGTGGCCAAAAAACTAAACCATGAAACAAAAGCAATATTGTAACAAACTCAATAAAGGCTTTAAAAGTGGTCCACATTAGAACAAAAATCAGAAAAAAATTAAGCCTCATTAAAGCAGTATTCTAACCACAATGAGATAGCACTTTGTAACCACTAGGATGACTACAATCAGAAAGACAGATAACAACAAGTGCTGGCAGGGATGTGGAGAAATTGGAGCCCTCATACACTGCTGATGGGAATATAAAATGGTGCAGTTGCTTTGGAAAGTGGCAGTTCCTCAAAATGTTAATCATAGAGCTGGCACTCGACCCAGAAACTCCACTACTAAGGATATATCCAAGAGAAATGAAAACATATGTTCCTATAAAAACTTGTACAGGAATTTTCGTAGCAACATTATTCATGATTGCTGAAAAGTGGAAACAACTCGAGTGTCCATCAGCTAATGAATGGATAAATAATATGTGGTATAATCTAGACAAGGGAACTGTATAGATACAAAGGAATAAAAAGGATACATACATGAAGTATGGATACATGCTACAGCATGAATGAACCTTGAAAATGAGTGAAGTGAAAGAAACCAGTCACAACAACCACATACCGTAGAATCCTGTTTATATGAGTGGTTGCCTAGGACTGGGTAGCAGTGGAGAGTGACTGTTAATGGGTACAGATCTTCTTTTTGGTATAATGAAATATTCTAAAACTGAACAGATTGATGATTTCAACCTTTGTGAATATACTGAAAACATTTAATTGCCATTTCAAATGGGTGAATTGTATGATATGTGAATTGCAGCTCAATAAAGGTGTTACCAAAAAACAAGAAAGGCAATCTCCTATAACACTGATATCTATTTTATTTTGCCTGCTTTGGGCACTGGATTCTTGCCTGTCATCAGATAAGGCTAAATCAACTCAGAGAGCTAACGGCACTTGAATGGGCTTTTTGATGGGGTAGTTTATCAAAACAACATGAAATGAGAGCTGAATGTCAGTTTATTATACAGTTAATATAATGTAATATTACAATTAATATTCTTAGTTTCCTCTTATCAATAAGGTGAAGATCGATACAAAGATTTGGTCTGAATCTTTAAATTCTCTGATTGAGGTTTGTTAAGTCACCTCTAGGGACCTGCTGTGTTCTAATATTTGATGTGATAGTAGCTTGTCAGCATGAAGAAAGGGAAGAGAGCAGTATGGCCCCCTCCTCAATTTCCCAGAAAACAAAACAATGTGCTTAACTCTATTCACAAGAACTGTCAAAAGTATCTGAATTCATTACTGACACAGTCAGAAAGCATAAGTTCAAGCTAGATTATCCTGCAGCAGCATAATAGCACATTTTTCTAATGGCTACTGAAAGGTTGGCTTTTATAGCTGTCTTAGATGTTTTTGAAAAAAATGTTGTATGCTCTATTTGTTGTGAGGTGCAGTTTTAAACATATCCATTAATTTAAGCTTGTTAATTATGCATTTATGTCCTCTATAGCCTTACAATATTTTAGGTATTTCATTTAAAATTATAAATATATTCACTTATATTAAGTTAATAATAACATATATATAAGTTAATAATATTAACTTTTAAGTTATATATAATATTAACTTATTGATAAACTAAAATATGCCAGGCCCCATGCCAGGCCCCAATGCTCTGAGGATTCATTCCTGATCAGTACACAGTTTCTGTCCTCACGGAGCTCATAGTAGAAAAGAAATGTCTCAATGAATGAATATATAAGACCTGCAATGTCAATCTGTATTTACTTTGTATATTTAATTTATGTATATATTTGATGTATTGTTTTAATATTAGTATTTAATATTATTAATATATTATTATTTTTATCTATTATTTTTGACAAAGCAATGTTAAAATCTGTGGTCATGAAGTTATCAAATTCTCCTTTAAAACTGTTCATTTTTGCTTATACTCTGAGGTTCCTTTGTTGGGCACCCCAGTTCAGGATTTTTATAACTTCCTGATGTTGTTGTTTTGTCACTAAGTCGTGTCCAATTCTTTTGTGACCCTGTGTACTATAACCCACCAGTCTTCTCTGTCCCTGAGGTTCTCCAGGCAAGAATACTGGAGTGGGTTGTCATTTCCTTCTCCAGGGATCTTCCTGACCCAGGGATCGAACGTGTGTCTCCTGCATTGGTGGTAGGCGAATTGTTTACTGCTGAGCCACCTGGGAAGCCCAACTTCCTGATGAATTGTTTCTTTTATCTCCTGCAGTGTCTAATCTTCACACCCTTCAGTAAAACTTGCATTTTCATCTCCAGAGGTTCAACTTGGGTCTCCTTTCCATCGTCTATGTCTCCACTTAACATACTCAATCTTTACCTTCTTGAGTTTATAAAATATAGTTATGATAACTTTTAATGCTCTTATCTTTTAATTCTGTCATCTGTGCTGTTTCTGGATGTGTGTCCATTGATAGATTATCTTTCTCCTCATTGTGGGTCAGTGTTTCCTGCTTCTTCGCATGCCTGGTAAGTTTTGATTGGTTGCCAGACATTGTGTATTTTATCTTGTTAAATGCTGGATGCTTTGTATGCCTATAAATATTCCGGAGCTTTGTTCTGAGACACAGTCAAATTATTTGGAATGAGTTTGATCCTCTTAAGCCTTTTTTATTTTTAAGCTTTGTTAGGCAGGACCCAAGTAGATTTTAGTCTGAGACTATTTCCCCACAACTGAGGCAGTACCTTTCTGGTTACTCAAGGCCGTATGAATGACAAGGTTTTCCACTCTGTCTGATGCGAGTCCAGTTCTTCTCAGCCCTGTGTCATCTCCTGGATTGCTATCTCTGCTCCTTTTGGGTCATTCATTCTCTGACCATGGGTGGGTGTATCACACTCACAGGCTGATGAACTCTCAGCTGAAGACTCAATGGGGATCCTGGGCACATCTCTGGAATGGGCTTTCTCTGTGAGCAGTTTCTCCTCCCGCTCTGTGCCCGAAAATTCTGACAGCTTTGGCTTTCTCAGACTCCCAGATTTATCTCGTCTACTTGGAGACCCTGTGGGTCTGCTCAGATTCTCCCTGCCTAGCTCTGGCCTAGAAACTCTCCAGCACTTAACTGGAGCAAGCATAGGGTCAGCTTATGTGTTTCACCTCTCAGGGATCAGGGTGCTGTGTGATGTCCAAAGCCTGAAAAACCTTTGTTTCTAGTATTCTGTCCAATTTTTTAGTTGTTTAGGGCAAAAGAGGGTAGATCCACTTCCTGTTACTCCATCTTGGCCAGAAGCTGAGGTCTACTTCATTTTTAGTCATGCTTTTGCTTTAATATCTATTTCTGTCTTCGATTGCCACACTAGCTTTCCTTCCACAAATATTTGCCTGGTGTTTATACTTCCAGCTCTTTACTTTGAGCCTTCTTACACCATTATGTCTCAGATTTGTCTCTTTAAAAAGAATGTCACATTTGGGCTTTATCTCCTAGTCTGAGAATGTTTGTCCTTTAACAACTGGGTTTAATTGTTTAAATTTATAGACATTAGTAATCTATTTGGATTTATGTCTATTTACATTTTTAAACAAATGCTTATTAAATTATTTGTTTTTATTTTTTATTTTTGGCTCTGCTTGGTCTCCATTGCTGCATGAAGTCTTTCTCTAGTTGTGGTGCTCGGGCTCCTCATTGCAGTGGCTTCTCTTGTGAAGCTTGGGCCCTGGAGTGCTCAGGCCTCAGTAGTTGCAGCACACAGGCTCAGCAGTTGTGGGTCTTGGGCTCTACGGTGTGGGCTCAGTATGTGGCACGTGCACTAAGTTGTCCCACAATATGTGGGATCTTCCCAGACCAGGGATTGAACTGGGTCCCCTGAATTGCTGCAAGGCAGATTCTCAACCACTGGACCCTCCAGGAAGCCCCTCTAGTTCCTTTTTTTGCACTTTTATGATGGTTTTTCTTTTTCCTTTCATTACTTTTTATTATATTAAAAGAGTTTTTTTATGCTCCCCTTTTTTATTTCTACAAATTTGAAAGTTATGTATTCTATTTTGTTTTTTTAAGAGTTATACTCAGAATTTTAATATGCATTCTTGACATAATAAAGTACAAATCTAATTGGTACTGTTATCCTCCTGAAGAAAAATACAAGGTCTTATAATGATTTAATTCCTTTCTCTGTTTCCCACATTCCATATTACTGTGGGCTAAAATGTATTCCATCTTGTTTTTAAACATCCCCACACAAATGAGTAATTTTGAATAGTTGATGTTTATTAGGCTTAGATTACCCATTTGCTCCCCACTGTTTCTTGCATCACACTCCTTCAACAGCCATAGGGTTAGTGAGATGTGAACTCTCCGAGTCTTTGGTTTGTCTAAAAATGTCTTTATTTTATTCTATGCTCAGTGTAGAAACATGATTTTTCTGAATATAGAATTCCAGATTTAAAATTACTTTCCCTTAATATATTGAAGATATTGTTTATTTTCTTCTGGCATTTGTTATTTGACGAGAAGTCTGCTCTCAGTAGTTGTTATTCTTTTGTAGACCATCTGTCTTTCCAATTTGGCCAGATTTATTTCTTTGTCTGTATTGTTCTGCAGGTGTGATGATGTGTTGAAGTGTAGATTTGCATTATTTATTCTGTTCGAGACAATTTACTACTTCAGTTAGAAAGATGCATTATGTTCAACACTGTCCTGTACCCTCCTCAGAACCGAGGGATCAAATCCCCTAAATGCTAGGAGCTGGGGGTACTACCAGAAGACAGTGCTTCTGTATCAGCCTTCCCCATGAAGTACTCGCAGCTGAGTAGTGCTGCCTTGCTCTCAGGGTTACACCCCTTCCTCAGGGTGGGTTTAGTTGCTAAGTCGTGTCCAACTCTCCAATCCCATGTAGCCCGCCAATCTCCTCTGTCGATGCGATTTCCCAGGCAAGAATACTGGAGAGGGTTGCCTTTTCCTTCTCCAGGGGATCTTCCTGACCCAGGGATCAAATTCAGGTCTCCTGCATTGCAGGCGGATTCTTTACCAGCCGGGCCATCAGGGAAGGGAAGCTTGCATCCAACGATTGGGATTGGTCGATGCAGGGATACAAAACTTGCAGGGATACAAAGAGCCAGCCCTCTTGTCTCAATGAGGGACAATTCTAAAAGTCCTTCTTAGCATCAGCACTCCCTTTAGTAGGATAATCAACTCATCTTGACATATTTATAGGTTCTAGGAATTAGGAATTGTTGGGGAAGATGGCCTTATTTGTTTAGCAACAAAAATATGCATTATTTTAATTCAAATTAAATTGGAAACGACCCATCAACAGAGAATTAAGAACATTTGACAGCCTTACACTCTTGATACAAAGAACAAGGGAGCTGCATATATGATGGCATGGAAATATGATATATATTAAATAAAAAGCTCGATGTTCTCAGGTTCGTGTGTTAAGACCATTGGTTCTGCAGATTCTGATCCATCATGTTGACACCCAAGTCAGCATATTGATTCTTTATAGAAAGCTGTCTATATATACTGAGGAAGAAAAAAATTCCAAAACAAGTTAATCTGAAATATAGCAACCAATGTATTGTAGTTTATATTTATTAAAGATCATATGGGGCTTGAAAAAAACTGAGCTCCTGATCTTCATCCTCAAACCCCAAAGTTCTCTCTTATCTCAGTTAATGATGACTGTTGTTATAAATATTCAGGGGAAAATCCTTGGAGTCATCTTTATGTCTTCTTTTTGTCTGATACTGCAATTTCTATGCAGTTTACCTAAAAATGAACCCAGAATTGGACCACTTCTTATAATCCTCACTGCTGTCCCCGGTCCAAGTCACCATCACTTCTTGCCTGGATTATTGCAGCAGCCTCATGACTGGTAGGGTTTCAGCCAATTCTCAACATGGAGAGTGACCCCATTAAAGTGTTAGTCAAATCCTTGTCTCCTTCTGCTCAGAACCCACCAGGGTAACTGTTCACTTCTCACGCACAGTAAAAGCAAGGTCCTCATTGTGATCTGCAAGGATTCCTGCATGATCCAGCTCCCTGTTACCTCCGAGACTCCTCTCCCACTGCGCGCTCTCTCTCACTCCACTCCCCCACACACCCTGTTCCTTGCTGTAATTTAAAAACACCAGGCATGGTTCCCAGTCAGGACCTTTGCTCTGGCTGTTTCCTCTGCCTGGAAAGTTCTTCCCCACACATCCCTGTGATTTGCTCTCTTACTTCTTCAGATCTTGAATAAACATCACTTGCTCAGTGAAGTGTTCGCAGGTAATTTATCTAAAACTTTAACCCCTCCCTCTTGACATTCCATACCCCTTTCCCTACTTTATTTTTTCCCTTAACCCTTTTTACTTATCTCCTATCTCATATGCTATATATCTGTCCATGGAATTCTCCAGGCAAGAATACTGGAGTGGGCAGCCATTCCCTTCTCCAGGAGATCTTCCTGACCCAGTGATTGAACCCAGGTCTCCCACAATGCAAGCACAAATTCTTCACTGTCTGAACCACCAGGGAAGCCCCATTATATTTTATTATCTCTCTTCATTATTAAAATGTAAAGTTTATTAGACTAGGCTTTTTAAAAAGTCTATTTTGTTAACTGCCATGATCCCAGAGCCTTGAACCATGTCTGGCATGTACTATGAGCTCAATAAATATTTGGTGAATGAATGAAAGAGTGACTGTTTTTTGTTTCTAGAAATTTGACTTGAAAAATCTGTGTGTTCTTATTGAATAGTGTCCTCTTGCTTCTGATTATAGTGATGAATAGCGTGTGCTCTAGAACTAGACTGCTTGGGTTGAAATCCCAGCTCTGCTTCTCTAATAGCTGTGTGACCATGGGCAATTTCCTAACATCTCATCTGTAAAATGCAGAAAGTAATAGTGGCTGCTTCACAGGGATTTACTGTATAGCTGTAAAGAATTAGGAACCTTTTATGTACTGATATGGAAAGAGTTTCAATATCTATTTTAAGCAACAAAAGGAAGGTACAGAATAGTAATATATAATTTTCTGTCTTTTATGCAAGAATTTGTACCTGCATAGAAAAATATTGGAAGTATTTAAAAGAAATTTATAAAAGTGCTTGACTATAGAGAGAAGGGAGTGGGAGCAGCATATCAAGAAAGAGAGTGACTGGATTTACCGTTGAAAGAGGAGGGTAAAGATGTTGATTAACTTGAGGTTTTGTTAATCAAGTTGGGATAAACTTGGGACTTCCCTGGTGGTACAGTGGCTAAGATTCCTTGCCCCCAGAGCAGGAGGCCCCGGATTCAATCCCTGGACAGGGAGCTAGATTTCACATGCCTCAGCTAAACATCCCACAATCTGCAGCTAAACATTCTGCATTCCACAATGAAGATCAAAGATCCTATGTGTCACAATTAAGACCCAGTGCAGCCGAATAAATAAATGTTAAAAAAAAAAATCAGGATAGGCTTGGTTATGTGGTAGTTACAATCACACCAAAGTCTCAGTGGTCATTTTCTTTCTCCTGCTAAATGTCTGTTATAACAGAACGGGAGTTCTATTACATAGTTCTCGGATGGGTATACAACCTAGGTCTGGCCAATGACAGGTGACAAAATATCCTGGAGTGCTTCAGGGAAATGTTCCCACTCTTGAAACAAACAGGAATAGATATCCCTCACACATGCCAGATTTACAAAGGATGCTTGGTAATACGGGAGCCATCTTGTTGACTTGGGAGAGGCAAGCTTGGGAGATTTACAAATCTGACCTCCAGAGGATGGTAGAGTTAGAAAATAGAAAGAACCTGGATCCTTAATGAGGTCAGCAAACCACTGAATTAACCAACTCTGGAGACTTCCTACCTCAGGATTTCTTATTATGTGAGATAATAAAATTTATTTATTGTATAAGCTATTTCAAATTAGATTTTATCTTATTAGTAGATGAAAACATCCTCATTTATAGGTTTCCTTTCATTTTTCTTATTTTATTTTACTGACTAGCTCTCCCAGTGTAACATTGTATAGAGCATGAAAGCAGCCATCTTTGTCTTATTCCAGATTTAATAGGATTACCTCTAAAATTACCCCTAAATATTATAATGACTGTAGGTTTTGGTAAGTCCTTTTATTAAGATAAGAAATTTCTCTTCTAGAGCTAGCTTAGAAGTTTCTGGGGTTTTTTAAAATCAATAATAGATTTAAATTTTGCCAATTATTTTTTAGCATTTGTTGATATAATCAGATCTGTAAATGTAGTGAATTACATAAACTTTCTAAGTTAAAATTAGATCCTTGGACTTCTGTAATTAACCTCTTTGTCATAATATATTTCCTGGATACACTGTTGTATTTGCCTTGCTGAAATTTAAATAGAATTTTTGCATCTCTGTTCCAAGTGAGGTTAATCTTGCTAAGTTTTGGCTTCAGTGCTTTGCTGAATGCACAAAATGAATTAGATACTTTTCCAACAGTAAAATAATGTATTGCTGTGTGCTTAGTTGCTCAATTGTGTCCGACTCTTTGCAACCCCATGGACTGTAACCCGCCAGGCTCTTCTGTCCATGGGGATTCTCCAGGCAAGAATACTGGAGTGGCCTTCCTTGCCGTGCTGTTCCTCCGGGGGATCTTCCCAACCTAGGGATCAAACTCAGGTCTCCCACATTGCAGGTGGATTCTTTACCACTTGAGCCACCAGGGAAGCCCAGAATAATGTGTATAACGTAGAAATTTATCTCTTTTTGGAAAATTTCCTAGTGCTTATCCATTAAACTTCTTAAGCTTAGTGTCTTTTCTCCTTTCCTGGCTGTGATGACTGGCTTGAGGGATCTTAGTTCCCCAACCAGGGATTAAACCCAGGCAGTGCAAGTGTGGAGTCCTAACCCCTGAACCTCCACAGAATTCCCTTACAAAGTAAATAAAACTTAAAAAGAAGACAGTAAAGGGGATGGTAGGAGGGAGCCTCACGAGGGAGGGGATATCTGTATATATATGCTGATTCACAATATTCTACAGCAGAAAATAACACAACATTGTAAAGCAATTGTATGCCAGTGAGGGGTGGGGGGAGACACTATGGGAATTCAGCAGTCCAGTGATTAGAACGCTATGCTTCCATCGCAGGGTAGCACTGGTTGGATTCCTGGTGGGGAAACTAAGATTCCCACTAGCTGTGTGGCAATGGGCAAGGAAAAAACAGCGAAACTTAAAACATGCAGAAAATAATAAAATAAACATCTATTTACTAACTCATTGCCCCAGATGATCAATACACAGCAATTATCATCTTGAAACAAGTCCCTGACATTACAGTTTATAAATATTTCAGCACATATCTCTGAAATATAAAAACTTTTGAAAACCTACCACAGTATATCATAAAATATCCCATCGGTGCTCAAATTTCCTTTTGTGTCTCATCAATATTTTAACAATATTTGTATCAAGATCCAGTTAAGGACCATATATGCAGTTGGTTGATGTGTCTTTTAGGTCTCTTCCAATCTAGAGCTCTCCCCCATCCACTATACCACACACATCTTTCTTCTTTGGAATTTATTTGTGGAAGGAACTGGATCACTTGTTGTGTTAGAATTTCCTACAGTCTGGATTTATATTTCTCTGGTGTTGTTTACTGCGTTCCTTATAGAAAATAGCCAATACTGATTTAAAAAAATTATTCCATATCATAAACTTGAAGTGTTTTAATCCAGTACAGTTATTATTTTTTATTAATGCAAAACTGTCACCTCTTTTACCAACAGGAGCCTCTTCAAGTTGACTTCTAAGTGGGTTTTTTAAAAACTTATTTGAGTGTAGTAGATTTACAATGTTGTGTTAATTTCTGCTATGTAGCAAAATGATTCAGTTATACATATGTATACATTCTTTTTCATATTCTTTTCCATTGTGATTTATCATAAGATATTGGACTATAGTTCCCTGTGCTATACAGTAAGGTCTTATTGTTTACCCATTTAAAAATATATATATATATTTATGTATATTTTACTTATTATTTGGCTGTGCTGGGTCTTAGTTGTGGCATGTGCCACCTAGTTCCCTGACCAGGGATTGAACCTGGGCCCCCTGCATTTGGAGCACAGAGTCCCAGCCACTGGACCACCAGAGAAGTCCCTATCCATTCTAAATATAGTACTTTGCATCTGCTACTACCAAACTCCCGGTGCATCCCTCCTCCACCCTCCTTCCCCTTGGCAACCTCAAGTCTGTTATCTATGTCTGTGAGTCTGTTTTGTAGATAAATTCATCTGTGTCATATTTTAGATTCCACATAAAAGGAATTTCATATAGTATTTGACCTACTTCACTTATAATCTCTAGGTCCCTCCATGTTGCTACAAATGGCATTATTTCATGCTTTCCTATGGATGAGAAGGATTCCATTGTATATACATACCATGTCTTCTTTATCCATTCATCTGTCGATGACATTTACGGTTGTTTCCATGTCTTGGCTATTGTGAATAGAGCTGCTATGAAAATAGAGATGCATGTATCTTTTTGAATTGTAGCTTTGTTTGGATATATGCCCAGGAGTGGGATTGCTGGATCTTACGGCAACTCTATTTTTAGTTTTTTTGATGAACCTAGTAATTAATGATGTTGAGCATCTTTTCATGTGGATGTTGATCATATGTATATCTTCTTCAGAGAAATGTCTGTTTATGTCTTCTGCTTATTTTTCGGCTGGCTTGTTTTTGTTGTTTTTATTAAATTGTATGAGGACTCCTAAGTGGTTTTGATAGTCTCCGTGGCCTTTGGCTTTCTTGTCTCTGATATGACAATTTGTTCCATACTCATCTTATACCTTTCCTGCCCCAGACCTGAAATAAGCCTTTTCTCCAATGATTTCTAATTCCTTTTAGTGGGAAATGATGTTTAGAGACCATGCTTTAGATATTGAGGTGCTCACTACTACTAGGTGGACCTGTTTTCCAGATCTTCCTTCAGTTTTATTTACTTTAAATATAGTCACACACTGCTGCTACTGCTAAGTCACTTCAGTCTTGTCCAACTCTGTGTGACCCCATAGATGGAAGCCCATCAGGCTCCACTGTCCCTGGGATTCTCCAGGCAAGAACACTGGAGTGGGTTGCCATTTCCTTCCAGTTTCTCTTTATCATTTTTTATTTGAATATCTTTTTTTACCACTTTATTTTCAACTTTCTTAGGTGATCTTTATGATTTTTTCCCCCATGTGGTTTGTGGGATCTTAGTTCCTTAGTTCAGTTCACTTCATTTCAGTTGCTTAGTCGTGTCCGACTCTTTGAGACCCCATGAACCGCAGCACCCCAGGCCTCCCTGTCCATCGCCAACTCCCGGAGTTCACCCAAACCCACGTCCATTGAGTACCTTCAGTTTTATTTACTTTAAATATAGTCACACACTGCTGCTACTGCTAAGTCACTTCAGTCTTGTCCAACTCTGTGTGACCCCATAGATGGAAGCCCATCAGGCTCCACTGTCCCTGGGATTCTCCAGGCAAGAACACTGGAGTGGGTTGCCATTTCCTTCCAGTTTCTCTTTATCATTTTTTATTTGAATATCTTTTTTTACCACTTTATTTTCAACTTTCTTAGGTGATCTTTATGATTTTTTCCCCCATGTGGTTTGTGGGATCTTAGTTCCTTAGTTCAGTTCACTTCATTTCAGTTGCTTAGTCGTGTCCGACTCTTTGAACCCCATGAACCGCAGCACCCCAGGCCTCCCTGTCCATCGCCAACTCCCGGAGTTCACCCAAACCCACGTCCATTGAGTCAGTGATGCCATACAACCATCTCATCCTCTGTTGTCCCTTTCTTCTTCTGCCCTCAATCTTTCCCAGCATCAGGGTCTTTTCCAATGAATCAGTTCCTTGCATCAGGTGGCCAAAGTATTGGAGTTTCAGCTTCAGCATCAGTCCTTCCAGTGAACACCCAGGACTGATCTCCTTTAGGATGGACTGTTTGGATCTCCTTGCAGTCCAAGGGACTCTCAAGAATCTTCTCCAGCACCACAATTGAAAAGCATCAATTCTTTGGTGCTCAGCTTTCTTTATAGTCCGACTCTCACTTCCACACATGACTATTGGAGAAACCATAGCCTTGACTAGATGGACCTTTGTTGACAAAGTAATGTCTATGCTTTTTAATATGCTGTCTAGGTTGGTCATAACTTTCCTTCCAAGGAGTAAGCATCTTTTAATTTTATGGCTGCAATCACCATCTGCAGTGATTTTGGAGCCCCCCAAAATTAAGTCAGCCACTGTTTCCACTGTTTCCCCATCTATTTGCCATGAAGTGATGGGACCGGGTGCCATGATCTTATTTTTCTGAATGTTGAGATCAAACTTGGGCTGGGGTCTTAGCAGTGAAAGCATGGAGTCCTGATCACTGGACCACCAAGGAATCTCCTAGATGACTTTTATTTATTTCTTTTTGATATCATAAGTTTTATGTATTTTTATTTTCATTTTAATTTTTTTAAACACCAAAAACATTCTGTATTGGGGTACAGCCAATTAACAATGTTGTGGTAGTTTCAGGTGAACAGCAAAAAGACTCATTCATTCATACACATGGATCCATTCTCCCCCAAACTGCTCCCCTCATCCAGGCTGGCACATAACGTTGAGCAGAGTTCCATGTCCTATATCCTAGGTCTTTGTTGGTTATCCATTTTAAATTTAGCAGTATATATATGACCTTTCCAAAGTCCCTAATCAATGTGTGTCTTGTAATAGACAGATTTTTAAAAATCCAGTATAAGATTCTCTTTTTGTCCATTAACTAAATCTATTCACATTCCAAGTAATACTGATGCATCTGAACTCCCAACATATTTTACCTTTTCTACTCACCTAGATTTTTGTTGTTTCCTTTTGTCATTTGTAAGATTGATTGAATTTTCCTTGTCCTATTTTATCCTTCTTAAAATTGCAACTTGTGTCTGCTGTTTCTTTTAGTGGTTACCCTAACATATGGATTTTACAAGTTTCACTGATTTTTTTAAATAAGATACTTCTAGGATTACTATTTTTCCTTTTTTCTATGTACATTCTCTATTAATCCTTTGTGGCTGGCAAATGTTCTGCATCCTTGAATATCTATAAATATATTTATTTTACATTCACACTTGAATAATATCTGAGTATATAGAATTCTAAATTTGTAATCATTTTTATCTCAAAAATTTGGAGATATATTTCTTCTGTTTTCTTGTGTCCAATATATTTTCATTGAGAATTCTAATGTCAGTCTTCATAGAAATGTTTTGTAAAATCTTCGGATGATTTTAAGAAATTCTCTTTTATTGTCTATTCTTCTAAAATTTTACTCATATACACTAGACATAGTCTTTTCTTTTTTTAAAAAATTATTTACTTATCTAGCTCTCTATTTATTGATGTGTAGTCATCGTTCATTCACCTGACTCTATTCTCAACCTGCAGATTCGTGAATTTTTCCTCTCTTTTATCATTTATGTCCTTTATTTTCTTCTGGAACATGTATAAATAGGTTGGGAGACTCTGGCTCTATTCTCCATGTTTCTAAACATTTCTTCATACATTCTGTTTTGTACCACATTCTGGGAGAATCTCTCAGCTATTTCTAGCTCATTCTGCTATTTCCCCTTCTTCTGAATATTTTTATTTTCCAAGAGCTCTACTTGGTTCTTTTTCCTAACTTTCTTTTTGTCTTGTGGATTCAATTATCTCTCTTACCTCGGTGAGGATTTCAATTAATTTTCCTTAAAATCACCTTCTGTGAGTTCTAGTAATTGTTTCTTAGATATTTGTCCTGTGTTGCGCTTTATGCTTCTCTTTTATGAAGTACTAGTAATTCTTGGCTCTCTACACATCTTTTCCTTTGAGAGTCTCTATTACTCTGCCTATGGGAGGAGCGGTTTATTGAAACTTGCTTCCAGGCACTGATGGGGAGATGAAGATGGGCCCATTATCTGGCCTTTTGAGTATGGGGAGTCTCCCAGGGTGCTGCCTTGCCTCTTGGCCCCAGGATCTCCCTTCACTGATTAGGAGCACATGCCTCTGCTAACTACTGCACAGCACAGAGTAGGAAGTAGGAGGGGCAGATGATCAGCGTCCTCCTACCCAAGTGTACTGGGTTGAGAAGTGTCTCCCCAAATTCATGTTCACCTAGAACCTGTCAGTATGACCATATTTGGAAATAGGGTCCTTACAGATGTAGTCAAGAAAAGATGAAGCCATGCAGGATTAAGGTGGGGCCTACATCCCGTTTGACAGTAAGTTGGCCCCCTTAGCAAGAAAAAGAAATTTATCACACAGTCTTTCTGTTTGGTGTCCCTGAAGTTGAAACTCACTGTTCCCTCCTAGCTACATATCAAGTCATAATGCATCAGCTCTTCAAGTCTCAGTTTGCTCATCTAGAGAAGAGAATTTTAATACCTCCTACTGTATAGAGTCATTACAAAGATCAAAATGATAAGGTGGATACAACAGTTTGTATGAATTGAGACATTATATTTTCCTTATGCTAAGTTCCACATAGATAAGATTAGCAATAATGACACATATCAAAAGTAATATATGTTATTCTAACGTTTGGACCAGTAACCCTAATTCTCTTACTATACCTCAAAAGAACAACAACCTACAGAGCTATCTTTATGCTTGAAAACTGTTTGTTATAGTAATCCTTATAAAAGCTACCCAGAGGGAGGTGTTGGGGGAACAGGTGAAACAGGGGAAGGGGATTGAGAGGTACAAATTTCCAGCTATAAAATAATAAGTACAGCATAGGGGATATAGTCACTAATATTGTAATAACTCCATATGGTGACAGATGTTACTAGACTTACTGTGGTGATCTTTTTATAGTATATACTGAATAACTATGTTATCTCCTGAGATTAATATAATATTGTATGTCAATTATATTTCAATTTTTTTGAAAAAAGACCTGGGCAGTAACCCAAATAGCTAACAATGGGGGAATCATTATATAAATCTGCCTTTCCCTGCATATATATAATGTATGTAAATATATAGGTTTTTTTTTTACTTTGCAAGTCTCTCTTGTCAACACATAGTCTCATAAAATTCATAGTATTTTAAAAATCATTTCATTATTTTTATTTAACAAACATATATGATGCCTAATAAGTATCAGGCATTATTTTAAAAACTTAAAAATATTATGTTTTAAATCATTGATACATATTTTAAATCTTTGTAAAATATTTTACTTTTAACAATAGTATTAAAGCTGTTTAATAAAGATTGATTCACTGCAAACTTCATTAATATCCATGTTACTAAGACAAAATTTAACTTCCTATTAATACATGACAAATACTTTAAAATGCATAAGAAAATAATCTGTGATATACCTTTTAAATAGAATAATTTATTGTGCTTAGTTTAGGGACAAAATCTATTTTTAATATAGATTGAAAGAAACTACATTCTCTGCCATTAAAATGGGCAAAAATTGTTTTCATTGCCTAATGCTTAGAATTCTTATATTTTAACTTAAAGTATCAATGTTTTATTTTTATAATTTTCAAAATTGTATTTCCAAGTGAAGAGATGAGAGAAATTTCAGACTGTAATTAACAGATACTTCTCTACAAATATATTTGGGAATGGGATTTTGGTGTGGCTGATTAGTATTCTGGCAAATGGATTGCTTCTCTCCACTTTTACTTTTTATTTATTTGATGTGCATAAATCTGCTTTATTTTTTGTGTGCTTATTGGCATGGCCTAAGAAACCTGGTGGGCTGCTGTCTATGGGGTTGCACAGAGTGGACACGACTGAAGCGACTTAGCAGCAGCAGCAGCAGCAGCAGCAAGGAACCATAATGATAGTGGGCAATTCTTTTTTTTACTCCTTCTTTTTAAAAATATTTAAATTATGAAAGTATGATAATTATGAAAGTATGACCACATTTGCAAGAGACTTGGAAAATACAGAACAAAATTACATATAATTCCACTACATATTGCAGTTATTTTTTAAGTAGATAAATGAAGATTTTTAGTTGACTTTTCAATACCAAACTCTCAAAAATTAATAGAATGAATATACAAAAAAGTAGAAGGATGTAGTAGACCTGAAAGGCACCATGAACCAATTCTACATAGTTAAGATTTATACAATTTTCACACAACAGCAGGATACAAATTCTGTTCAAGTTCCCATAGCCTACAAACTAGTAGACACTGGAACATACCCAGGGACATAAAACAAGGTACAAAAATTTCATGGTTTAAAGGTATTGAAGTCATAGAGAGACTATTCTCTTATCACTGAAGAATTATGTTAGAAGATAATATCAAAAGATAATTGAAAGTAATCCATGTATTTTCAAGTGCAGTGTGACATTTACCAAGAGAGATCTTTGACTTAGCTACTGAAAGCCTCAGTAAAGCTAGAAGACTGAAAAAAACACAGAGGGTGATTGCAAAATTGAAAGCATTTAAATGAGAAGTTAGTATCAAAATGAGAAATTAATACCAAATGTGAATTTGGTAATTAAATGTCCACTTTTAAATGATAGGTGTACCTAAGAAGCCATACAAGGAAAATTAGAAATATTTGTGACAGAATAAAAATGAAATGAGAATTTACTAGAATCTGTTACAGTTGAAGCTGCTCGATGCAACTAAATACAATATAGAATCTTGAATAAGGTATAAAAACAAATAATGGACACTAGCATAAAATTTTGTGATATTTGAACAAAATCTGTACTTTAGTTACTAACACTGTATCATATTAATCTCCTGTTGTTTTTTTAACAACATAGTATTTCTTTATATTCTCAGATTGGATTAGAAGTTTCAAGCCTCATTCAAATTAAAAAAAAAATCACTAAGATAATAAACTTTCTTCACTTTTAGTGGTAATGCTGCTGCTGCTGCTAAGTCGCTGCAGTCGTGTCCGACTCTGTGGGACCCCACAGACGGCAGCCCACCAGGCTCCCCCGTCCCTGGGATTCTCCAGGCAAGAACACTGGAGTGGGTTGCCATTTCCTTCTTCAATGCATGAAAGTGAAAAGTGAAAGTGAAGTTGCTCAGTCGTGTCCGACCCTCAGCGACCCCATGGACTGCAGCCTTCCAGGCTCCTTAGTGGTAATACTAGATATAAAATATGTGAAACTATATCAAAGTTTTGAGTGAATATAAATTAGAAATCTAGTATGTGTCAATTGTGAGATTGCTTTTCCCCACTTTTAAAACAGATTTTAAAGTATAATACATATTTTGAAGTTTGAATTCATGTTATTATAATTATAAAATAAAACCAACTTACATATCTGATAAAGACTATCTCAAGGAAAATTTTCAGAATTATAATCTTTTATTATGGTAAAATACACAGAACATGAAATTTACCATTAATGTCATATAGCACATTCAAATTCACAGTGTTGTGTAGCCATCACTACTATCTAATTCCAGGACATTTTTATCACCCCAAAAGGAAACCCCATAGCTATTAAGCAGTCATTCCCCATTGCTCCACCTCCCAGTCCCTGGCAACCAATAATCTCTCTGTCTCTATGGAATTGCCTATTCTGGACATTTCAGATATATGAAAGCATATAATATATGGCCTTTTGTGCCTGGTCTTTTACATCTAATGTGATGCTTTTAGGGTTTGTCCATGTTATGTATGTATCAGTACAGAATTATCATTTTAAGGCTCTCATTCACTTACCTATATTTTAATAACAGAATTCCTTATTCTTTCTTTTGTCAGTCTTTAATCATTATGAGTGTAGACTAAAGAAGGCAATAAGGAATAAAGACTATAATTGTATAATAGATTTCTTAAGTGTTAATACCATGGTGTTGTATCGACCTGGGTAAGAATTGAGGGACCAGTTCATGACTTCCTCAAATTCTGTCTGTGTGACTCACTCAAAACATGCCCAGAGTTCTCTCATGCTGGTCTTTAAAGGAGAAATGTTTTAGTAGTATTATTATTTTAATATTTTATTTATTTATTTGATTGCACCAGGTCTCAGTTGGGGCACCATAGGATCTTTAGTTCTGACATGTGAGATCTAGTTCCCCAGGCAGGGATTGAACCCAGGCCCCCTGCATTGGGAGCATGGAGTCTTAGCCACTGGGCCACCAGGGAATTCCAGGAGAAATGTTTTAAATAAATAATTGAGCTACTTTTTGAAATTCAAACAAATGCAATTGCCAACTTTGAATGTGGAATAACATTCCATTCTACATTCTGAGGAATTCCCTGGAATAATGTTCATGGATCTTGCAAAGGATAACAGACACTTTATGAGATTCTTATGAGGGAGAATGTATTGCTGCCATTAAACATGCTTATGAAGACAATGTATTACAAGAAAAATATTTATGATCTAATGCCACAGGGGAAAGCAGGACTCAAAATTATAAGTATGCTACGGAAATGAGAGGAAGACCACTTAAAACTATGTAAAAACACTTTTACGAAAAAGAGAGAATGGAAATGTGCAAAATAATAACAATAACACGAGGAATGGTAGAATTATGGGTATATATTTTTCTTTCCTGAATTTTCCAAAGCTCTGTAATCTGGTTATATTACTATTATTAAACAGTTATACATGAATAAAGGTAATAGCTCACGATCACTGACCTTTAGCAGCTTTCCTCTAAGTCAGTCTTGATTCAGACCATCATAAAAGGACACACAAACCCACATGTGCTCTATAGATAGAAATCTTGAAGTTAAATGATTGGAAAATTACACAGGAACTGCTTTCTAATGTTCATTTTGGAAAGATAACTGCCATTGTCTTGCCTTGTAGAGGACAGATCCTTTTAATGAGGTCCTTTTTGTACTTCATTAGTTGAATGAATTTTTAAAAAAATATTTATTGGTGTGGATCATTTTTAAAGTCTTTTTTGAATTTGTTACAATATTGCTTCTGTTTTATGTTTTTTTTGGGGGGAGGGGGCTCCAAGGTATGTGGGATATTAGTTTCCCAACTGGAGATAGAACCTGCATCCTGTCCCACCCCCCAACTTGGAAGGGAAAGTTAACCACTGGACCACTAGGGGAGTCCCTGAATGACCTTTTATTAGACCAAATTCTGCTTGCAATCTACATCTTAAAAGCACATAGAATGTACCAGGCCACCTATTATAATGTGCTGGGAAGCACTTCGGCTTGGTTGTTAGGAGGCCTGAATTTGAGCCTTAGTTGCGCAGCCTCTGGCAAGTCAACTTCATCTGTGAACTTTATCTCTGCACCATGGGTCCGGGGGTCCTGACTTCTATGGACCTCTAGATGAGAAGGAAATTCTCAGCTATTTAAATGATCTCTTACTTCTCATAAGTAGGGACTCAGAAATGTGTCTGACTCCTACTAAAGTAGAAACAGCTGCAGAGCAGGAAAGAGAAGAGCGAATAAAAAGGATATAATTGAAAATAAGCAAGAGAGAGAGCACTGGAGGGTGACTCTCAGGAGATATGAACTCTAGTCCCAGCTATGCCACTGGGTGAGGGTGTGATCTTGAGTTAGTCATTTTCTTAGCCAGGGCCTGGCTTCTTCCTCTGTGAAATAAGGTGACAGGTCTCATGCCCCTCTCAGTTACAAATTCTATTAATATATGATTCTAGATTATAGAATGAGGGGTGCCTGTTGTAGCCTCACTTGATTCTTCCAGGACCTCCTTGTTATTCAGGGGCCTCAGCACAATGTTGACTTTTAATCTTTTAATTCATTCTCATGTCATCCATGAAGTAAATCAGAAGAGAAAATCCAGATGAACATTCCCATTTAAGCCAGTTTCTTGAGGCTGATATTTTAACAAACAATAAACTGATGAATCATGAGATGGCTTTGGAAAATATTAGACACTTAAATCTTCACAACATTTTCAGGAAATAGGCTGTAAATGGAAGAAAAATGTAAATGTGTTCAAGATGGGGAACTGCCTTAAATAAAAATAACTACATTTTACTTTTAAATTAAAAAAAAAAAAACTCCTCCTGAAAGAGTACTTGGGATGAGTACAAACATAGTATCAGGGATTTTTCTTTAGATCCCACAGCCAGTTTATTTGCTAAACAGAACATTTTGGAAAATTTGCATTATGAATGCAGACCCAGGCAAGTAGGCCAGTTGAGATGGATGATTCCTCAGCCACTATCTCAGTTATTTGGTTTTCCTAATGGTCAGCTTTGCCCAAAACCAAACTCACCATCATCAGGGGAAGCTGTGGGGTAAAAGTGTAAGGGTGGCAAAATTTGTTTTCTGGTTCAGCATCTGGTTCTCCCTGCTGAGTGTCAACTCTCCAAAGCTGACTTAGATACCTGTATTTTAAAAATTTTATTTATTTATTTGGCTGCACCAGGTCTTAGTTGTGACATGTGGGGTATTGTTCCCTGACCAGGGATCAAACCTGGGCCCTTGCATTGGATGTGCAGAGTCTTAACCATTGGACCACCAGGGGAATCTCTGTATACTTGTCTTCTTTCCTCTTCTTTTTTTTCTTCCTTTCTTTCTTTTTTTTCTGCATATTCAAAATCTTTCACCAGGAGAAATTTTCTATATTTATTATTCTGACCTATAATTGGTTGAGAATATCCTACAATGGGTTATATATTCCCATGTTTGGTAAGCTTATAGGATTCAGAGGCTCAAATAAATGGAATACATTTTCCACCCACAGCCTTGAGGGAATATGGGGTAGTGAGAGAAAGGGGGCATTTATAGGGTCTCTCAATCAGGTCCATTTGCAAAAGCGGAAACCATTTTGGCTGATTTCAACAACCCTTATTTAAAGGGAATTGTGTGCTTACAAAATTGTTTGAAGGATTGTCGGAAGAGCCCTAGGTTGAGCTTCCAAGAATGATGCCTAGAACAGGATGGTGGCCCACAAAGGGAGCTCTGACTGTGTCAATACTAGTAAGCTGGAGGATCAGGAAGTATTAGGACCACGTCGCTCCTGACACCCACAGAGCTGAGAAACAGACCCTGGGACTCTTGCCACTGATGTCTCAGGAGAACCCAACCCACCTCTATTTGCATGTGTGCCAGCAGAAATAACAGAAAACAGCAGAAGCCTGGCCTGCACCTTATTTCTGCCTTCCAAATCCCCAGATGTGTTTCCTTGATGGACTTGGAACTCTTGCTGTCAAGGAGTCTAGGAAATACATAGTCTTTTTTTTTTTTTTTAAGTTGAAGAATATAGAAAAAAAAACGCAAACATTTATTTGACTGCACTGGGTCTTAGTTGCAGCACTTGGGATATTCATTATGTCATGTGGGATCTTTCATTGGGCATGTGGGCTTAGTTGCCCTGTGACATGAGGGATCTCAGTTCCCTGACAAGGAATCAAACCCTTATCCCTTGCCGTCTCTTGCATTGCAAGATGGATTCTTAACCACTGGACCACCAGGGAAGCCCCTAGTCTGTCTTTTTTAGTCTGAAGTATTTAAAGAAGCATAGTTCAAGGGACTGGGAATGGAGCTGAGGGAGCCTAACTGTGATATGTAACATGGGAGGAGGGTGGGGAACAACTTCATTTTCCCCAAGGTGCCTGGAGGTTCACTCCCATATAACAAGGCCAGCTATGAACATCATCATGCGAATAGAAAGAAGGCATATGGAACATAAGACCCTCTGGTAAGGGAGGACTCAGAGTATAAAGTCACTGCTGGCCTCCTAGAGCTTACACAGTCTCACCTGAGAAATGGAAACACAGACTCACAATCTGGCAGGCCAATTATCTATATAGATATATAGACATATATATATATGCCTTTGGAAACAACTGCATTTGAGAGTTTAATTTGCATTTTAAAAAATCAACCTTAGATGCCACCCATCTGTAGAGACTGGAGATGTTTCTAACTCACATCTACTTGTCATGATCCTACTAAGTGCCAAGGAATACTTTCACACGTGCTTTCTCATTATATTTTCATAGCACATGGATTCAGAATTCCTGGGGTGTGAGCTATATAGAATATATATATAAGGTAGTTATTAGTCTTCTTTGAGGGGGCCAGGAGGGACTACCCTTAGTATGTGTGAAGGCGACTCATGTATCATTACTAGAGAAAGTGAAAGTTGAAAGATCAGTTTAGTTCAGTCGCTCAGTCATGTCCGACTCTATGCAATCTCATGGACTGCAGCACGCCAGGCTTCCCTGTCCATCACCAACTCCCAGAATTTGCTCAAACTCATGTCCATCAAGTCAGTGATGCCATCCAACCATCTCATCCTCTTTCATCCCCATCTCCTCCTGCCTTCAGTCTTTCCTAGAATCAGAGTCTTTTCGAATGAGTTAGTTCTTTGCATCGGGTAGCCAAAGTATTGGAGTTTCAGCTTCAGCATCAGTCTTTCCAATGAACATTCAAGACTGATTTCCTTGAGGATTGACTGGTTTGATCTCCTTGTAGTCCAAGGGACTCTCAAGAGTCTTCTCCAACACCACAGTTAAAAAGCATCAATTCTTTGGCGCTCAGCTTTCTTTATAGTCCAACTCTCACATCCATACATGACTACTGGAAAAACCAAGTTGAAAGATAGGTGCAACTATTTCCAAAATCAGAATGTGTGGAAATTTAAATGTATGTCTAACCCATGTGACATTGGACCACTCAATTTTATTTTATTTATTTTTTAATATGAAACGCTTGACGAATTTGTGTGTCATCCTTGCACAGGGGCCATGCTAATCTTCTCTGTATCGTTCCAATTTTAGTATATGTGCTGCTAAAGCGAGCACAGACCGCTGAATTTTAATGGTGTTGCAAAAGAAGTGTTAGGACCTTAGTTGTCTTGTGTTCTCATGTGCGATCATAGCATGGTTTATTTAACCTATTCCTTATTGATGGGCATGTGGTTACTTCCAATCTTTTTCTATGTGGACAATGATGCAATGATGAATTATCCTCTATATCATATTGTCATTGTGGAGGGAAACATAGAACTCCAGAAGTGGAAGTGTCAGGTCAAAGGGTAAATGTACTTTAATTTCAGAAATATTGTCAATTGGTTTGTATTATGCTGTGTCACTTTAACAAAAAAAAATTATTTCTGGCTGTGCTGGGTCTTTGGTGCTGTGTGCAGGCTTTTTCTGGTTGTGGGGTGCAAGCTTCTCACTGTGATGGTTTCTTGTCTTGAGGAGCATGGGCTCCAGAGAGTTTGGGCTTCAGAGGCTGCAGCTCACAGATTCCAGAGCGTGGGCTCAGTTGATGTGGCCTGTGGGCTTAGTTGCCCCGCAACATGTGGAATCTTTCTGGACCACGGATTGAACCTGTGTCGCGTGCAGTGGCAGGCGGATTCTAAGCACTGGACCACCAGAGAAGCCTCATGATTGGGTCGCTTTTCACTCCTACTGACAATGGTTAAGATTACCTGATTCCCCACAGCCTTGCTGACAGAAACTACTGCTCAGTTTTTGGGGGTTTTCCTAATTTAATAGTTACCTCAGTTTCGTTTCAATTTGCTTTTTTCTTATGAGTTGAAGAAAGTTTCTTTTTACGTGTGTAAGGGCCGTTTGTCTTTTTCTATGAACTTTTCCATTTGTGTACTTTGCTCATTTTCTTTAAAAAGACTGATCATTTTTGGTCTCTTTGTATTGATGTATTGTAGTTCTCCATGTATTTGGATAATTAGTACTTTGTCTAAAGATGCAAGTTTAAAAGGTATTTCCCCAATTTATCATTTGTCTTTCAACATTTCTTATGGCATATTTTTCTATGTACTTAAAATTTTTGTGTAATAAAAATGACTATTTTTGTGTATGCATTTTGAATCATAGTAAGCTCATAAAGTTACATGTTTTCTTCTGAGAATTTTATAGTTTAATTTTTTATATAAAGATTTTAAAGATACTTGTGTTTTTCCTGGTTCATGATGAGAGATAGATCCAACTTTATTTTTTCCAGGTGGTTATTCGGTTGTCAGAGAAGGCAATGGCACCCCACTCCAGTACTCTTGCCTAGAAAACCCATGGACGGAGGAGCCTGGTAGGCTGCATGGGGTCGCCAAGAGTCAGACACGACTGAGTGACTTCACTTTCACTTTTCACTTTCATGCATTGGAGAAGGAAATGGCAACCCACTCCAGTGTTCTTGCCTGGAGAATCCCAGGGATGGGGGAGCCTGGTGGGCTGCCGTCTATGGGGTCGCACTGAGTTGGACGTGACTGAAGTGACTTAGCAGTAGCAGTATTCAGTTGTCTCAACAACATTTACTTGAAATTGTTTTCTTGCCATGCTAATTTGAGTTGCCACTTTTTCATATACTAAGTCTTTGTATGTATTTGGCTCTATTTCTGCACTTAAATTCTGCTCCTTTAGCCTGTCTAGTCAAGCAAAATTATACTGTTTTAATTATTGGGACCTATTAACATATTTTAATATCTGTTTGGGATAGCTTCACCACATTGTTCTTCAGTTTTCAAGCTTTTCTGGTTACTCTTGCTTATTTATTTTCTGGAATGAATTTAGAAACAACTTATCTATTTCTTAGGAAAAAATCTATTGGTAATTTTTTAAAGATCAGGTTAAACTTACCAACTGACTCAGAGAGAACAGACTTTTTATCATGTTGAATTTTTTTTACCAAAGAATAAGGCAAACATTTCTATTCCATTCTATTTTCATTCCCATAGTAGTGTTTTGAAATTTTCCTCATAAAGTTATATATTTGTTTTTTTTTAAATCAATCTTTAAAATACTTGCTTATTTATTTTTAGCTGCACTGCGTCTCTGTTGCTGCCTGTTGGGCTCTCTCTAGCTGCAGCCAGCGGGGGCTACTCTTCCTTACGGCACTTGGGCTTCTTATTGCAATGGCTTCTCTTTTCATAGAGCACAGGATCTAGGGTGAGTGGGCTCAGCAGTTGTGGCACGTGGGCTTAACTGCTCTGTGGCATGTGGGAGCTTTCTGGACCAGGGATTGAACCCGAGTCCCTTCATTGCAGCAAACTTTCAGCCCCTGGACCACCATGGAAGTCCCAAGAGGTCTATTCTTAAGGTGGTTCTTAAGTGTTTTATCTTTTTGTTGTTGTTCTTGCCATTGCAGATGTGGTTTTCTTGTGCTTTTAAAATTGGTATTGTTTTATGTAAGATAACTATTCATTGTTGTATATTAACTTTATACTTTGCAATTTATTGCATTCTTTTAATATTTGTAGTAGTTTTTTGGCTGATTCTCTTAAATATAAAATTTTATCTTTTTAAAACAGTGACAATTTTGCCATCTCTTAAAATTCTTATACTTTCTTTTGTCTGATTGTAGTTCTTAATATTCTCAATTCAGTAACTCAGTTGTGTCGGATTCTTTGTGATCCCATGAATCGCAGCACGCCAGGCCTCCTTGTCCATCACCAACTCCTGGAGTTCGTTCAGACTCATCTCCATCGAGTCAGTGATGCCATCCAGCCACCTCATCCTCTGTCATCCCCTTCTCCTCCTGCCCCCAATCCCTCCCAGCATCAGAGTCTTTTCCAGTGAGTCAACTCTTCGCATGAGGTGGCCAAAGTACTGGAGTTTCAGCTTTAGCATCATTCTTTCCAAAGAACACCAGGGCTGATCTCCTTTAGAATGGACTGGTTGGATCTCCTTGTAGTCCAAGGGACTCTCAAGAGTCTTCTCTAACACCACAGTTCAAAAGCATCAATTCTTCGACACTCAGCCTTCTTCACAGTCCAACTCTCACATCCATACATGACCACAGGAAAAACCATAGCCTTGACTAGACAGACCTTAGTTGGCAAAGTAATGTCTCTGCTTTTGAATATGCTATCTAGGTTGGTCATAAGTTTCCTTCCAAGGAGTAAGTGTCTTTTAATTTCATGTCTGCAGTCACCATCTGCAGTGATTTTGGAGCCCCCCAAAATAAAGTCTGACACTGTTTCTACTGTTTCCCCATCTATTTCCCATGAAGTGATGAGACCAGATGCCATGATCTTAGTTTTTCTGAATGTTGAGCTTTAAGCCCACTTTTTCACTCTCCTCTTTCACTTTCATCAAGAGGCTTTTTAGTTCCTCTCACTTTCTGCCATAAGGGTGGTGTCATCTGCATATCTGAGGTTATTGATATTTCTCCCAGCAATCTTGATTCCAGCTTGTGCTTCTTCCAGCCCAGCGTTTCTCATGATGTACTCTGCATAGAAGTTAAATAAGCAGGGTGACAATATACAGCCTTGACATACTCCTTTCCCTATTTGGAACCAGTCTGTTGTTCCATGTCCAGTTCTAACTGTTGCTTCCTGACCTCCATATAGGTTTCTCAAGAGGCAGATCAGGACAATATTAAATAGCCATATTGACAGAGGGCATCTTCAGCTTATTTCTTACCTTAGCATGTGTTCTCCATTAAGATTGTTTCTGGTGTCTGGATTAATAAATTATGTTAATCATGTTAAATAAATCATCCATTAATATTTCATGGGATGTTTTTTATTTTTGTTTTTTAACTTTATTTTCTACTGCAGTATAACTGATTAATAACGTTGTGACAGGTGAACAATGAAGACACTCAGTCATACATATACGTGTATCCATTCTCCCCTAAACTCTCATGCTGTGCTTTTAAAAATCAAGAATGGGTTTTTACTTTTTCCCAAATCCTTATTATCACTGAGATAATTTTTCTCCTTGTTTATATTAATATAGAACTACCACTGATATTAAGGCATCTTTTTATTCATGGAATAAACAACTCGATTATTATTTTAAATGTATCCCTTGATTCTGCTTGCTAATATTTTATTTGAAAGCTATAAGTTAAATTGCTGGGAGAAATATCAACAACCTCAGTATGCAGATAATACCACTCTAATGGCAGAAAGTGAAGAGGAACTAAAGAGCCTTTTGATGAGGGTGAAAAAGAGTGGAAAAGCTGGCTTAAATTCAACGGTAAAAAAAACTAAGATCATGGCATCAGATCCCATTACTTCATGGCAAATAGATGGGGGGAAAGTGGAAACAGTGACAGATTTTATTTTCTTGGGCTCCAAAATCACTGCAGATGGTGACTGCTGCCATGAAATTAAAAGACGCTTACTCCTGGAAGAGAAGCTATGACAAACCTAGATAGCATATTAAAAAGCAGAGACATCACTTTGCCAACAAAGATCCCTATAGTCAAAGCTACGGTTTTCCAAATAGTCATGTATGGTTGTGAGAGTTCAACCATAAAGAAGATTGAGTGCTGAAGAATTGTTGCTTTCAAACTGTGGTGCTGGAGAAGGCTCTTGAGATTCCTTGAAACTGCAAGGAGATCAAACCAGTTAATCCTAAAGGAAATCAACCCTGAATATCCATTGGGAGGACTGATGCTGAAGCTGAAGCTCCAATACTTTGGCCACCTGATGCAAAGAGCTGACTCATTGGAAAAGACCTTGATGCCAAGAAAGATTGAGGGCAGGAGGAGAAGGGGGTGACAGAAGATGAGATGATCTGATGGCATCACTGTCGTCAGATAGTGAAAGACAGGGAAGCCTGGCATGCTGCAGTCCTTGGGATCGCAGAGTCAGACATGACTTAGCGTCTGAACCACAACAACGTTTTATTTAATGTTTTTATGTTGATATTTATAAGTAAGACTGGTCTATAATTTTCTTTCTTTGTGCAGTCCTTGTCAGGTTTTGATATCAATGTTGTGTTTGCTCTGGAACCATTTAAAAATCAATGATCAGATAACGATTTCTCAGAAAACATGGGCCATGCGAATTTAAGTCAGGCACCTATGTGAAGCCTAGCTGTGATTCCATATTTTCTGAGGATATTTGTATCTTCTCTCCCACCCACCATTAAGACTGAAGCAGATAAGTTTTCTTACTGTGCTTTTCTGTATGCTGGATTTCCCTAGCTCCTCTTTGGGTATTTTAGCTTTGTGCATGGGTCTCCTATCCAGTTCCCTAACTTTGGAAGGATTTCTGTTCTCTAGACCTTGAGAGGATGTCAAGATAGACACCTGAGGTCATAAAAGATGACGTTAAGGCACCTGGCATTCCACTTAGATTGCTCCTTTCACTCATATGACCTGTGTAACTTTTTGTGACTCTCTTGCTGTTGTTGTTATTGTTGCCAGCCTCTAATGTGTCTCTTTGTGACCCCATGGACTGCAGCTTGCCAGGCTCCTCTGTCCTTTACTATCTCTGGGAGTTTGCTCAAATTCATGTCCATTGAGTTGGTGGTGCTACCTAACTGTCTCATCTAACTCTCTTGCTAACTTATTCCTAAAACTGAAAGCAAATCTATTTTGTCCAAAATTTTTACTTGTCTTGCAGAAAGAAGTTGTTAAGACTATCTGGTCTACTATACTGCTAGAAACAGAAATTAGGACTTGCCATATCAAATATATTTTATAATACTAAAACAATTAAAATTGTGTAGTTTTGGTATCGAAATACGTATCTAGATTAATGAGGCAGAATGGAGACTGTAGAAATAGATCTGTCTCTATATAAGAACTTAGTATATATCCTTACGACATAGCATTTTGAAAATTAAATTCCAGATGGATTGAAGGGCTAAACTTAAAAAAAAAAAGCTATGAAAGTGTTAGATAAAAATACAGACAAATGTATATATTTAACTACGGAGAAGGAATGAGCCTCTAAATCAAACACACATACACTCACACAAGAAAATACAGGCAAATATTTATAACCCATGGGTTAGAGAAAATTCTCTAAAGCAAGACATATTTGTGCTTGCACAAAAAGCCTTATAGAAAAATTTGATAAATTTGAGTATTTCAACATCAAAACCAAAATGAAAGAAAATGTGAGAGGCTAAAAGAAAAGATTTTCATCATATATAGAGTAACAAAAAACTGCCATCACAAATACATTAGCCAGTCAACAAGAAAAAATGAAATTAAACAGAAAAATTGTAAAACACTATAAAGAAGCAAAATAAAAGCCCCATAAAGATATTAAGAGATATATCCCTTATATAGTTTATCAGGGACATCCAAATCTTAACAATGAGAAACTATTTTGTTAACTATGATATGGTGAAGAATTTCACACTGGTTATATTAAGCACAGGCAAACAGGGAAAAAATTGATACCCTAATTTCAGTTGTTGAGAATTTGAATTGATCAGTCTTTTTAGAGGATAATTTAGCAATATCAGAATTCTAAAAATGCACTCCCTTTTATGTAAGCACACTACTTACACAGCATACACTATGAGACTATATGCACATGTGACAAAGAGATTCTATAATAATAAAAATTTAAGGTGAACTAAATGACCTATGGATTGTACATGTGCACAAGAAGACATGTACAATAATGTTAGCTGCATCACTATTTGTAGTAGAAAATGGTAAAAACAACTTAAATGACAATAATGGAGGAATGGATAGATAAAGCGTGGTCTTACCATATGATAGATTACTATATAGCAGTTAATAGGAATAAAAACACATATTTATCAATGTGGATGGATATCAAATGAAATTTGCATGATAAAAGCAAGTTGTAGAGTCATACAGAAAGAAACCATTTTTGTAACAACTTTTAAGCTCACAAAATAATGCTGTATGTTATCAAAGAAAAATGTGGCAAGTGAATTAAAAGGATACACATTAAATATCTGAGAGTAGATGTCTATAGTGAAGGGGGAAGAATGGGGATAAGGGAATTAAAGTCAAAATTGGCCATAACTAAGAGGAAAAGAACAGAATGAGAAAGACTAGAGATTTCTTCAAGAAAATTAGAGATACCAAGGGAACATTTCATGCAAAGATGGGCTCAATAAAGGACAGAAATGGTATGGACCTAACAGAAGCAGAAGACATTAAGAAGAGGTGGCAAGAATACACAGAAGAACTGTACAAAAAAAGTCTTCATGACTCAGATAATCACGATGGTGTGATCACTCATCTAGAGCCAGACATCTGGAATGTGAAGTCAAGTGGGCTTTAGAAAGCATCACTATGAACAAAGCTAGTGGAGGTGATGGAATTCCAGTTGAGCTATTTCAAATCCTGAAAGACGATGCTGTGAAAGTGCTGCACTCAATATGCCAGCAAATTTGGAAAGCTCAGCAGTGGCCACAGGACTGGAAAAGGTCAGTTTTCATTCCAATCCCAAAGAAAGGCAATGCCAAAGAATGCTCAAACTACCGTGCAATTGCACTCATCTCACACACAAGCAAAGTAATGCTCAAAATTCTCTGAGCCAGGCTTCAGCAATATATGGATCGTAAACTTCCTGATGTTAAAGCTGGTTTTAGAAAAGGCAGAGGAACCAGAGATCAAATTGCCAACATCTGCTAGATCATGGAAAAAGCAAGAGAGTTCCAGAAACACATCTATTTCTGCTTTACTGACTATGCCAAAGCCTTTGACTGTTTGGATCACAATAAACTGTGGAAAATTCTGAAAGAGATGGGAATACCAGACTACCTGACCTGCCTCTTGAGAAATCTGTATGCAGGTCAGGAAGCAACAGTTAGAACTGGACATGGAAAAACAGACTGGTTCCAAATAGGCAAAGGAGTACGTCAAGGCTGTGTGTATTGTCACCCTGCTTATTTAACTTATATGCAGAGTACATCATGAGAAACGCTGGACTGTAAGAAACACAAGCTGGAATCAAGATTACCAGGAGAAATATCAATAACCTCAGAGAGGCAGATGATACCACCCTTATGGCAGAAAGTGAAGAGGAGCTAAAAAGCCTCTTGATGAAAGTGAAAGAGGAGAGTGAAAAAATTGGCTTAAAGCTCAACATTCAGAAAACGAAGATTGTGGCATCTGGTCTCATCACTTCATGGGAAATAGATGGGGAAACAGTGGAAACAGTGTCAGACTTTATTTTGGGGGGCTCCAAAGTCACTGCAGATAGTGATTGCAACCATGAAATTAAAAGACGCTTACTCCTTGGAAGAAAAGTTATGACCAACCTAGATAGCATATTCAAAAGCAGAGACATTACTTTGCCGACTAAGGTCCGTCTAGTCAAGGCTATGGTTTTTCCTGTGGTCATGTATGGATGTGAGAGTTGGACTGTGAAGAAGGCTGAGCACCAAAGAATTGATGCTTTTGAACTGTGGTGTTGGAGAAGACTCTTGAGAGTCCCTTGGACTACAAGGAGATCCAACCAATCCATTCTGAAGGAGATCAGCCCTGGGATTTCTTTGGAAGGAATGATGCTAAAGCTGAAACTCCGGTACTTTGGCTACCTCATGTGAAGAGTTGACTCATTGGAAAAGACTCTGATGCTGGGAGGGATTGGGGGCAGGAGGAGAAGGGGACGACAGAGGATGAGATGGCTGGATGGCATCACGGACTCGATGGATGTGAGTCTGAGTGAACTCCAGGAGTTGGTGATGGATAGGGAGGCCTGGCGTGCTGTGATTCATGGGGTTGCAGAGTCGGACACCACTGAGCGACTGAACTGAACTGAACTGAAGGTGTATGAATAATCAAATCATGTCAATACATTTTTTTAGCTGAGTTCTAACACAATTTTAGAAAAAACAAAACAAACAAATGAACAAACTGATATAACCATACCAGTACTTAGGTGAGAGTTAAAGGAAGTTAAAAAGGCAAATCAAAGAACCACGTGTACTGTGTTTTAAGACATAAAACAAACCTACAAAATAAAACCCTCTTTACACATACATTCCGGAGAAGGCAATGGCACCCCACTCCAGTACTCTTGCCTGGAAAATCCCATGGACCGAGGAGCCTGGTCGGCTGCAGTCCATGGGGTCGCTAAGAGTTGGACACGACTGAGCGACTTCCCGTTCACTTTTCATTTCATGCATTGGAGAAGGAAATGGCAACCCACTCCAGTGTTCTTGCCTGGAGAATCCCAGGGATGGAGGAGCCTGATGGGCTTCCATCTATGGGGTCACACAGAGTCGGACACGACTAAAGTGACTTAGCAGTAGCAGTACACATACATTCACATATACCCCCCTGACACAAAGATGCACAGAGAAAGTTTTGAAAAAGATAGCTATTGGAAATATGTAAATAACAATGTGGAAATTTTCATACATTATTCATAAAAATGTATAAATAGTATAGAATAAAAATTAAAAAGCAGAGACATTACTTTGCTAACAAACGTCTGTCTAGTCAAGGCTATGGTTTTTCCAGTAGTTGTGTATGGAGTGAGAGCTGGATTATAAAGAAAACTGAGCGCCAAAGAATTGATGCTTTTGAACTGTGGTGTTGGAGAAAACTCTTGGGAGTCCCTTGGATAACAAGGCGATCCAACCAGTCCATCCTAAAGATCAGTCTTGGGTGTTCATTGGAAGGACTGATGTTGAAACTAAAACTCCAATACTTCGGCCACCTGATGCGAAGAGCTGACCCATTTGAAAAGACCCTGATGCTGGGAAAGATTGAGGACAGGAGGAGAAGGGGACGGCAGAGGATGAGATGGCTGGATGGCATCACCGACTCAATGGACATGAGTTTGGGTAAAATCCGGGAGTTGGTGATGGACAGGGAGGCCTGGTGTGCTGTGGTTCATGGAGTCGCAAAGAGTTGGACATGACTGAACGACTGAACTGAACTGAACTGAAAAATAAATGCAGCTAGAAACTCCAGAAAAAAACAAAAAGCAGTAAGAAAGGAAATCTAATGATTACAGCTTCTGCAATGAACAGTATTTTCACAATAACAATAATGTAAAGAGGGAATTTTTTTTGCTCTCTTTCTCTCACTCTATACAGGTGTGTGTGAATGATGTATATATGTTACATATGTGAGTATTTAATTTTTGCAAGGATTTTATGCCCTTCATGCCATAGGGTTAGGGCATGTTGTTCACTAGGTATAAAGTATAACTCCCAAGCAGATAATAGCCTTTATATCCTTGCTCATCTCTGTCTGTCCATCTATCTCTCTTTGTCTCTCTCTCCCCAATATATCTATATATTTTTCAGCTACATAGCAAGTCAAATTTTTAGAGCCTTCTTATGTAAGGAATTAAAATGAGAGGAGATAAGACAATGCTATATTGAACAGTATTTGATTCTGTAATCATGATGCATTTATTGCCAACAGGAGAGTTTTAATTAATTTTTAGTTATTTATAACCAACCTTTGGGTAACACTTAGGAGACCTAGGAATAACCTTGACAATGAAATTTTTGAATTGAAGTATGGAATTGTTGAATGGACTGGTTGTGAAGTTAATATCTTAATTCTATTTTAAAAACATAAAAAGGTGGTTGATGAAACAAAAACTCAAGGTATTAGGGTATTATCTGTAGTTATTGAACCTGTGCTCCCTGCAATGGAAACATGGAATCCTAACCACTGGACCTCCAGGGAATTGCCTCCAGTAGGTGTTATTAATGTTATTATCTTGGTCTCAATGCTGCTGGGAGAAATTAGGAAAGATTTGGTGCCCAGGCTTGGAGCAATGAATTAGAAGGAAAAGTGGAATCCCTAACTTCTCAATGAAGATGGTTAGCAACATGAGTCAGCCGAAGAAAGCTGGGTCCAGGAGAAAAGTGAATCATGATGTGGGCTATAGAGGAGCTTCTCAAACATGTTGAGGGATGTGTGTGGTTATTTATAGCAAGGAGTTTGCTAGGGGCTTGAATCATAATTATGGGTATAATTATTTGGGTATAAAGAGGATGAATGACCAAGTTTTAAATATGGGTTTCAAATAGATTGGCTTTCAACCCAATTTTTCACCAATCCTTCTCCCTTTTGGGGAATATTTTCCTAGAAAAGTTATTCCCTTTTTTTACAGAAAGTTGCTATCCTCTGTAAATGAATTTCCTGGACAGAATTCATTACCTGGCCAGTGGGAGGAAGGCTTCTTATGTAAGACAGTCTCTTGTCCATTTAGGTATTGATTTGATTAAAAAAAAAAACCCTCCACCATTTGTATGCAGTTGTGCCTGTTCATGTTCAATGAAAAATTATAGGAAGATGGAGACAGAAATTCTCCTTTCATAGTGCCTGCCATTTCACTACATGTAATTGGGCTTCTAATAAAAATATTCATGTATTGGTGATATCATTCTAAGGGACCTTTCTAGGGCAATTTATGGAGCTGGAGGTGTAGATACTCTGGTCAAATATGAAAGAGAACTTTTAAATTCTGGACAAGACTATCTGAGATATCAATGTATTTCTTGATTCCTAGGGAGTTTATGAATGGAATGGACTGAAACATGTATTTTATGGTTTAGTTATTCATCTATGTGAAGGAAGAGTACAAAATCAGATACTCTTTCAAGATCCTTTTCTAGTTCTGGGTTTTTACATATTTAAAATTCAAGAGTACAAATAAATATTAAGCTTTCCATTTTATTTTGCCCCCAAGGCACATAAATAGAGCATGGGAATGGTAAATGGAAAGAAAAATTATAAGCCTGAGTTTTAACTCCTTTTTCCTTAAAATAACAAAGCTATGATTTGCCATATATTCTATATAGCTTTGGAAGAGAATTTGTCCTCCATTTATTCCTAAGAATTATTATATTCAGGAGAAAGGCATGGGGAAGGGTGTTTATAAATAAAATTTTATTCAAGATTGGCAGCCCTTGTAAATAGACAACAAATGAGAACCGACTATATAGCACAGGGAACTTTACTCAGTGCTCTGTAGTGACATAAATGGGAAGGAAGTCTAAAAGAGGGGATGTATGCATATGTGTGGCTGATTAGCTTTTTGATGTATAGCACAAATTAACACAACATTGTAAAGCAGCTATACTCCAATTTAAAAAAAAAGAGGGTTGGCAGCCATCGATGTTCTAGGAAATAATAGGGCAATAACTCCTTATTGCCAAATTCAGATTTAAATTGAAGAAAGTAGGGAAAACCACTAGCCCATTCAGGTATGACCTAAACATTCCCTAATGATTATACAGTGGAAGTGACAAATAGATTCAAGGGACTAGATCTGATAGCATGTCTGAAGAACTATGGACAGAGGTTCGTGACATTGTACAAGAGGCAGGGATCAAGACCATCCCCATGGAAAAGAAATGCAAAAAGGCAAAATGGTTGTCTGAGGAGGCCTTACAAATAGCTGTGAAAAGAAGAGAAGCAAAAGGGGTACTGTTCTCCATAGTGGCTGTATCAGTTTGCATTCCCACTAACTGTATAGGGGGGCTCCCTTTTCTCCACACCCTCTCCAGCATTTATTCTTTGTAGACTTTTGGTGATGGCTATTCTGACCAGTGTGAAATGATACTTCATTGTGGTTTTGTTTTGCATTTCTCTAATAATTAGCGATACTGAGCATCATGTAATACCTGGAATGACTTTTATTTCTTGACCAAGTTCTGACTGACATATTGGATAACATGGTTCAAAGCTTCTAGAGTACTTCTTCCTGCTAAGTGACTGGGGTCCGTATCATAGATCACAGATGCCCTCATTATCAGAAGGTCAAATAAATGAAAGAAGATGGGGCTTCAGAGAATTGGACAGGCATATAAATGCCTTGTTTCTCCTTTGCCTGAAATGGAGCAAAATTAACCAGATGAAATTAAACCCATGAAAACATCTTTCATACGGGCTCCTTTGGGTCATAGGGTGAACTTGTCTTCTTCTCTCTGTTATCTAATAATGCCTTCTCCCTTTCTCCCCACTATCTCTTCTATTTCTTAAATGACTTCATCTGTAAGGATAAAAAGCTATGCAGTGGAAACAACATCAACTTTTAAAATTGGAGCATAAGATTAATGGGCATGATTTGAAAAACAGAAATTGTAATATTAATGATGATGAAAAACTGTTAAAATGAGTCAGGAAGAAAATAGCGTCTGAGGAGGCCTTACAAATAGCTGTGAAAAGGAGAGTAGTTAAAAACAAAGGAGAAAAGGAAAGATATACCCATTTGAATGCAGAGTTCCAAAGAATAGTAGGAGAGATAGGAAAGCCTTCCTCAGTGATCAGTGCAAAAAAATAGAGGAAAATAATAGAATGGGAAAGACAAGAGATCTCTTCAAGAAAATTAGAGATACTAAGGGAACATTTCATGCAAAGATCAGCACAATAAAGGACAGAAATGGTACGAACCTAACAGAAGCAGAAGATATTAAGAAGAGGGGGCAAGAATACACAGAAGAATTGTACAAAAAAGATCTTCATGACCCAGATAATCACGAAGGTGTGATCACTCACCTACAATCCAGCCAGACATCCTGGAATGTGAAGTCCAGTGAGCCTTAGGAAGCATCACTACAAACAAAGTTAGCGGAGGTGATGGAATTCCAGTTGAGCTATTTCAAATCCTGAAAGATGATGCTATGAAAGTGCTGCACTCAATATGTCAGCAAATTTGGAAAGCTCAGCAGTGGCCACGGAAAAAGTCAGTTTTCATTCCAATCCCAAAGAAAGGCAATGCCAAAGAATGCTCAAACTACCGTGCAATTGCACTCATCTCACACACAAGCAAAGTAATGCTCAAAATTCTCCAAGCCAGGCTTCATCAATACATGAACCATGAACTTCTGGATATTTTTCCAGATGCTGGTTTTAGAAAAGGCAGGGGAACCAGAGATCAGATTGCCAACATCTGCTGGATCATCGAAAAAGCAAGAGTTCCAGAAAAACATCTATTTCTGCTTTATTGACTATGCCAAAGCCTTTGACTGTTTGGATCACAATAAACTGTGGAAAATTCTGAAAGAGATGGGAATACCAGACCACCTGACCTGCCTCTTGAGAAACCTGTATGCAGGTCAGGAAGCAACAGTTAGAACTGAACATGGACCACAAAACTGGTTCCAAATAGGAAAAGGAGTATGTCAAGGCTGTATATTGTCACCCTGCTTATTTAACTTATATGCAGAGTACATCATGAGAAACGCTGGGCTGGAAGAAGCACAAGCTGCAATCAAGATTGCCGGGAGAAATATCAATAACCTCAGATATGCAGATGACCCACCCTTATGGCAGAAAGTGAAGAGGAACTATCAGCTTCTTGATGAAAGTGAAAGAGGAGAATGAAAAAGTTGGCTTAAAGTTCAACATTCAGAAAACGAAGATCATGGCATCTGGTCCCATCACTTCATGGGAAATAGATGGGGAAACAGTGGAAACAGTGTCAGACTTTATTTTGGGGGGCTCCAAAATCACTGCAGATAGTGATTGTAGCCATGAAATTAAAAGATGCTTACTCCTTGGAAGGAAAGTTATGACCAACCTAGACAGCACATTCAAAAGCAGAGACATTACTTTGCCAATGTCAAATCAAGGCTATGGTTTTTCCAGTAGTCGTGTATGGATGTGAGAGTTGGACTGTGAAGAAAGCTGAGTGCCAAAGAATTGATGCTTTTGAAGTGTGGTGTCGGAGAAGACTCTTGAGAGTCCCTTGGACTGCAAGGAGGTCCAACCAGTCCATCCTAAAGGAAATCAGTCCTGAGTGTTCATTGGAAAGACTGATGTTGAACCTGAAACTCCAATACTTTGGCCACCTGCTGTGAAGAACTGACTCATTTGAAAAGACCCTGATGCTCGGAAAGATTGAAGGCAGGAGGAGAAGGGGACAACAGAGAATGAGATGGTTTGATGGCATCACTGACTCAACAGACTTGAGTTTGGGTAGACTCTGGGAACAGGTGATGGACAGGGAGGCCTGGCATGCTGCAGTCCACGGGATCACAAAGAGTCGGACATGACTGAGCGACTGAACTGAACTGAACTGTTCAGAATTTATCATGTACTGTGTCAGGCACTGCTGGTGATGCAATAATTAAAAAGCTGATCTGCTCGTAAGAAGCTGGATGAGAGAAGAAGTAAATTTGACTGTAGTGAACAACAATGACTGAAACATAAAAAGATTGATCCTTTTCCAGAAAAGAAGTCTAGGGGAGATAAGCCAGGCTTGGACTAGTGGTTTCACAGTCTTTGGACTTTGGCCTCCTTCTGTCTTTCTGTTTCATCATCCTTAACTGGTGGTGTCCTAATGAAGGTCACTGTATGATCCAAGATCACTTTCTCTTTTTTTTAACTTTTTATTGGAGTATAGTCGATTAACAACGTTGTGATAGTTTCAGGTGGACAGCAAAGGGATTTAGCCATACATATACATGTATCCATTCTCCCCCAAACTCCCTTCCCATCCAGATTGCCACATAACATTTAATAGAGTTCTCTGTGTTATACAGTAGGTTCTTGTTGATTGTCCATTTTAAATATAACAGTGTGTACATGTCTATCCCAAACTCCCTAACTATCCCTTCTCCCAGCAACCGTTAAATTCCTTCTCTGGTCTGGGAGTCTGCTTTTGTTTTGTAAATAAGTTCATTTGTATCATTTCTTTTTAGATTCCACATATAAGAGATGTCATACCATATTTCTCCTTCTCTCTCTGACTTACTTCACTCAGTACAACAATCTCTAGGTCGTTCCATATTGCTGCAAATTACATTATTCAAGATGGCTTTCTTAGCTCTAGCCATCCCCTCTTCACCCCAGGCAGCAGGAAGGTGGAAGGAGGAAAGGACAAAATGTTCAGCCTCCCATCTGAATTTGTTCTCCTTTATCTGTCTTCCTGTAAGTTCCAGATAACTTTTCTCTTTATATCTCATTCATCAGAATTTAGTCACATGATCATACTTTACCATGTAAAGGGAGGCTGGAGAGGGTAATTTCTTTTAAAAAAAATTATTTATTTTTTTGGAAGTGCTAGGTCTTCATTGCTGCGTGAGGGCTTTCTCTAGTTGTGGAGAGAAGGAGCTATTCTCTATGGTGCATGGGCTTCTCACTGTGGTGGCTTCTCTTGCTGAGAAGCACAGGCTCTATAGTGCGTGGGCTTCAGTAGTTGTGGCTCACAGGCTGAGTTTCGCTGTGGTATGTCTTCCCGGATCAGAGTGGAACCTGTGTCCCCTGCATTGCCAGGCGGATTCTTAACCACTGGACTGCCAGGAAAGCCCCAGAGAGACCAATTTCTATTAGAAAGTTCTACTCTAATAGAGGGTGGCAAGTACCTCTATTACTGAAAAGTGGGGTATTGAATGGATATTGGGTGGCAATTGACAATTTCTGCTGTAGGAAGTTAAAATCTACTTGGGGAAATAAGAAATTGTAGGCTTGAAAAGACAACAAATAGTCTATTGGGAAGGACCAAGCCATGGGTTGCCAAAATTTGGAGGAGGAAGAATAGGTGTCAAGGCTTCTTGGAAGAACTGAGATTTGAACTCCCCTTTGAAGATAAGAAGGATTCAATAGGCACAAAAGCTTGGGAGGGCACCCCAGCAGGAGGCATTGACCTGAGCAGAAGCCTAGAAGCTGGACAATGCAGATCAGCCTTGGGGCAGGAGCAACAGAGACCGAATGTTAAGCTTCGATGTAATGGGAGTCTTTGGCTGAAAAAGGAAGGAATAGGACTAATTCTTTTTTAATTCCTTAAGGCAAAAGTTCCAAGACCACTTAGCCAAGACGAAACATGACTACTGAATTTGCTTCCCTGTTACTGGAACTGACAATCCTGTATGCCATAAACAGCTCATGCCAGCAGAAGCGATTGCATTATTTACTCCAATGAGTTCCCCTAGCTTTTGAATTGTCCAAAATAACACATGGAGTGTAACCAGTGAATGAATATATCACAGCAGCAATCAAAATAAACACATGGGATGCCTGAGACCATAGCCAAAGGCTAATATTCATTAAATAGGGGAAGGAAAAAACCGACAAATAGAAGGTTCTGGGTCTCTTTCCTAAATATTAATTGTTTATTTCACAATTCTCCTCTACTCCAAACAGACCTTAAACCGCCTCTTCTTAATATGCTCCCATAAAGGATTATAAACTAGAAAGAAGGTTGGTTTAAACAAAAGTAATCAGAAAGTAAGCAATCTTCTTCTTTCTCTCTGGCTCGAAGCTTGTTTTGTCTGTTAAAGAACTTCAGCGCACAGACCTCAAGGTCAAACAGAGGTCACTCTTCTGCTTTTTGAGGTATGGGCGCTTTCATGTTATTTGCTCATTTTTATTGCTGAGAATAACATCCATTTGCCCACATAACCAAGGCCTCCCCAACACAAAGACTTGAGAGTAGGCTCTGGTGGGGGGTTAATCCCATTCAACACAAAGCAAACAACTTCAAATCTCATTAAATGTTGGACTTTAGAGCAAGAATACAAATATTTCCAATTTAGAAAAGGAAGATAGAAATGTGACACAGAAGTATTCTAATCATTTAGTAGAGTAAATCGTACCAACATGATCCTAAAACTGTCAACTTGGTGGAGAAGAGAATAAAACTCCATTAATAATACAACAGTAATGCTTACTTTTTCACATCAGGAAAATTCCATTATAACAAACAGCCCGAGGCTTTTAAATTGCTTTTGTTCTAGATCAGTGGAATATTGTTATGAAGAATATATTGCTAGCAATGATAGTTTAGATCTAAGGATGAAACCTAGCTGATTTTTATAGTGTGAACCAGCAGAGATGGTGGTGGTTGCACACAGGACTGTGTGTGAATAATCTCCTTTGTGCAAACTTTTAAAAGGTAAACCCTTGGGACTTCCCTGGTGACCCAGTGGTTAAGACTCAGCCCTTCCAATGTAGCGGGCATGGGATAGATCTCTGGTCGAGGAACTAAGATCCCGCATGCCCTGAGTCATGGTCACAAATAAATAAATAAAAAGTAGACCCTTCACATGGACACACAGCTTAGTGAAGAGATTGCTGGCTGGAATTCAACTCCATTTGCCCCTTCAGCTAGGGCACAGCTAAACAACCCCCTGCAGAGGTCCTACTGGCACTAGATTGTTCTTTTAAGACCTATTTATTAGGTGATCCTCTGAAATTATTTTTCTTAAGTCTACTCTGGGATCAGTTCAGTTCAGTTCAGTCACTCAGTCGTGTCTGACTCTTTGCAACCCCATGAATTGCAGCATGCCAGGCCTCTCTGTTCATCACCAACTCCTGGAGTTCACTCAGACTCACGTCCACTGAGTCCGTGATGCCATCCAGCCATCTCATCCTCTGTCGTCCCCTTCTCCTCCTGCCCCCAGTCCTCCCAGCATCAGGGTCTTTTCCAATGAGTCAACTCTTCGCACAGACCTTACTATATGCTTCCTTTCTAGTTATAAGATCCTCTCTGATAGAATTTCCCATTTAAAGAGTT
Organism: Aepyceros melampus; assembly: GCA_006408695.1. Classification (NCBI taxonomy): domain Eukaryota; kingdom Metazoa; phylum Chordata; class Mammalia; order Artiodactyla; family Bovidae; genus Aepyceros; species Aepyceros melampus. The sequence continues at coordinate 351,034 of SJXQ01004694.1, forward strand.
GGACCAATGTTTGTTTGTTTCTTTCCCCACTGATTTTGGAAGTGTTTTAGAGTCATCATCCTCCAGGGGTCTTGTAGTTCTCCCAGTTATCAACCGTGGCATCTTGGGGTAAGTTAGGATATTTTTTTTCACTCTCTTAGCCTAACTTTCCTTATCAAGGAACTATTAGTTCACTGGTTCTCAATAAACGTTTCAGAAGGTCCTTTTTCAATACCAAAATGAAATTCATTGGTAATATCATTCTATACTGAGAAGTTTTAAATAATTATAATGCCCACATATAAAGGAGAAAGAAAAGAAGAGCTGTTTATCATAAAGCTATATAAAATGAATAGGCTTAACTATAATACAAAATATAATAAAGTTGTCAGATGCTGAATAAAACAAAGTTAGAATCTTCTCTCAGTTTAAACTGTAGTCTACATTCCTGGAAAAATCAGTGTAAACCCACGACAGTACACTTTGTGATTATGTGGAAAACAGAGTTAGGTGCTAGGTTTGATCATTGGAACAGGCTTTCCACCCATATAAACGGGCTTTTGAAAGTGGTTTGGAGTGTCCATGGAAATTGTTTGTTGGGTGGGACTGTGTCATATGTGGAAGGAGGTACAGCACCCCTGGTCCTAATCTACTAATGCCAGTAATACCAGTCCCCTAATCATTGTGATAATAAAAAATCCCCCCAGATTTCTACAACACACCTGACTAAGGATTTTCTTCTCTCATTGACAATCACTGGGTTAACTAGTCTTGAGTCCAAGAAGGCTGAAAAAACTCAGGACCAGAAAAGTCCTTTCTTGATGAAGAGCATAACTACAGCTCCACTTTCCCTCAGCCTCTCCTAGGGACTCCAGCTCTAGGGGGAAGGAAACATAGCCGATGTGACAATTAGCCAGGACCAGCCCTGGAAAGACCTTAAGGATGGCAAATGATACCTCTACCTTCTCACTCCATCTTCTCTCATCAGGCAGGGATTTTCCACTTTCTCTTCCCTTTCAAGCTAGTCTACTCTTTCAGAAGTATAGATGAGGACTTCCCTCGTGGTTAAGAATCTGTCTGCCAAGGTAGGGGACATGGGTTTAATCCCTAGTCTGGGAAGATCCTACATGCCACTTGGGCAACTGAGCCCAAGGGCCACGATTACTGAGCTCACGTGCTGCAACTACTGAAGACCGTGGGCCCTAGAGCGCGTCCTCTGCAATAAGAGAACTCACTGCAAAGAGAAGCCCATGCACTGCAGCAAAGAATAGCCCCTGCTCGCCACAGCTAGAGAAAGCCTGCAAGAAGCAACTAAGACCCAGTGCAGCCAAAAATTAATTTTTAAAAAAAGTACAGATGTGTTAATTGTACATCTCTCAAATCCAAATGGCTTATGAGAATATGAAAAGGTGCTGAACCTCACTAGAGATTAAGGTAGTGAGAAATTTATAATAAAAATGAAATATTATTTCATACTCATCAGGTTGGCAAAAATCTAAAACTACAATATCAAATGTTGGAAAAGAGTGTTGAAATTGGTACAGCCACTTTGGGGAGCAATTTTATTTTTTTTTATTTTATCTATTAAGATCAGAAATGCTCTGATTCCTACATCCCACAAAATCGACTCTTTGGTCTGTACCTTAGAGAAACACAATTTGATTGCCCCAGAAGATATATATGTTTGTGGCAGCATTACTTTTAATAGTGAAAAACTAAATCAACTGGAGACATTTAAATGTCATTAATAGAAGATCAGATCCATATATCATCAAGTATTCATAGAAGGGAATATTATACAGCAATTACAATGATGAATCACAGCTTTGGGTCTGCACAGTGATAAATCTTAAAAACAATTCAGAAAAGCTAATTGCAGGGTATGTAGAGTGACACCATTTAAATAGTTTAAAAACCTGCAAAATAGTGCCATATATTGTTTACAGATACATGAAATGCAGTTAAAGCATAAAACATGTACAAGAATGATTAATGATTCATGATCTTGGTTATTTCTGAAGAAGGAGAAAGAAGAATGAGATTGGAAAGAGGACATGCAGAAAGCTCTCAGTTGAATCTGCAATGCTTTTGTTTTCCAAAAAAATATCTGAAGGAAATGTGGCCAACTATTAAGGTTTCATTTGCTATAGATAGTGCTGGATATACTGGGTACTCATTATATCTTTTACATATTTTGATGAGAAATATACCATAATAAAAATAATGTTAACAAGTGATGCATCTCTAGGGGTGTTTGTGTTCTTGATTTAGCAAATTCTTTCCTACCTTCTGGGACAGAGAACTCAATAATAAACAAGATACACCCCCCCCCATCTTAGATTGTGGTTCTCTAACTTTATTGTGCGTCAGAATTACCTGGAAGGCTTGTTAAAACACACACTGCTGGGCCCACCCCCAGGGTTTCTGATTCAGTAGGTCTAGGAAGGGCCTTGAGAATTTGCATTTCTAGCAAGTTCCCAGATGATGTTGCGGGTTTGGGGACCTCATGTCTCCTGACATTGTTTGAATACTATCGCAAAAGGACTTTTTTCCTGCTATAAGAATTCCAAGAAGTGACGGGAGAAGTATTTTTCTGGACCACATGCTTGGCCAAGTCTCTAAAGGCACAGTTACGCTACCTTCTCTGGGTCACAAGCGACACATCATCTTCCTGGCTTCTCGAGAAATGTCACTGCACCCATGTAACCCCATCTTACTTGTGGCTGTATATACTTCAATTTATTCCATTAAAATTTTAGCTCCTCTATACATCTTATTTGGTGTACACCTTATACAAAATACCAGTAGTAGTTACTCTCCAATATTGGAATTATGGTTAATTTTAAAATCTTTTTTGCTTGTCTGCATCATCTAACATTTCCATAATGAACATTTCCATCATGGACAAGTATTAATTACATAATAAGGATATTAAAATAAAATATATATCAAATTGTGTTAGGCTCTGTGATGTGGGGGAGCTTCTAAGAAGTAATACAGATATAGACTTGCCTTCAAGAGATTTATGATCTTATTCATACATACACTGGAAAAACATTTCATAATAAGACATTAATAATAAGGTATTCAGGAAACAGTGTTCACTGAGAACTAAAAGTACAGTTGGCAAGTACTTTGGAAGGAAAAAATGACTAGGTTGAGTGAACCTAGAGGAAGCGTTTGGGCCCAGCCTTGGATGATAAACGTGCCAGAGCCTAAGCAGAGGGCAAGGGAGGATTCAAGGGTCTTTGCAAATCCCCAGGCTATATACAGGTACTCAGTGAACACTGTGAAGAATTGAACACTTACTGAATTCATACAGCAACTGCACTCTGGCACGAGTACACATGCAGCCACATAATAGTGGCTCATACCCAAGACACATAAACTGAAACCAAAATTAATTTCACTGTGGGTTCATGACAAGTCAGGTATGGGAGAAAATGTCTGTTTCTTCTTTTACGTGATTTCTGCCTTGATGACTACATTCTTAAAGTGCATCTGTGAATTTGTAAAGAAAGACCCATATGGACTGGACACACCTCTTCCTGGGTGTGTTCTCCTCCCCTTTTGCTCTGAATTAAGATTGAGGAGTTCGTCATGGATTATTGTTCTTCTAGTTTCTCTGTTCAAGACCATACTTACCCTAAAGGAGTATCTCTTCTTTATATTTGGGTTGTTTATATTTTTCTCTGTGTTAAAAAAGCCTGCACCACATCTACTTTATCCATTCATCTGTTGTTGGACATTTAGCTTGTTTCCATGTCCTGGCTGTTGTAAACAGCGCTGCAGTGACAACTGGGGTGCAAACAGATAGCTACTGGGAATCTGCTGTATAGTTCAGGGAACTCAATTCGGTGCTCTGTGATGACCTAGAGCATGGGAGTGGGGAGAAGTTCCAGAAGAGAAGGGATATATGGATATCATATATATATCATGATGCATATATCACTCTGTTGTACATCATAAACTAACCCAACATTGTTAAACAATTATACTCAATAAAAAGTCTTCCCAGGTGGTACAGTGGTAAAGAACCCACCTGACAATATAGGAGGCACAGGAGATGCAGGAAAGATCCCCTGGGAGTAGGAAACTGCAACCCACTCCAGTATTCTTGCCTGGAAAATTCCATGTACATTGGAGCCTAGTGAGCTAGCATCCAAGGGGTTGCAAAGAATTGGACACAACTGAGCACACACACACAAACACAAAAATAAAATAAAACAGACCAAACAAAACAGCCTGAAGGCATCTACTTTTGGACAAGATAAAACAACAGGATCCAAATCTATCCTTCTGCCTTCAAGAACTACAAAAGCAGATTAAAATATGTGAAAAAATAGGTGCTGGGGTACAAGGAGGGCCTGGACGGAGGAGGTAGATGAGGAAACTTTTGAGGGTGATGAATATATTCACCATCTTGATTATACTGATGCTTTTATAAAACTTAGATTGTATACTTCAAATACAGTTCAGTTCAGTTCAGTCACGCAGTCGTGTCCGACTCTTTGCGACCCCATGAATCGCAGTACGCCAGGCCTCCCTGTCCATCACCAACTCCCGGAGTTCACTCAGACTCACGTCCATTGAGTCTGTGATGCCATCCAGCCATCTCATCCTCGGTCGTCCCTTTCTCCTCCTGCCCCCAATCCCTCCCAGCATCAGGGTCTTTTCCAATGAGTCAACTCTTCGCATAAGGTGCCCAAAGTACTGGAGCTTCAGTTTTAGCATCATTCCTTCCAAAGAAATCCCAGGGTTGATCTCCTTCAGAATGGACTGGTTGGATCTCCTTGCAGTCCAAGGGACTCTCAAGAGTCTTCTCCAACACCACAGTTCAAAAGCATCAATTCTTCTGCACTCAGCCTTCTTCACAGTCCAACTCTCACATCCATACATGACCACAGGAAAAACCATAGCCTTGACTAGACGGACCTTAGTCGGCAAAGTAATGTCTCTGCTTTTGAATATACTATCTAGGTTGGTCATAACTTTTCTTCCAAGGAGTAAGCGCCTTTTAATTCATGGCTGCAGTCACCATCTGCAGTGATTTTGGAGCCCCAAAAATACAAGTTTATGTCAATTTTATCTAAATAAAACTGTTTAAAAAGTACTGGAAAGAAAAAAAAAAAAAACCCAGCCTGGAAGCACAGGTCCATAAAACAAACAAACAAACAAAACAATAAAACCTCCTATGCTATCCTTGGGTAGTTTCCATTTCTTTTAGAAAATTTAAAAAATTACAGTTAAGCAGAGGTGAAAAATACTCCTATGCTATTTAATTGAATAATCTCCCCTCTTTTTATAAGATCTGTTAAGCACTGGGATGCTAATAAAGTTAAAGCTCCTGGACGTTCACTTGTAGAGTTCTTTCCAAAGTTCTATAGCTAATTTTCTGTTTGTAATTGTGTTTTCTTTTTTTAAGAGGCCCCAAATTGTATTGTATAATATAAGATTCAGGCTCCATGAAACCTGGAGGCAACTCTACTTTATTTTTCCCCACACCATGCAGCTTGTGAGATCTTAGTTCCTCCACCAGGGACTGAATCTGCACCCGGGCAGTGAAAGTACAGAGTCCTAACGACTGGGCAGACAGGGAATTCTCCAACCCTACTTTAAAAAAAAAAAGAGAAAAGATTTTATTATAGCACAACATCCAGACTCCAGATCCAGCTGCCGAAGAGACCGTGCTATGACCATGTTATGCTGCGGGTACTTGTGGGCACAGCAGGCATCCATGGCTTCCCTCCCTTCTCTTTGGAGTGGGGAAGGTAATGGTGGGCAGGGGTTCTTAAGGGTCCCTCTTACCACTTGGGTCTCAAGGCAGCGTGATCTTCACTTTGATGCCCAGCACACCCTGTCTGAGCAGCATATGGCGCCAGCTGGTGTCTGCGTAGGAGTTAACAGGGTCTCCACTGTGGATCATCAGTCCATCCATAACTTCATGGATTTAACCTTCTGTCCTCAGTTTCCCAGGCACTACAACCTAGCAGCCTTGGCCCCACTCTTCATGATGACCCACAGCACACTCCAACAAGCCCTCTAGAAGTGTGTGCTGCAGACTCCGCTGGGGCAATGGCTCACGGAGCTCTCCTGTCTACCTTTCCCCCATAAAGTTCTGCATGGCCCTCAGGGAAGTGAAACCTCTTCTGAAGCACAGCAGTTAATTCCTGAATCTGCTGGCCCTTCTCACCAATAACCAGGGGACCAAGATAATGATTTCCGTCCTGCTTGGTTGAAGTCGGACTTCACCAGAGGTGTCATCTTTGGCCAGTACCCAAGTGAGAGTTCAGTTCAGTTCAGCCTTGAGGATGCCATCACAGACCTCCTGGACCCTGGCACCGCCATCCTGCCACCTGGTGCCATCTTAAGGAATGGCCCAGTGCTGCTGTTAAATGACCTAAGGAGTGTGATGTGAGGAAATTGGTCCCATTGCTATTGCAAATGGAACACAAACACGCAAAGAACTTTAGGACTCTGGTGGTCTAGAGCATCATTCTCTCCTGGGATAAGCCTCTGTGAACTTGGTAACAGCCGCTGAGGAGCTGTGAATAATATTTCAGACTTCTTCACTTGCTTTCTCATCAACTAGTCGATCTAGAGGGACCCAAGTGTGACGGAGGAAAAATGACCCAATAAATGTAATTCGGCTTCAGCAGCTTCAGAATGCCAGTTTCCTGCCACCCTCAGTGGCACTCAAGAATTGAGCAAGCAAAGTAGGCTTTGCCTTGCGTACTCTTTGTGAGTCTGCATTGGAGAATTTTGGTTCCAACCCCTTCAGAGTGGGTGTCCTGAAATGATCATGGAAATAGGATCTTTTACTACATTTTGGGCCACATTTCACACTGTTCCTTAGTAAAATATCCCTGCTCTTCCTCTCTGTGAACCACACCCCACTTTTCCCTCAGGACAAGCTTGGTGCCTTCTTCCTGGAATTGCCTTTGGATATCTATCTAGTGCTGAGTGAAATCATCTTCCCTCAATCCGAGCATGTAAGATATGACTGTTTTCGAAAATTTTAGGAGTTTAGACCCCGACTCCTCTAACCATGTGATCTTGGGTAAGGATAATTTTTCAGAGCAGAGGGTCCCCAAATAATAATTCATTTTCCCACACTCATATGTGTTAATTTTATAATTAAAATATTTTATGATGTCTATAACAATTCCTACTGATGGCTCAGAGTTGGCATGAAACTTAACTAAGATAATATATGTAAATATCTTTCATAAGCTAAAAATGCTGTACAAACATAAGGTACCGGCACAGACAATGTTTCAAATATTTAGTGACCAGTAGGTGCTGGCCTTGACCGATAAGAATAGTCTTCAATCACAGCACTGAGCTCAGTCCGGTAGGTTTCCTAATGGGCCAAACATTAACTCTTTAGTCACTAAATTAAAGGAAGGTTTGCTGTTTCCTGAAGGAGAAGCTGCGGTAATAGCAGTCTAACGGAAGGGGACTCGGGGAGGTAGCAACTATATTCTTTTTCAGATTTTTTTCCCTTATAGGTTTACAGGATACTGAATATAGTTCCCTGTGCTATCGAGTAGGTCCTTGTTGGTTATCTATTTTATGTATAGTGGTGTATTTATGTTAGTGCCAACCTCCTAATTCATCCCTCCTCCCTTTCCTTTTGGTAGCCATAAATTTGTTTTCTATGTCTGTGAGTCTCTTTCTGTTTTATAAATATGTTCATGTCTATCTTTTTTTGTTAAGATGCCACATATAAGCAATACCATATGATATTTGTCTTCCTCTGCCTTACTTGGTTCACTTATTACGATAATCTCTAGGTTCATCCTTGTTGCTGCAAATGACATTATTTCATTCTTTCTTATGACTGAGTATTCCACATCTTCTTTATTCATTAATTTGTCAATGGTCATCTAGGTGTTTCTGTGTCTTGGCTATTGTAAATAATGCTGCAATGAACATTGGGATGCATGTATCTTATAAAATATTTCTGAACAAAAATGAAGCACAACACATAAAATTTTGTGGGATGAAGTTAAATCAGTTCTTAAGGGGAAATTTATAGCATTATAAATTAGCTTATATTAGAAAATAAGAAAGGTCTTAAATCACAGACTAAGCATCCATCTTAAGAAACCAAGAAAAGCAAAGTAAGCCAAATGAAGGTGGAAGGAAGGAAATAATAAAGAGAGGAAAAAAAGCCACTTAAAACTGAAAAATGATAAAGAAAATCAGTAAAATCACAAGCTGGTTCTTTGAAAAGATCAATGAAATAAAAGTACCCATTTCCTTCTTCAGAAAAAAGTACTATTGATAACAATTAAAAATAGAAAAGACACAAATTACTGATGTCATTAAAGACCTCAGAGATGTTAAAAAAAAAGTACTCTAAACAACCCGATGCACATAAATTCAATAACTTACATGAAATGAACCAATTCCTTAAAAGCCACAAAATTCCAAAACTCACCCAAAGAAGAAATAGGTAACATATGTATTAAAGAAATGGAATCCATAGGTAAAAACCTTAAAAACAAACAAACTTCCAGGCCCAGTGGCTTCACTGGTAAATTCTATCAAACTTAAAAAAAAACAAAAACAAATAGCACTATTTCTATACAATCTCTGCCAGCAAACAGAAGGGAAGGGAAAGGAACACTTCCCAACCTATTTTATGAGGCTAGAATCGCCTTGAAACCAAAAAAAACTAGACAAAGACAGTACAAGGAGAGAAAATTATAGACCACTATCCCTCATGAACAGTACACAAAAGTCTTGAAACAGCAACAACAAAAAACAACTAGAAAGTCAAATCTAGCAATATATAAAAAGACTACTACTCCATGACCAAGTGGGATTTATCCTAGACATGCATGACTGGCTCCAAATATAAAAATCAATCAGTGTAATTCACCATATTAAAAAACTAAAGAGGCAAAATGACACTGGTGTATCCAACAATGCAGAAAAAGCATTTGAAGTCATCCAGCACCCATTCATGATAAAAACTCTCAGCGACATAGAAATAGAAGGAAATTTCCTTCATTTGATAAAGACCTTCTACAAAATACCTACAGTTAATGTAATGTTTAATGGTGAAATACTGAATGCTTTCCCCTGATATCAGGAACAAGCAAAGATGTCCTCTCATCACTCCTATTCAATGTCATACGGGAAGTCCTAGTCAGTGCAATAAGTCAGAGAAAGAAAGTAGCAATAAAAGGCATACAAAAGCATATGAAAGAAAATATGGCCTTTCTGGCAGTGACGACCTCCCCATGAGAACGTGACTTTCGCAAAGGATCACCTTCATCCTCTCCAGAAGTGGAGAAGAGGAAACACAAGAAGAAGCGCCTGGTGCAGAGCCCCAGTTTTGTATTTCATGGATGTGAAATGCCCAGGATGCTATAAAATCACCACTATCTTTAGCCATGCACAAATCATAGTTTGGCTGCTCTATTGTCCTCTGCCAGCCTATAGGAGGAAAAGCAAGGTTTACAGAAGGATGCTTCTTCAGATGGAAGCAGCACTTAAAATACCCTGTATCAGGATGAATGGGAAACCATCCCAATAAACACATTTTGGATACAGAAAAAATAAAGAATATTGTGTATTTGTAGATGACATGATTTTCTACATAGACAATCCCAAGTAATTTACTAAAAACTCTTAGATTAACAAATGAAGGGACTCCCCTAGTGGTCCAGTGGCTAAGACTCTGAGCTCTCAATGCTGAGGCCCTTGGTTTGATCCCTAGTGGGGGAACTAGATCCCACATGCCACAAAAGACCCTGTGCAGCCAAATAAATAAATAAAAATAAATATTTTTTTAAAAAAATGAAGTTAGCACAACTATAAGAGATAAGGCTAATTCACAAAATGATTATATTTCTATATGCTTAAACAATTCAAAAATCAAAATTCAAAATATATTTAAAAATTTTTAAAGAGAAATACTTAAATATAAGTTTAACAAAACTTTTTCAGTATCTGCATGCTGACAACTATAAACACTAAAGAAAGATATCAAAGGACATAAATAAATGGAGAAACATACTGGATTCATGGATTGGAAGATTGAATTTAGTTGAACATGCCAATTTTCTCCAAAAAAATCAATAGATTTAATATGATTCCAATCAAAAGTCTAATCAAAGTAAGATTTCTGCAGATATAAACAAGCTGTTTCTTACATTTATTTGGAAAGGGAAAGGGAGCAGAATAGCCAACACAATTTTGAAAAAGAAGGATCAAGTGGGAGAAATCAGTCTACCCAGTTTTAAAACTTACTATAAAGGAAGAATAGTTAAGACGCTGTGGTGCTGGTGGAGGGATAGAGGCAGAGACCAATAGATCAGTCTATATCAAACAACTGAGTCAGAAAATGCCAATTATTGACAAAGGTAAAAAAGCAATTCAATGGTTAAAAGACAGTCTATTCAACATATGATGTTGGAATAACTGAACATCCAAATGCAAAAGTATGCCACAAGAAGCTAAAGACAAAAAAATCTTGACCTCAATCTCACACTTCATTGAAAAAGAGATCACAGATGTAAAGTGTAAAACTATTATACTTTCACAAGAAAATAGAGTAGAAATGTGCATGACTTGGGATCAGGGAACTTTCTTAGACTTGATATCAAAAGCACAAACCAGAAAAGAAAGAAATGGACAAATTGGACTTTATTAAAATGAAAACCTTTTGCTTCGTGAAAGACATCAAGAGAATGGAAAGCTATAGATGTGGGGGGAAATGTTTTCAAATCATATACCCAACAAAGGACTTGTATCTAGAAAAACTCTCAAAACTCAATAGTAGGAAAGCAAACAACCCAATTAAAAATGAGAACATCTTGTTACGGTTTAATTCTTATAATCCTTAAAACAAAAGTTGTTGTTTAGTTGCTAGGTCATGTCTGATTCTTTGTTACTGCATGGACTATGGCCTGCCAGGCTCCTCCATACCTATCATTTATGTATCTATTTTTGGCTGTTCTGGATCTTCATTGCTGTGTGCCAGCTTTGCCTAGTTGCGGTGAGTTGGGGCTACTCTCCAGTTGCGGTGCTTGGGCTGCCTGTTGTGGTGGCTTCTCTTGTTGTGGGGCATGGGCTTCAATAGTTGTGGCTTGAGGGCTCTAGAGCACAGATGAAGTAGTTATGCCACATGGGCTTAGTGCTCGACAGCATATGGGATCTTCCTGGAACAGGGATCAAACCAGTGTCCCCTGCATTGCAAGGCAGATTCTTAACCACTGCACCACCAGGAAAGCCCCCAAAGACACCTATCTTGATAGGAAATGATGACCAATGCCTTTCGTTTGGTTTCAATGCCATTTTAAAATATAGTGCTTTCTGGATAATTTACATTACTGTAGGTGGGAACAAAAATAATTGAGGTTTAAAATTAATTCTGTTTAATATTAATATTATAGGAAAAGTATAAGTAAGCACTTTATTCACTTCAGTTTGATTTAAGTGATCAGCTCTTTTAGAAAACTTTCTTTGCCCCTTAAATATGAATTCCATATTCCTTCCACTGTGCTTTGCCCAGTTCCTGTGCATATCTTTATCACAGTACCTTTCTTATTTTACAGTATTAACCTGTCTCCTGAGGATAGCTTTCACTTTATTTCCAAACCCTAGCATAGTAACTGGCAGGTAGTAACCACTCAGTGTGTTTGTTGAATAATTAAAGACTTGTAAAGCAAAAGTAAAATTATTGATGAAATAATTAAATGGCAACAACCAAAAATTCTGATAATATTACCATGCTTTTAGAATGGTCCCTGATGCATAGTAATTCCTCAATACATGTTCATTTATTCAAAAAATATTAGTTAGAAAACTATAATGTATGAAGCACTGTTACAGTTGATGGGTAAATCACATGCATTTTAGATCATAAATTAAAGGAAAAACAGCACAGACCAAAATCCCTACCCTAATGGGGTTTACATTTCAATAGGAGAGACAAACAATAAGTAAAATAAATAGATGAAATGTGTAGTTTGTTAGATGGCAAAAAAAAAGGCAAAAGACAAATATCTATGTACTTCACCTTAGAGGAAATAAGCACGTGAAAAGATGTCAATATGATCAGCCATTAGGAAAATGCAAATTAAAGCCATACTGAGATACTACTGGGTTTCACTTGTGGCTCAGCTTGTAAAGAACCCGCCCGCGATATAGGAGACCTGGTTTGATCCCTAGGCTGGGAAGATCCCCTGGAGAAGAGAAAGGCTGCCTACTTCAGTATTCTGGCCTGGAGAACTCCATGGACTGTATAGTCCACGGGGTTACAAAGAGTCAGACATGAGTGAGTGACTTTCACTTTCACTTTTCACTGAGATCTTATTATATAGCTCTTAGGATGAAAAAAACATCAGTAGCGACAAAAGCCTGGCAGTATCTACTGATGGCAAGGCTGTGGAGCAATTGGAACTCTCATTTATTGCTGGGAATATAAAATGATTCTCAGGAATACAATTTGCCTGTGAAACACATACTTATCACGTGATATGGTATGATACCACTCTTAAGCATGTACCTTAGAGAAATGAATTCTATGACCACCCCAAAACCTGGACATGAATGTTTATATCTACTTTATTCTAATCATCCCTAAAATGTGAAGGCAACCCCAAAAATCCTCCAATGGGTGAATAAAGTGAGTATATTCATATTCTTTAGCATTAAGATACTATTTAGCAATAAATATTGCTAGTAGAGTATGAATACTACTGAAATGAAAAGGAATGAACTATTATTATTATATGTAGTAATATGAATGAGTCTTAAAGACATTGCTGCTACTGCTAAGTCACATCAGTCGTGTCCAACTCTGTGCGACCCCATAGACGGCAGCCCACCAGGCTCCTCTGTCCCTGAGATTCTCCAGGCAAGAACACTGGAGTGGGTTGCCATTTCCTTCTCCAATGCATGAAAGTGAAAAGTGAAAGTGAAGTCACTCAGTCGTGTCTGACTCTTAGCGACCTCATGGACTGCAGCCTACCAGGCTCCTCCATCCATAGGATTTTCCAGGCAAGAGTACTAGAGTTGGGTGCCATTGCCTTCTCCACTTAAAGACATTATGTGGAGTCAAAGAAGCCAGTCTCAAAAGACTATATGTTTTGATTCCATTTCTATGACATTTAGGAAAAAGGTCAAGTGAAGGAGTCATGGAGAACAGACCACTACTTTCCAGGGGTTATAATATGGGACAGTGGAACTCTAACGGGATTTTTTAGTGTGAAGGGGATAGAACCATCTTTATCTTGATTGTGATGATGTTTACACATAGAATACACACACCTACACTCATCAATTATACTTATTAGATGTTGATTTTAAAAAAGAAAGAAAAGCCTATTCCTAGGTAGGACCTCTGACTTCATCTGGAAGAGACAGTTTGCCAAAATTCTGTGCTTCTCAACTCAGTTTCAAAGGAGAAAATAAATAGATTAAAAAAACAACAGCAAGAAAAAAAAAAAAAACAACCCAAACCACACCTTCTATATGCAGGCTCAGCAACTCAAAGTCAGAGTTAATTTACTAGGTAATTATCCTACTTATTGTTGGTTTAAAACTCAACATTCAAAACCTAAAATCATGGCATCCAATCCCATCACTTCTTGGCAAATAGGTGGGGAAACAGTGACAGACTTTATTTTCTTGGGCTCCAAAATCACTGCAGATGGTGACTGCAGCCATGAAATTGAAAGATGCTTACTCCTTGGAAGAAAAGCTATGACCAACCTAGACAGCATATTAAAAAGCAGAGACATTACTTTGCCAACAAAGGTCCGTCTAGTCAAAGCTATGGTTTTTCCAGTAGTCATGTATGGATGTGGGTTGGACTGTAAAGAAAGCTGAGTGCTGAAGAACTGATGCTTTTGAATTTTTGTGTTGGAGAAGACTCTTAAGAGTACCTTGGACTGCAAAGATATCCAATCAGTCCATCCTAAAGGAAATCAGTCCTGAATATTCACTGGAAGGACTGATGCTGAAGCTGAAGCTCCAATACTTTGGCCACCTAATGCGAAGAGCTGACTCACTGGAAAAGACCCTGATGCTGGGAAAGACTGAAGGCAGGAGGAGAAGGGGATGACAGAAGATGAGGTGGTTGGATGGCATCACTGACTTGATGGACATGGGTTTGAGCAAGCTCCGGGAGTTGGTGATGGACAGGGAAGCCTAGTGTGTTGCAGTCCATGGGGTCGCAAAGAGTCAAACACGACTGAGCAACTGAACTGAACTGAATTATCCTACACAATCATACAATCATGCTTCAGGTTATTAGAGTAACGGGTTGAACTGAAAAAACTAGATAGGGGTGCTTTCTGATGTGAAATTGTTACCATTCAGAGGTTTACTGTGTGGTTTTTCTTCAGTGACTTAATTTCATTTTCTATTTCAGGCCGGATTTATTGATAAGCACTCTGAGGCTATTTTTGTAAAAAAAAAAAACAACTGTATATTAAGAGTTCACTGCTGCTGCTGCTGTTAAGTTGCTTCAGTTGTGTCTGACTCTGTGTGACCCCATGGACTGCAGCCTACCGGCTCCTCCACCCATGGGATTTTCCAGGCAAGAGTACTGGAGTGGGTTGCCATTGCCTTCTCCGTAAGAGTTCACCGTGGATTACAAATGATGTTTTCTTCTTGCATCCTATTGTTTTTTTAAAAAATTCTGTAATGAACATGTATTACTTTATAAACCAATAACCTAAATAAATTATAAGAACTGAAGTCAACTGCTAACTGGAGTATCTCCCACATAGAAAAATTTCTGGAACATGTTTTAATTTATAGGCAAGAATGGGCTTAGTTACTCTAGGTATGCTATCTAGTGGTTGTAAAATGCGTGCTTCTAAAAGGGTTTCAGAGTTCCTTTAAAAGGTTGTATAAACAATTTGGCAGTTCCTCAAAAAGTTAAACAGAATTGCCATACGACCCAGCAATTCCACTCCTATGTGTATACCCAAAAGAACTGAAAATAGGTGTTCAAATAAGTAGGGCTTCCCTGGTAGCTCAGCCTGTAAAGAATCCGCCTGCAGTGTAAGAGACCCCAGTTCTATTCTTGGGTTAGGAGGATCCCCTGGAGAAGGGATAGGCTACCCACTTCAATATTCTTGGATGTCCCCTTATGGCTCAGCTGGTAAAGAATCCGCCTGCAATGGGGGAGGCCTGGGTTCAAATGAGTACATATACACTCACGTTCACCACAGCATTGTTTACTATTCCCAAAAGCTGGAAACAACTCACATGTCATCAACTGATGAACTGATTAAAAAATATTAATACCCACATAAGGGGATATCACCCAGTCATAAGAAATAATGAAGTATTGACACATGCTACATCATGAATTCACCTTGAAAACATTGCTATGTGAAAGCAGCCGAACAGAAAAGGTCACGTTTTGTATGATTCCATTTATATGAACTATCCAAACTAGGTAAACCTAAAGACAGAAGGCAGATAAGTGGTTGCAAGGCCCTAGAGCAAGGGAAGGATGGGGAGTGACTGCTTAATGTGTGTTTCCCTTTGGGGTGATAAAAATGTTTGGAACTAGATAGATGTCATGATAATACAACTCTGTGAATGCATTACGTGTCACTGAATTATGTTCTTTAAAATGCTTAATTCTGTGTTCTGTGACTCTTACCTCAATTTTTAAAAGAGATGAAGTGTGTCCCTGCAGTCTTATTTACATTTGCAGCAAAAATCTTTGTTTTTCAAGGAAATTATAAAGGATAAATTTAGTTTAGCCTATTTCTGAATAGTTAAGAATTCTGGCATGAGAATTAATCAGTGATAGTCACTTTTTTGAAAGTGATCTGAATAGTCTAAAAATGTTCAGAGGAATTGAGTAGTCGGAATGGTTACAAATCAGCATAATGAACTCCCATTGTACAAGCTATTCATGTGTGAAAAGAATCTCTTGAACCCTAGTGGTCCTTGCAATTCTTAGGATCCAGTGCCTGTCAAAGGTACCTTTTTCGGATATGACTGAAGCGACGCAGCAGCAGCAGCAGCAGCAGAATCAATCTGAAATATGAAATCAGCCTAAAGTATGGAAAATTTAATATAATGCTTTTATTTTTTTCCTGATTTTGATCTGGCTGTGCATTTATCTTTATCTTGATACTTAAAACCTAGAGTCCCAAGGAACTATTTAATTTTCAGTTTAAGTAAAGCATTCAGTTTCCTCATTATAAGATTAGGATAATAGTAGCTAACTTGTAGGGTACTGCAAAGATTCAAGATAATGTATATAAAGCTACTTTTACATCATAGGTGAGTAGTAACTCATTCTAAGTTACATCTGGCAATGGCTTCATGAAATTTATTGGGGATTTTATTTTGAGGCTTCATTTCCTTGCCTCCCCCTACACAGTGAAAATTAGTTTGGTACAGAAAAACACTCAAATCAGCAAGTCTTACTGTCTCTGTTGAAAGAAGGACAGGTTTCTTTTTAATCTTCCACAATCCAGGCTTAAATGTGGAAATCTAGAAAGATTTTTAAGGACTTGGGGGAACTGCATATACTCACACGAATCACTGCAGTCCACATAGATGTTTTGGAATTGCTTGGCACACAATTTTTTCACTTCATAGTCATCAAAGAATTTGCTGATACTCATTGCAAAGTTGTAACTAGGAAGCATCATTAATACATTATTCATTAAGGTTCTTGTGAAACCAGGAATGTCATTACCTATGATTAAAAAGATGATAGATTAGCTTTTAGTTAGAAAGCAGTGACCCTCCCATAACAACAAACTTCCTAAGATGATCAGAGGATTACCAGTCTAGCAGATCATCTTTGAGAAAACATTAGTTACTAAGTCATGAAGCTTCTTCATCTTCATAGTTTGTAGTATGGATTTGTCAGTTACAGATTTTAAAAGCAGACTTTTGCTAACAGTATTTCCCTAGGGTCTGTCTTCCACCATCTTTGGGTGGGCCTACTATTAAAATCCCTACCTTGGCTTAGCCTTCAGTCAGTTCAGTTCAGTCGCTCAGTCGTGTCCAACTCTTTGCAACCCCATGAATTGCAGCACGCCAGGCCTCCCTGTCCATCACCATCTCCCGGAGTTCACTCAGACTCACGTCCATCGAGTCCATGATGCCATCCAGCCATCTCATCCTCAGTCGTCCCCTTCCCCTCCTGCCCCCAATCCCTCCCAGC